>JAVJIF010030954.1:342500-377437 GCA_038442645.1 Agave tequilana
TTTTAGTGTTAATATTGTTAATATTCTATAGATAATATATGATAATATCCTATATACATATAATTGTGAGAGTTTTCATGTTTGCATGCACGCAAGTTTATACACACACATATATAATGTATGAGAATAAGGGATATGAGTTTAAATTCATATAAGCTTATATTAGCTACGCTATTTTCTATGTGTGGATCATCTAAGTGGATGATCCACACCCTTCATAATGATCATATACCCTCAAGGAATTGTAAATAAAAAATTATAAGTTTTAAAGATCATTTGCTCATCGATCATGGTTGCAAATTAAACGAGTCCCGTGAAAAGATAAATTTGAACAAATTTTACCGCTTGATCAATGGGCATACGATCTCTAAAACTCATGATTTTTCATCCACTACTTATTGAGAACATATAGATCACATTGAACGTCCACACGTGAAAACTAGTTGTAGCTCATATAAGCTTATATGAGTTTAAACTCATATCTCTTATTCTCATATATATATATATATATATATATATATATATATATATATATATATATATATATATATATATATATATATATCATGATTTCAACTATCAGCAGATTCTAATATATAGTGATAATATCGTATCGGGTTTCAGGTATCTGATACAATATTGGCCCTCTAATATTGGCTCATTTTGGAGCCGATAATGCCAATATCATCGATATTTGTAATATATTTAAGATATGGAGACTAAAACCATTGGCTGATTGATCGGGGAAAAATCGCGCACAAAAAGTGTATGTTTTGAAGTTAAGATTTAAAGTGTGTGTACTTTGGCTTCCTCGATACTTCCGTTATAGCATAGAGACTAAAATGAGTCGAATCCACAAGGACGGGAGGCGATAGAAATTTTACCGGTTGATTCACGTGTTTGTTAAAAAGTTCTTCAAAGTTTTAAAGAATCAAAAGAAAAGAAAAGAAAGAATGGAAAGAGAAGTGTACGGTGAAAACAATGAAGTGGAAAACATAGAAAAGAATGATTTTTGTAGTTTTGTTTATATCTAAAATAAAGTGAAAGAGAAAGAAAACCCACGGCTACTAACTACTAATGACTCCACCAACACGCTAACCTCTTAGTGATAGTTGCCTCACATGTATCATTGGCCATCACTAGTCCTTGGTTCAAGAGCTTTACAAAGCATAGCCCATATGTAACTTATCACAACCCAACTAAACAAACAAGTGCAAGCTACACTTAAACCATCAAAACTAAAAGTAAGCATGGAGTAAAGTAATGTTAGCTTGTTAGTGGTTAGGAAGTTATAGTTAGATCCATCATCATGAGCCATCAATGGCTCTTGCAAGAGCAAGGCCAAATCGAGGCTATTAGATTCATGTGGATTATCACATAAGAAGTTAGACTAGTTGGTGGTTAGTAGTTAGTTGCCATGAGAGAAAATACTAGCTACACATGTAAAAGAGATTAGAGAGAAGAAAACATAGAGAGGTAAAGAGAGCACCTTTCATAGATTGTCACCTTCTATTACAAGCACTCTTGCATTCCAAGCATGAATCACTCTCTCTCCCTATTACAAGATCTATAAAATGGAAAATACAAAGAGGGAGAAGAAGAACTAACCTAACCTAAACTAAACTACAAAATGGAATGAAAATCTACCCTAAATTCTGCATATCTCTAACTCAGGAAACCCAGGGGGGTATTTATAGGCGCGAAGGGAACATGGGGCCAGGGGACAAACCCTGGCCCGAAGCGGCGCGCGCGCCGCGGCCATATGGCCGCGGAAACGCGACCCAGGCCGCGTTTCCGCAGCCATTCAATGGCCGCGCGCGCGGCGCTTCGAGCCGCGCGCGGTCCAGTCTGTCTTCTGTCAGACCCTGTGCCCGGTTTCGTCTTTTTAGCCTCTGGTTTGTACAGAATCAGCTCTCTAGGTCAATAGCTATCTTTAATAGGCTTTTTTAATCACCATTAAATGGTGATTTAGGGTCTTCTTCTTCATTTGCACACCATGGACCTAGAATCAAGCAAGTAAGGTATTATTAGCAGAATTTATTATCAAATAGATGTGAAGATGCGGTATGAATTATGCAGTTTTAGTGACTAATCACACCCCCACACTTATCTTTTTGCTCGTCCCGAGCAAAACAAAAATAAGAAAATTATTACACCACTTTCGCAGGTGACGCGATTGCACTGAGCATGTGCAATAAGCCGTTAAACCTCTAAGTTTCCCCTAGAGGAGGAGTTTTGTCTCCTGAGGGTTTTCAGCGGATTACACCCACAAAATCCATAAAGAAAGAAATCAAATGTTAGTATTTTGAAAACACATTTTGAAATAGAGAAAAGTGTTGAAATATTTTTGTGAAAATATAAGTGATCTAAGGTCATATGTTAACCAGAAATTGTTCTTTCTTAAACTAAGTCAAAATGCAAAAAATCTTGTTATAAATTAAATGTAAGAATTTAAAATTGAATTGACTCTTTGATCTTTCATAAAACTCTTAGAAAAATATGCACTTTGTGAACTGTGAAGATTTTTGGGATATCGACTCTAACTTTCATGCCATTTATTTAATATATATATATATTTTTTTATTTATTTTTTTTTTCTCTTTTTTTTCTTTCCTTAGTTTTTTTAGGCTTTCTTATTTACCCGGGTAGTGAGCCTTTAGCCGGTGACTCCCAAACCAGATGGTCTTAGGGCACCAGATGAGAAAACATCCCTCGGACTTAAGGACTCGAGTAAACAAGGCCACAAAACTAAAGGGGTTATTTTATTTTTTTCACCATTTTAGGTATGAATAATCATGCTTTCTGAGGCATAATTACCCAACTTCGATAAGTGATTTTTATTATCAAATTTTTTTTGTATATATATATTTTTTTATGGCATTTCAGTCTTTGTTTCAATCCCAAAAATTGTGTAAGTTTGGAGTGCATAAATCTAAGGCAAAAATTCAAAATCAAATTATCTTTTCAATTTTACTTTCTTATCCTAAAATTTAAACAAGATCTATTATTTTGACTCGGTTTAAAATTTCATAATTTTAGGTCTTCCTAATTCCTAAGATAATCTTAATTTTCTTAAAAACGGATCAAAACTATTTCTCTTGTTTGAAAAAGTTTTGTAAAAAGAAAAGAAAAGAGTTTTTATATAAAAGATTTTTTTTAATATAAGGAAAAAGAAGTGTAAAAGAAAGAAAATATAAAACTAACTACGTTAGTAAACCCTCCCCCACACTTATCTCATGCATGGTACTCAATGCATCGTGAATGTGTAAATACATGAAACAAATGGAGAGGGAAGGAAGATTACCTCAAGGGGGTGGCTCTGGTGGTGGTCGGATTGGGCCAAGCTTTGTGACCTAATCAAGATATCGTGGATCATCCAGAAATCCACCAAGGACCTCTCTAATATGACCCCAGAAAAGAATTATGGATTGAATGGTCTTATTAAATTTATCCCCATCTAATGGCCAATTTTTAAAAATAATGACTGAGTCATTTTCTTCAACATTCTTGTCCAACAATGAAGTGTGATTTTGAGAGATGATTGATTTGGACTCAAATGGAACAGGAACAAAAATCGATACCGACTCGGGAAGTTGACTCAGATCAAGTCGAGAGTCAACAATGAGAGTCGAAATTGGTTCAAAAATAGGGTCCAGACCAAAGAAGTGATGTTCACACACTGTCCCCATTAATGAAGTGTGATCATAAGAGATTGGTGATTCCATTTCACGGTGTACTGGTACAGGATTCAATATTGACTCCGGAATAGAGAAAAAATCTGGTAAAGATACCGGAGTTATTATTGAATCAAAAAGTGAAATGGAATCACTAACATGAGGTTCGGGGTCACATTCATGGTGAAGTTCAATTTCGGGAAAAGGATAACTTGCCAAAATGTCAAGGTGGTTTTCAAGATTTTGGTCAAGTTCAAATGGATGAATGAAATTGAATCTTGATTTTTGTCCACAGAAAGAATGTGAATGGGGGAAATGAGCGATTCAAGTTCAAAAATGATGGAAATCAAAACTGGCTCAAGAACGTTACTAAGGTTAGGTAACACCACAGGAGTCGATATTGATTCAAGGATTAGACTCGAATCGCTAAATTGAAGCTCTGGTTCACATTCATCTTCAAGTTCAATTTCAGGAAATGTATAACTTGCCGAACAATCAGGAATTGGATGTTGGTCAAGTTCAGGTTGGTATGATGAAATTGAAGCTGGATTTCCAAAATGGCAAGATTCTTGAACATTTGATGGACATGGGAAGTCAATCGTGTTTTGCATTATGCGCTCGGTCTCTTGCACGAATTCCATAGTTTTTTCCCACAATGATTTTCCTTTGAGTTTTTCTGGGAAAGAACTACATGAATTTGGGAAATTTTGTGGACATGATGAGGCCATTAGGTTTTCAAATTGTTTTTGGGCCTCTATCAATTCTTCCAAACTCCTTTCCAATGATGATTTTTCTTCAATTGGTGGTTCAGGAAAAGGAGTATATGAATCAAAATTGGGGACGAATCTTGTGAAAATTGTGGACAAGATGGTTGAAAATTTGACTCGGGGTAGGTGAATCCCCATGAACTCTGTGAAGAGTTGAAATTATTTTGAAAATTATAGTTATAAGATTGGGGATGTGGGTCATATTGATTCGGATAATCCCAACCCGGTATATATGGTTGGTTTATGTTGTACATATCCGAGTTGGAGTTATCCGAGTCAAATGAGGTCGGCGTGAAATATGGATTCAAATTATGATTGAAAGAATTATTGTTGTTAAAATCCATATCACAATTTACAAAAAAAAAACAAACAAACAAACAACAAAGAAAAAGATAAAGAAAACAAGCCTATGTTAGGGTTGACTTAGACCTAAATGACTCCTAACTGGTTAGACTGTCCACAGGGGGTCTGCTGTCGGAAGCTGACCACGAGTTAATCGGCCAGGTAGGGGCAAGATCAGTGGGAGGTATCCGTGCCGGAGCAACGAGCCTAATTATGCCAAACCACTGTTCTTCGAGGTTTCGCCTCTCAATCCCCCACCTTAGACACCGATTTAGTAAGAGTTAAATTCTAACAACTTCCCCCTTAGGTCAATCTCCTAAATGAGTCCGAGATGTCCCTAGGGGCCAACGTCTAGCAATTTTTATTAAGGCTTGGGTTGTGTGAGTGGGGAGGTGATTTTTGGGCTAAGGGAGGGTAATAACTTCCCCACCTTATCTTGTATAGGGTTTTACCCTTAAGTTAAATTTGTGCAAGTGTGCAATATAGATAAGATGAACACAAAAAAGCGAGTAAATCACTGAAGTGTTTGTCCTATACTATATGCAATGCCTTATGTACACCTCCTATCACAACAACATAAGAACAAAATACAGTATATTGGAATGAAAATTGGCACGTGCCTAGATGCAAATGTCTAAACCGTTTTAAAGCATCCAATTTCTATAGTTTAGTTCTTACAATTATTTACAGTGTTCAGGTAATTAAAAAATATTAGCAGCAGAAAATAAGAATATACAAGAATTACCTGACCACACTTGAGCAAGTGTGGACTTCTGCAATGCTAAAACTTTAACCTGCACACCAAAAAACAAAAAAGAAAAGTTAACAAACTTGTGAAATCAAATCGTTCCCACCCCCGGCAACGGCGCCAAAATTTGATCGGGGAAAAACCGCGCACAAAAAGTGTATGTTTTGAAGTTAAGATTTAAAGTGTGTGTGCTTTGGCTTCCTCGATACTTCCGTTATAGCATAGAGGCTAAAACGAGTCGAATCCATAAGAACGGGAGGCGATAGAAGCTTTACCGGTTGATTCACGTGTTTGTTAAAAAGTTCTTCAAAGTTCTAAAGAATCAAAAGAAAAGAAAAGAAAGAATGGAAAGAGAAGTGTACGGTGAAAACAAAGAAGTGGGAAACATAGAAAAGAATGATTTTTTGCAGTTTTGTTTATATCTAAAATAAAGTGAAAGAGAAAGAAAACCCACGGCTACTAACTACTAATGACTCCACCACACGCTAACCTCTTAGTGATAGTTGCCTCACATGTATCATTGGCCATCACTAGTCCTTGGTTCAAGAGCTTTACAAAGCATAGCCCATATGTAACTCATCACAACCCAACTAAACAAACAAGTGCAAGCTACACTTAAACCATCAAAACTAAAAGTAAGCATGGAGTAAAGTACTGTTAGCTTGTTAGTGGTTAGGAAGTTAGAGTTAGATCCATCATCATGAGCCATCAATGGCTCTTGCAAGAGCAAGGCCAAATCGAGGCTATTAGATTCATATGGATTATCACATAAGAAGTTAGACTAGTTGGTGGTTAGTAGTTAGTTGCCATGAGAGAAAATACTAACTACACATGTAAAAGAGATTAGAGAGAAGAAAACATAGAGAGGTAAAGAGAGCACCTTTCATAGATTGTCACCTTCTATTACAAGCACTCTTGCATTCCAAGCATGAATCACTCTCTCTCCCTATTTCAAGATCTACAAAATGAAAAATACAAAGAGGGAGAAGAAGAACTAACCTAACCTAAACTAAACTACAAAATGGAATGAAAATCTACCCTAAATTCTGCATATCTCTAACTCAGGAAACCCAGGGGGGGTATTTATAGGCGCCAAGGGAACAGGGGGGCCGCGTTTCCGCGTCCATACGGCCGCGGCGCGCGGCGCTTCAAGCCGCGCGCGGTCCAGTCTGTCTCCTGTCAGACCCTGTGCCCGGTTTCGTCTTTTCAGCCTCTGGCTTGTACATAATCAGCTCTCTAGGTCAATGGCTATCTTTAATAGGCTTTTAATCACCATTAAATGGTGATTTAGGGTCTTCTTCTTCATTTGCACACCATGAACCTAAAATCAAGCAAGTAAGGTATTATTAGCAGAATTTATTATCAAATAAATGTGAAGATGCGGTATGAATTATGCAGTTTTAGTGACTAATCACTGATACTATGATTTTAAACATCGATTTATTTACAAGTGTGCGTGTGTATGAATGTATTCTTCTATTTGTATCTATTTATCCATACACATTTATTTAGATATGCACACATGTACATACATAACGTACATACATACACATACACATACACATACATACTTAGATAGATCATACATACATTATACATACACATCAATTCACACACACACGCATACATGGTTGCATGTATGCACACATGCACATACACACAAACACGAATAATTATAAATGTATGTTTCTATGGATATACATATGTATATACATATATACATACATATATATATATATATAAGATTTATCTAAATGTGTAAATTAGTGTATGTATCAACATACGCATATATAGATACAAATACGTGTGCACACACATACATAAGTAACATAGCATAACATAAATCATGTAATATACACTATCCCACTAAATTATGAAAACTAAAAAAGAAGCATATAACAATTTGAGAAAAAATACCTCAAGAAATTCAAGTATTCTTACCTTCATTAGCTAATGAGAGCAGTAGTTTATCTTAAAAGTTTTAATTGTAAATAAACACTAATTTAACTAAATTAGTGATATTTAATTGAGCTAAAAAGTTTAAACTAAAAGATATTTAATAACACATAATTAACTAACCTCGTGATATCTTAAATGCTTCAGGAGAACCAACCGAATATATCCAATGTTCAAAACCTGAAAAAGTACATAAAATGCTTTCTTATTTTAGTAAGTAATATAAATAAAAAAGCAAACATGCCTAGATTTCAATGTCAACCTTTTAGACTTCATATTAAAACAACTAGCTAAAAAGGATGGGAATGCCTTCAAATAATCTAAGATTGAAAACTTAAATTTTATAAATGAGATAGAATAAATATTACAAAATAATTAAGAAAAGAATTGCACCATTCGTTAACGTTCCAACTTCGTCTTCTGCTTCTTGGTAGAACCTCAAATAAAGAAATTAAGATTTCATATTAAAAGATTTTACTATTTTGTTTCTCTTATTTGGAGATACAGAGAAAACAAGATAATGAAGTATTTGGCTTTCAATCAAGCGTTTTCTTAAAAACAACAAATTGGCGTGCCCACACCCACATGCATGTATGAATATAGTCATTACATGTGTGTGTGCACATACATTAACACAAAGTATTGATATATGGGTATACACACACAAACACACATATATGCACACATACACGTATATAGATACATATACATATACAAAAAACATACATACTGAATAACAAATATATATATATATATATATATATATATATTATATATATATATATATATATATATATATATATATATATGATATCATGCATATACAGACGCCTACACGCATACATATAAAAGTGTATATATATATATATATATATACACACACACAACACACACACACACACACACACACACACACACACGTTATATGTATGTATATATGTGTTTATGTATGTATGTATGCGGTACCGACATAAATACATACACGCACATCCATACACATGGGAACTTGTAGATAAACCGGTGTTTAAAATCTCGATATCGCCTGGTGGTTTTAGTACCAATATTCATTAATATCCTACACATGCATATACATATATTTATGTGTGTTTGCGCGAACACGTGCTTTTATATATATATATATATATATATATATATATATATATATATATATATATATATATATATATATATATCACAATTTTCACTATTAGCTGATTCCAATATTTAGTGGTAATATCGGATTGGGTTTAAGGTGCCCTATACGATATTGACCCTATAATATTGGCTCATATTGGGGTAGATACTGTCGATATTATTGATTATATTTACAGGATATTAAAGCTTAGATACTGATACTAAAATAATTGGCTGATACTGAGATTTTAAATACCGATTTATCTACAAGTGTCTGTATGTGTGTGCAAGCGCGTATGGATGTAGCTTGTGTATGCATCTATTTAGTCATACACATATATAAATACATTCACATATTTAGATATCCACATATACACATACATACATAAGTGCATACATAAGTACACACACACATATACATGAATACATCTATGCATGCGTGCACACATAGACGCACAGGCGCTCGAAAATAATTATATATATATATATATATATATATATGCATCTATGTATTGATACATACATATGTATGATGTGTGCATATATATGTGTGTGTGTGTATTGGTGTATGTATCAATACATACATACACATATATAAATACAAAAACATATATAAATTCATACACATTTGTAAGCCCAAATACATACATAAATAACATAGCATACGTACATGTAAAATCAACATTATCTCACTAAATTATGAATATATGAATAAGCATATAAAAGTTTCAAAAAAAATTACTTCAAGAATTCAAGTATACTTCTTACCTTTATTAACTGATGAGAGCTATAACTTTATCTTAAAAGTTTTAACTCTAAAGTAAACACCAATTTAACTAAATTAAGGGTTTTTAATTGTTGTAAAACTTTAAATTAAAATATATTCTTAATTAATTGCACATAACTAACCTCCTGTAAATATATCTTGAATGATTCAGGAGAAAGAAACCGAATACACAACCTTCAAACCTGAAAAATACATTTAATGGCTTGCTTATTTTTATAATTAATATAAATAAAAGAACAAACTTGTCAATATTTCATAGCAACCTTTAGACCTCATATTAAGCTAGCAAGCTGAAAGAGGTGAGAACGTCTCCAAATAACCTACAATAGAAAGCTTAAATTTAAAATGAGAATAATATAAGAAAATGGTCAAGAAAAAGGTTGATCACCATTCGTCCACGTTCCAAACTTTAACTTTTGCTCTTTGGTAGGATCACAAACAAAGAAAATAAGAATTCAAGTTGAAAGATTTTTATTCTTTTCTTTTTCTTTTTTGGAGATACAAAAAGAAAGATAATAAAGCATTTAACTATGTTGTATATATATGTTAGGCTTTCAATCAAGCATTTTCCTAAAAACAACAAACTGATCATAATAAATTACTAATCCAAGCACAAACAAATATATACATACACCTATTATGAGCGCTCGCTCACACACCCATGCACATGTATGAATATAAACCTTACATGTGTATACAAACAAATTAAACTATATTGAACAAACATTACATATACATATATGTATGTATATACATACATATACATATACATGCATACACACACAAACAACACACACACATTATATAGGGAAAGGGTTTAATACACCTAGGTATAACATAAGAGGTTACACCCACCTATAAAAATAAATTGTATGTCACTCATATCCATGATCCAAACAATGAATTATGATCTACATATTTTAAAACTCATATGGATCAAATTTCACGTGCATTGAAACTTTCTAGCCTCTCCATCTAATGATTAAAAATGGATGGTCTATAGCGGTCTTAAAAACCCTTTTTTATTTGCTTGATTAGCGGGCTAGAAAGTTTCAATGTACATGAAATTTGATCCATATGAGTTTTAGAACATGTAAATGACAATCAATAGTTTGGATCATGAATATGAGTGACATATGGTGTATTTTAATAGATGGGTGTAACCTCTTATGTTACACACTAGGTGTATTAAAATCTTTCTCATATATACACACGCGCGCGTGCGCGTGCACACACATACACACATATAGATATACTCTTTGGAAAGTACACACACATATGTATATCTACATATATGTGTGTATATACATATATATGTGTGTGTGCACACATACACACACCTATATATAGTGCTCGCTCACATACCCATGCATATGTATGAATATGAACCTTACATGTGTGTACATACAAATTAAACTTTATTGAACAAACATTGCATATACTTACATATACCTATATATATACATACATACATATACATACATACATATAAGATAGACTTGAATAGTTCAGGAAGGATTCAAGCTCGAATCCTTCCTACTCAAATACGGTTTACATCATCTGAATACAAGATCCATTACGTTGAACTTGATCTATAAATAAAAAATCAAATATTTTTGCCCATGCATCAAGTGAGAGAAAACGGACGGCCTAAATAGTGAGTTGGTTAGTTTAATAGTATAGAACATTTGAAACCTAACAAAAATTGGTTTGCAGAGATTTTTAGATGTTTAGATCATGATCAAATGGTCGAATTGAGAATTTGTATGTCGAACTACTTTCAGTCGTTCATTTTGCGCCGCTTCATGGATGGGCAAAAAGTATTCAAAAAACTTAATTTTTGATTTTTAGTTCTTTAAATAATATAGATCAACTTCACAAGTCTCTCTCTCCTCTCTCTCTCTATATATATACATATATATATAGGGAAAGGGAATACACCTAGGTGTAACATAAGAGGATACACAACTTATTAAAATACACTGTATGTCACTCATATCCATGATCCAAACAATTAATAAGAATCTACATGTTCTAAAACTTATATGGATTAAATTTCACGTGCATTAAAACTTTCTACCTCTCCATCTAATGATTTAAAATGGATGATCTATAGCGATCTTAAAAACCCTTTTTATTTCCTAGATTAATGGGTAGAAAGTTTCAATGCACATGAAATTGATCCATATGAGTTTTAGAACATGTAAATAACAATTAACGGTTTGAATCATGAATATGAGGACATACATTGTATTTTAATAAGTGAGTTATAACCTCTTATGTTATATACTAGGTGTATTAAAACCTTTCTCATATGCGTGCGTGCGTGCGTGTATATATGAAGAGAGAGATAAACTTGTGTAGTTTCGAAAAGTTCGAGTCTGAATCCTTCCCACTCAAATACAACCATACATCTCCGAATACAAGATTCATTCTGTTAAACTTGATCTATATTATTTAAATTATCTATAAACAAAAATCAAGTATTTTAAATATTTTTTGTCCATCCATCAAGCGGCGCAAAATGGACGGCCAAAAGTCGTGAGTTGGTTAGATCTGTCTTTAGACATACAAATTCTCAATCCGACCATTTGAGCATGATCTAAACATTTAAAAATTAAGTTTCAATGCACATGAAATTGATCCATATGAGTTTTAGAACATGTAAATAACAATTAACGGTTTGAATCATGAATATGAGGACATACATTGTATTTTAATAAGTGAGTTATAACATCTTATGTTATATACTAGGTGTATTAAAACCTTTCTCATATGCGTGCGTGCGTGCGTGTATATATGAAGAGAGAGATAAACTTGTGTAGTTTCGAAAAGTTCGAGTCTGAATCCTTCCCACTCAAATACAACCATACATCTCCGAATACAAGATTCATTCTGTTAAACTTGATCTATATTATTTAAATTATCTATAAACCAAAATCAAGTATTTTAAATATTTTTTGTCCATCCATCAAGCGGCGCAAAATGGACGGCCAAAAGTCGTGAGTTGGTTAGATCTGTCTTTAGACATACAAATTCTCAATCCGACCATTTGATCATGATCTAAACATTTAAAAAATCCCTACGAACTAATTTTTGTTGGGTTTCAAATGTTCTACACCGTTAAACTAACCAACTCACTGTTTAGGCCGTTCATTTTTTTCCCTACTTGATACATGGGCAAAAAGTATTTTAAATATTAGGTTTTTAATTTATAGATACTTGAAATAATATAAATCAACTTTAACAAAATGGATCTTGTATTCGGATGATGTATGATTGTATTTGAGTGAGAAAGATTAAACTAACCAACTCACTGTTTAGGCCGTTCATTTTTTTCCCTACTTGATACATGGGCAAAAAGTATTTTAAATATTAGGTTTTTAATTTATAGATACTTGAAATAATATAAATCAACTTTAACAAAATGGATCTTGTATTCGGATGATGTATGATTGTATTTGAGTGAGAAAGATTCGGGCTCGAATCCTTTTGAAACTACACAAGTCTCTCTCTCTCTCTCTCTCTCTATATATATATATATATATATATATATAAGAAAAATGTATATCAGCCCGCGGGCTGAGAGTATTCTCTCAGCCTGCGGTGACGTGGCTCAATTTGTCACCTCACTGACTTGCGGCCCGCTTTTAGGTAGAAGTTAAATTACCAAATACCCCTTATGATAACTTTTCCTTATTGTTTATTATTATTTTCCCCCCCTTTTATTTTTTGCCGCTCTTTATATGATATAAATTACTTTTCACCCTATTTCCTGATCTCTTTTTGAAAGATCTAGTTTCACCTTTTCAGTCTGCGATACACTTTTTTCTGAAAATATAAAATCTTTTGAGATCAATTTTTTTCTGCAAAATATTTAATGTCGACGTCTGAGCAGTATACCGGCATCTTAATATGGAAGATATTGCATCTGGTTCTACTTTCTCTCAGAATATTGAAAATCTTGAAGGGTTGACATCTCTGCATGCCGATCAACAGGTTTTAATTGTTTATATCTATTTTAAAAACAATTTCTTAGATATTTAATGTTTTCTCTTTAGACTATGAGGTACTGCGACCGTTTTAATATTCGGTCGCAATCTTATTTGAAAATAATCTCCGACTGTGAATTCTTTTTTTCTAGGGTATGCGTCTTAGGTCGCAGTCTTTAGTAAGGAGTAATATATATTTCTTCACATACGGATAACTGCGACTTAGGTCATAGTCTTTAGTAAGGAGTAATATAGATTTCTTCACATGCGGATAACTGCGACTTAGATCGCAGTCTTTAGTAAGGTATAATATAGATTTATTCACATACTGATTACTGCGACTTAGGTCGCAGTCTTCAATAAGGAGTATTATAGATTTCATGCCGTATGTGAAATCTTTTTTTATTTACTGCGACTTAGGTCGCAGTCTTTAGTAAGAAGTAATATAGATTTCTTCTCATACGGATAACTGCGACCTTGGTCGCAACAGCTGATAAGAAGTAAATTGTTTTCATCTCTTATGCGACCTTGGTCGCATTTATATAACTTATATTTTAGAATACAGTGATATCTAAAAAATATTTATATTTATTTAATTCGTGTAAATACTTTTTGTAGGATATGAATGCACATGCAGAAATGTCTGGAAGCTCAGATAAGTTTATAGGGAAACAGTTCCTGTCGCATATGGAAGCATACAATTTCTACAATTATTTTGCAAGGAATAGAGGTTTTAGCGTGAGAAGAAAAAGTACAGATAAGTCACGGAAGCCTCCTCATGAGATTATTTGCAGAAGATTTTGCTGCAACAAGGAAGGGCTGAAGAAGTTGTGTGACAAAAGACAAGAGGGGCTTACAGTGCGTCGTCGAGTTAACACTAGAGTATCTTGTCCTGCTGAGATGCATATCCGTCTTCGTTTATTTTTGGACTCAACTCGATATTGGGTTATCACAAAATTTGTTGATACTCATTCACATGAATTGTCTAGCCCGGATAAGGTACATCACCATTACTCTCACCAGACTCATCGTTCAGCAATTAGCAGAACCATTATGAGCAATCTGGTTGATGTTGGAATGCGGCCTTCAAATATTTCCCGCGTTGTTAATGCAATGAGCCAGGGAGAAGGCTGTGAAGAAGTGCGCCCTCAACAAGTTATTGATTTCACTCGTCAACGTAGAAATAACTGCGGTCATGAGTTTATTGCTATTATCAAATATTTTCAAGAGAAAGCCGAGACCGATCCAGAATTCTTCTTTTCAAGTGAAGTTGATAACGCGGGCACACTTAGAAGCATTTTTTGGGCTGATGGAAGAGCTATTTCCTCGTATCTGAGCTTCTGTGATGTGATCGTTTTTGACACCACATACAGGACTAATCACTTGAGCTTGCCATTTGCTCCATTCACTAGAGTAAATCATCACCGACAGTCAATTTTGTTCGGCTGTGCAATGCTTGCTGATGAGCAGAGGGATACTTTTGTTTGGTTATTCCAAAAATGGCTCAAGTGCATGCATGGAGTTGAACCGAAGCTGATTATTACTGATCAGGATGCGCAGATTGGTGAGGCCATCAAGATTGTTTTCCCGACGTCTCGGCACCGTTACTGTTTCTGGCATGTACGGAAACATATTGCCGAGCAACAAATCCCAATGGCTAACAAGTATGGAGAAGATATGGTCTCCGATTTCCATGCTTGGTACACCTCCCGCGATATAAGCACGTGTGAGGAACGATGGCGTCTGATGAGTGAAAAATATCAGTTAGAAGAAGAAGATGGCAGTTGGTTGATGAAGATGTACAGGCTTCGTGGACATTGGGTTAATGCATATCTCAAGGATGTTTTCTCTGCTGGAATGACAACCAGTCA
This sequence comes from Agave tequilana, assembly GCA_038442645.1. Taxonomy (NCBI): domain Eukaryota; kingdom Viridiplantae; phylum Streptophyta; class Magnoliopsida; order Asparagales; family Asparagaceae; genus Agave; species Agave tequilana. The sequence goes on from JAVJIF010030954.1 coordinate 357,772, forward strand.
GAGGTCCGAGAGTATTAATTCCTTCTTTGATGGTTTTGTTAACTCAAACACTAAACTAGTGGAATTTGTTCACCAATATGATAAAGCCGTTGCTTCCCGTCGTGCATCTGAATCTCTTCAAGATTTTAGGGGTTTGAATTCTGTGCCCAATTGTACAACCAATCCATATGAGATACAGGTTTCGAAGTTGTATACACCGAAGATTTTTCAGTTGTTCCAAAAGGAATGGGCAGTTGTAATGACACTGTTTTCAGAAGAGGTGGAACAGGACAAACCTGGATCAACATATTTGGTTGGTAAATTTTTCAGAATCAAAAGACGGCTGGGAAAAGGTCAGTTATGATAATCGAGAGGAACTTCATGTTTCTTGCAGTTGCTCGTTATTTGAAACAGAGGGTATCCTATGTAGACATATTCTGTGTATTTTGTGGCGCAATCACGTTACACATATACCGGAATCATATATACTTCATAGATGGAGGTTGGATGCTCGTTACAAAAACGTTGCAATTGAATATGGCATGAGGCCTTTTCCCAGTCAAGCCACTCCACGGACGGCTAGATTGTGGACAGTTCGTTCAAATTTAATGCAATTCTGGACATGGTCGCTGATTCTGATGAAAATATTTCAAAGTTGGAGGGAGTTTTGGAAAGTTTTGCTCAAAATACCACTAGAGAATACAGAGCAATGTCAGGAAATGATCATTCATCACATCCTAAGACTGCCGTTGGTTCCAGTGGATCCGTTGTCATATTGCGAGATGGTGAAGAATTGAATATACGTGATCCAATTGGTCCTGTACCAACCAAGGGGAGACCTAGAGCTGCATCCAGGCTTAAGTCTGGTTTTGAAGATTCTATATATCAGAAGGAAGTTAAGCATCGAAGATGTGGTAACTGCCAAGAGCTGGGCCATTACAGGACTGGTTGTCCGTTAATGGTATATTACATTAAACCTGTTAATCATTTTTTTTTATAACGATTAATCTTTAAAATTCTTACTATTTATTTTTTTTATTGGCAGAAGAAGTAGGTTTGGGTTGCCTCCATCTCGAAGGAACAAAGACTTCAATTTTTTATGAAGTGCGACCAGGGTCGCACAGTGTAGAGAGATTAAGTCACATTCTGACACTGGCGTGTAATTATAATCAGATTTATTATCATTCTTTAATTTCTACTGTATTATTTTTGTATGTACTTGTACTTTAAAGTTCTACTTTATAGTTTAATTTTTTTGTACATAATGTAGTCAGAGACTTTAGTCGCAGTGTACATGATTTTTGCGACCAAGGTCGCAGTGTTGTTATTGATAAAGATGGCCAGCAACTGCAATCTAGGATCGCACTACATGTACTGCGACTTAGGTCGCAGTACGTTAGGTAGGTGTTTCCTTTATATTAACACGCATAGCGACCAAGGTCGCAGTGTTGTTGTTGATTAAAACATTGCCGCCATCAACTGCGAGCAAGGTCGCATTGTATTTTATTAAGACTTCGGCTATCAACTGTCGCAACCTTCTTTTTAAAATTTTGAGGTGGTGAAGACTTAAGTCGCAGTACGTTAGGTATGTGTTTCCTTAATATTAACACGCATAGCAACCAAGGTCGCAGTGTTATTGTTGATTAGAACATTGCCGCCATCAACTGCGACCAAAGTCGCATTGTATTTTACTAAGGCTGCGGCTATCAACTGCGACCAAAGTCGCAACCTTCTTTATAGATTTTTGAGATGGTGAAGACTTAAGTCGCTGTACGTTAGGTAGGTGTTTCCTTTATATTAACACGCATAGCGACGAAGGTCACAGTGTTGTTGTTGATTAACACAATTACTGAAGGCATGTTTGTTTTCTAACATCAGTACACAATAGTAAAAGCCAAGTTCTAACAAATGAAGACTGTAAATAATCAATGGAACTTATAATAAATAAATGTATAGAAATGTGTATAAATTAAATCAATACAACAAAAAAATTATGCAATGAATTGCACTTGAAATATTTTTTACATTTATAAAAAAAAATTGTGGTATATCAATAATTTGTCAACTATCAGTCTTCATATGTCGTATGTCGTATAATGTCTGTTTCTTCATCCCAACTCTTCTCTACATCTGCAAGTATCATGTATGCAAGCTCACTTCTTAGTTTCTGTACAGCATCAACCGTAACAGCATCAGCAGCTGATAGATGATAGCCAGACGCTATGCTTTCCATGTACTTGCATACATATATAGCGCAATCAACACTGAAATTTCCATAGAGCAATCATTAAATGAAATTAGTTTTTGTACTAAAAAAAAGTAGAAAATATGAAATGAAATTACATGTCAAAAATTTATATACCTGTTTGATTGTTGGGGGCATTTTGCGTATTTTATTTTATTTTTTCTCATTTTTTTTTGGAATGAATCTCAAAAATCTCTAATAATCTTTCTTTCTGCAATGTCAATAGGAAAAAAAATTAGTATTAATCAAATTAATTGCAAGTTTCCAGTAATCAAAATATTAAATTTCAACTCACCATTATTCTTGCATCACTTTGGTAAAGCTTTGTTATACTACTTTTTTTGTCAGCTGGGACCAAAGAGTTGTAAAAAATCCACTCTTCTGTGGTGCAATCGAATACCAGCAAGGTCCAGTAAAATCCCTGCTCGTCGGCACTATGTTTGTGATTGATCGGGAAGAACATGTACTGCACGTCAGCTGTCCAGTTTTTCAACAGCTTCTGCTTGATGAAATGACCTTCCAGATCTTCAATTTTATTTACAACACCGTGCTGCAGACAAGAAGAAAAAAAATTTAAATCAAATTCAAAATGAATTTAAAATATAACAAAAAATTATAAACTGCGACCTGAGTCGCACTATATTATTTAGTCGCAGTATATGAGTTAGTAGCAGTACATTTTAATTATAAACTGCGACCTTGGTCGCAGCTCCGACCTTGGTCGCAGGTCGCAGCTGTTACATTTAGTCGCAGTACCTGAGTTAGTAGCAATACATTTTAATTATAAACTGTGACCTTGGTCGCAGATCCGACCTTGGTCGCAGGTCGCAGCTGTTACATTTTTGTCGCAGTACCTGAGTTAGTAGCAATACATTTTAATTATAAACTGCGACCTTGGTCGCAGATCCGACCTTGGTCGCAGGTCGCAGCTGTTACATTTTTGTCGCAGTACCTGAGTTAGTAGCAATACATTCTAATTATAAACTGCGACCTTGGTCGCAGTACATGTGTTAGTAGCAGTACATTTTAATTATTCACTGCGACCTTAGTCGCAGTACATGATTTATGCCTACACAGAGATAGAGAATATTAGTAATCTGTTCCAGATTGATATTACATTAAACGTAAAGGAGAAAGTAGATTTTTACCCAAGCTTCACTTCGGAAGAATATGCTTTTTAATCCTTCTCTTTTCTCAAGATGCTGCATGTAGAAATGAATTACATTTGCATCTAACTCTCTACTGAACATCAGGTCCTCAATGTCATTCCTTGAAATGATGATTAAATTATTGGTATCCTGATACGCAGTAGAACTGCAAGATATTCAAAACAAAGTTAGTAATTTAATTGTTCTTATATAAAGGTATAACAGAAATTTTTTGATATGAATTAACTTACTCAGAGTAGGACTTGTCGAAGAAATGTTTTATGCGAGCTTGTTGATGGGGCTGCAGAATTCTGTATGATGTGGTTTCGGTCAATTCTGTCGATTTTGGCTCAGTGGAGGAAATCTCTTTGACGCCGAAACCAGTGGTAGAACTCGCAGCCGCAGGCTGTGGAAGAGGATTTTCATTTTTTTTCTTCTTCTGTTTTGGATAAACAAAGTCGGAGTCATCGCGATCTCTTTCACCGCGCTTTCGTTCTTTGACTCCCCTTTCTATTGTTCCTTTAGAGGTTTCCAAAACAGCTTCTTTTGAGGATTGCTTCTGAGGCGGAGTATGTTCTTGAATTTCTTCTTCAGAAGCTCTATCTCTTTGGATTTCTTGAGTCATTTGAGTTAGATTCAGAGAAAAACTTGGAATATCTTCCCCAATATTAATTAAAACAGACTCAGAACCCATGATTTTATCCTCTTCCAGTTTTTTCTTCTTCTCCTCTTCAGCCTGCTTCTCCATCTGCTCCTTCATTCTTTTGTTCTCCATCTGCGCCTTCCTCCTCTTCTTCTCATTCTCTTCCTCCTCCCTCCTCCTCCTCTCCTGCCCCTCCTCTTCCCTCCTCCTCTTCTCCTTCTCCTGCTCTTCCTTTTCCCTCCTCTTCTTCTCCTTCTCCTCTTCTTCCCTCATTCTCCTTTCATTCTCCTCCTCTTCCCTTCTTCTATTCTCCTTCTCCTCCACTTCTCTCCTCCTGTTCTCCTTTTCCTTCTCTTCTTCCCTCTTCTTCTCCTTCTCTTTCTCTTCCTCTTCCCTCTTCCTCCTTTCATTCTCCTCCTCTTCCCTTCTTCTATTCTCCTGTTGCCTTTTTTGGTTCTTCTTCTCTCTTTTTTCTCTTCTTTTTAATTTTAATTCAGCCTTGACTCTTTTCTCATTCTCCATATTTTCAATCTTTTTTTCAAGCTGAGAAACATAATCTCTCAAGAGCTGATTTGCAGACCTCAATCGTTTTATTTCTGCTGCTTGAACATCCGGTGGAGGTGGCAAATAACCTTCAAAAATTGGTTCTTGCTCACTCGTTTCAGCCGGTTCTGGCTCCTTTTCCGCCGGGATGTCAGCCTCATTACATGTATGGCCTCCTTCATCTCCTTCACTTTGACCTTCTTCTTCTTCATTTTCTTCACCTTCATCTTCTGCTACTTCTTCTTCCTCATCCTCTTCCCCTTCAACAGGAAGGCCAATCATATTTTTTTCATCATTAGAGATGTTGGCCATTCGACTCAAAATCTTAAAATAAATAGAAAAAGGTAAGCTAAAAATAAAACAATGAAATAATGATACTGCGACCATGGTCGCAGTTTATTTATGAAATATTTTTGGATAAGAATTCGACCATGGTCGCAGTATGTTTTGTCGTGCATAAATTTATCTGCCATGACATGCAGCTCAACACTGCGACCATGGTCGCATTTCTGTTGAAATGGGTATTTTCAAGAGAATGCGACCATGGTCGCACATTATTTGTCAGGCATAAAACGAACTGCGAAAGTTGCAGCTCAATACTGCGACTATGGTCGCATTTTATTTGTACTACACATAAAAGAAGTTTAACTTACAATATTGCTGTCAATCTTTTTTAGATCAACTTCAAGTAGAGATCTGCCAATATTTTGGAGGTCCCATCTTACTGCGCGTGGGGTTTTTTCCTCCAAACCAGACCTCTGCTCAAAAATAGGTACCCTCTCACACAGCCAATACTGCAAAAATTAAAAATTAAATTAGTTTCCACAAATTTTATCAATTTATGGGTAAATTTCATACAATGTTGGCCAAATTTGAGATTTCTACTTACAATAATTTGCACGGAGCATCCTTGCAGCTCGTACGTGGTTTGCCTGAAGATGTCCATTGAGTCAATCAGGAATTGCCAAACAGCTTTTGCCCAGCATATTGTCCTCATTAGTTGCATATTGGCAATCTGTTCCACAATATACCACGGCACCGTGCATTTACTGCCAGAGAAGAAAAGAGTGGCCGACATGTATAGAATGACTAATGTGGTAAAGTCTTGAGCTGCAAGTCTATTTATGTCTCTTATAATTTCCTTCACAGACATTTGCTGCTCAAATTGTTCATCCTGTGTCACATCTAATATATCCCTCCTCCTTCTCTTGACAAGAAGATCATCCAAAGCATCTTCAATAGATACTTTTGTGATCTTCTTATATTGGAGAAAAAATGTTTTATAACCCCTCTATCTTTCAGCGTACATGTCTTATTCATCACAAAATCTACCCCATTGACAGGTAGACCAAAGTAAGGGCAACATCCTCCACTGTTAACTCAATCTCTTTGCCCCCAATTGTAAAGATCCTTGTATTCCTGTCATACTGGTCTAAAATACGCAGCACGGCAACGTTTGATTTTAGTGTCTTTTCAGCCCCAAATTCTTCATTGTAGAACGCCATGAAGATTGGGCCAAATGGGGTATTCTTCATCGCCTCTACGAAATCAGCCGGTATGTACTTCTTAAATTTTTTCATTAACTGGCACATTGGTTTTATGCTTGATCTCAGAGGACGAACCTGTATCTGTTGTTTACCTACGTAGGAAGAAAAATTAAACACTTTAGACCAATGATTATTAAAAAATTATAAGGGAATAAAAAGCATATTTGTTTTTTAATAAACTGCGACCTCGGTCGCAGTCATGCATTGCAAAAAAAAAACACTAGTAGACTGCAATCTGGGGTCGCACTACATGTACTGCGACCAAGGTCGCACTGCGACCAAGGTCGCATAGGACTACAGTACAATCAGAACAACTGCGACCAGGGCCAACACTGCGACCAAGGTCGCATAAGACTACATTTCAAAAAAGAAACAACTGCGACACAAGTTTGATAAAAATATTTATTTAAAATAAACTGCGACCACTGCGACCTTGGTGAAGACTTGAGACTACAACTCTTATTTAAACAACTGCGACCCCATGTCGTCAGTATGTGAGAAAAAAAAGTAAATTTCATATACTGCGACCTACTTCGCATTCATCTACAAAGAAAGGTAAAAAAAAAAAAAATTCCAAAGTCGCACAGATCTGAACTGCGACACAGTAAAAATAGAAGTAAATAATAAAAACTTTCAAAAAATAGGACCTTTATCGTCTAAAGTTTGAAAATCTCTTTCGTAATTGCGACCATGTTTCCAATATTTAAAAAAAATTTAAAAAAACATGCGACTTCAGAAATAAATCTTGAAAAAATTTAAAACTATTAACATACACAAAACCCTAAAATTTTTTGAAAATATCAATTTTGTAGTACCTTTTTCGACGGATGATTTCTTAGGCGCCATCAGTTGCAAATAATTTTTTTCAAAAACGGATGAAATTTTTGAAGGAAAAGAACAAATTGGATCAGAACCGCCGTTTGAAGTTTTAGAGCTGTAATTTTTTTGGAAGACTAATTTTTTTACAATAAGATAAAAGTTTGTGATGGAGGGTATTTTCGGAAAATACAATGTTGAGGTGACTGGCATTAAATTGGGCGGGATTTTACAGGATTTTGTCCGCCAAATTTTTTAACAGATGTGGGGCGGTGATGTTGCCACGCCCGCAGGCTGAGAAAACTCTCTCAGCCCGCAGGCTGAGGTACAGTAAGCCCTATATATAATATATATATATATATATATATATATATATATATATATATATATATATATATATATATATATATATATATATCACATATACACGCACGCGCACACACACACATACACACAAATAGATATATTCTTTGGAAAGTACACACATACATATGTATATATACATATATGTGTGTGTATACATATATGTGTGTGTACACACATACAAACATATATGTATATGTGTGTGCATATTTGTGTGTGTGGAGGCTTTAATGCTCCACGATATAACTAAGTTATATATGCACACCTATAAAAAGTGTATAATATGCACAGAAATTTAAAGAATCTACTCATTTATCTTGATCTACATGTTCTAAAAGCTTTATAAACAAAAATTCATATAATTTAAAGATCAATTGCTCATGTATCAAGTGATTGTAAAGTGAATGATTTCTAATTATCAGAAATCTCTTATTTTGTCACCACTTAAAACATTGGTAAATGAACTTCAAAATGAAAGATTTTTTGTGTATAGAACTTTCAGAATATGTAGATTAAGATTAACATAGTGGATGGGCTAATTTCATTGCATTACATGCAATTTTGTAGGTGGCATAACTAAATTAGTTATTGTCACATCCCCTATTTAATAATATCATATTATTATTTTTAAATATTTACCATTCTGCCTATTATCTTATTATTATTAATTAACTAGATTTAGTATCATTATTAATATTATTATTTATGACTTATAGACTCAAGAATTGCTTATATTTAGTTATTTTAAATTATTATTAATGGGTAGTTATTCTTGATTTCAACTATTGCTATTGTTATTATTATTGTAATTATTATTATTGTTAATTATTATTATGATATTGTTAATCACTATTAGTAGTGTTTAAGCTCAGCTCATTCTCCTTTTCTTTTTATTTTCTTTTCCTTTTTATGGAAGCCCACATGAGCCAAGCCCACTTCCTTATTTTTATTCATTTTCTTCTCCTTTTTCTATTTTTCTTTAAGCCCAAAAACTAAGCCAGCAAGCCCACTTTCTATTTTTCTTATTCTTCATATTACTTATTTCTTTAACTAAAACCTAAATATAACCTATAACCCAAAACTCAAATTCCCATAATCCTATCTTAATTCAAATCCTAGGTCTTAACTACCTAATACTAATCCTAATCCAAATCTTATGTTCAAAATTATAACCTTAATTAATTCTATCCTAAACTACTTCTTTTTCTAACTCCAAAGAAAAATCATGACCCAACTCTCCCACCTCCTTCTTTCTTTTCTCCTCCAACGGAGCATGAACAAAAGAGATCTTGAAGCGCAGAGATTGAGGAATATGATAGAGGAGATCAAATCCAAGTAAGTAATTTATTTTCTCAAAATTTATTTAATATAAATAATTTATAAAAAATCATGTCTATACCATGATCTCCATGAATATTTTTTATATAAATAATTTATAAAAAAATCATGTCTATACCATGATCTCCATGAATATTTTTTATACATCAAAAACCCAATCTAAAATCCAACTAAAATACATGTGAGGACATACCAACCCATATTTTAAATTACATATTTTTCTGAAATTTTTACAGCAAAAGATTTCAAAAAAATAATAAATTAAAAAAATTGGTCGCTGCTCTCGGCCAGGCTGAGAGCAGCTCGGCCTGGTTCGCTGGCCCAGGGCCCAGGCTAGGGTTGGCCTGGCCCGGGCCAAGCCAGCTGGGCCACAGCACAGGACCAGGCTCTGTGCTGCCTAAAAAAAAGAATTTCTCCGATCAGGCCTGGGCCTGCCCTGGTCCGCCCTAGTCCAGCCTGGGCCTGGCCTTAGCCTGCATTTACAAAAAAAAAAAAGAAAAAAAAGAAGAGAGAAAGGAAGAAAGAAAGAAGAATTGCATGATAAAAATAATTAGTTAAAAATATCAAAAAATGGAGAAACATATAATATTGTCTACAATAATTTTACTTTCTATGACAAAATTTTAGATAAATAGCAATATGAATCAACTCAAATCACCCACTTTAAAGCCATTGTCCTTAATGGTAAATTCAGACCCGTTAAGTATTTTAAGAAGTTAAAGCCTGTTAAAAATCTAACAAAAAATTAAAAAATAGTTTAAATTAAACCTAGTAAATTCATTAGACTCAGAGAATCATATTCTCAACCCCAAACTAATTAATCAAGATTAAAAACTCCTTAAAACTCTCATGTAAAACATCCTTTTAAAATTCTAACAATTTTTATTGAAATGAACCATGTAGATTTATCGGGGCTTATGATTTCAGTGCTTTGAACTTGGGATCGAGTTCAGGTGAGTGTTCTTTTCTCCTTCAGTTAAACAAGAATTTTATAATAAATAATTTTATATTGTTATATAATTATGTTACTAAAATTTATTGAGACGATACTTGTGAGTATTTGCTCTTGCATTATTTTCTCATTCACCATTGTCAGATATATATATGTTACTTGCTTTATTTCATGTGACCATCTGCTTTATTTTACCTGTATTAGTACCTGTATCATTTCATATGATCATCTGACTTATTTTACTAGTGTGATTACATGTATTCCTTCATGAGACATCGAAGAGTGCTCATCCTATTTAATTAGTTCATATGAGTGTTTATCAATATCATTACATGTGTGGAGGATTATTATTTTTGATTCTAGGCTAGTTGTCACACACCTTAGACAATGACTTGGATTGATTTGAGATTGACCTGATTCATATTTGCAGACTTATTTGAGGTATTATCGGACATTTATTTAATGATACTTCAGACGAGAATTCATTGAGATAATAAAGATGGATTAAGTAAGATGTTACCTTAAGATTGATTTATCTGAATGCTTAGATTTACATATGGACCTAGAGTTCAACTTGAGATTTACATGAATACCTTACCTTGATTTTGATCTATCACATAATACTGATTTTGGATTATTAGTTGCAAGTATTTTATTTGAATATATTCACTGATAAATTATCTGAGTAATGATGTTTATTGATATCAAGGTCGAGTACAGACTTTCTAAATTTCATGTAGCTTGAGGATGTCCCACTCCTTAGTTATTATCTTGATTGGGATTGGAACTATTAGTGATGTAACTTAAACTATAATTATATTTAGATCTTAGATTTGACTGTTCATAATGGTAGTTATATGAGTTGATATCTGAGTGACAATATCAGTAAATTTGATTATTTTTATTGATGGTAAAACAGGTGAGAGTTTGGGTAGATATTGATGACTGATTAATTAGGAGATTCTTTATTAAAAGAACGAGATATTGGACTTGGATTTGTTAGTAGACTCGATTGAGTTGGAGTTGACCTTGAGTTGAGGAGTAGACGTAAATTGGGTTCACCTGACCTGGTGGCATGTATATACATAATTGACTAATTACTTAGATTTCTGGATCTTGTGTTGAATTTAATGGGAGTGAGAGTGTATGATGGTCTTAATTAAGATTGGATAGTGATGATTGGTTGAATATAGATGAGTATGTATTTTATTTATTGGGATTTGGATATATCGATGACTTTGAGGATTTGAATTGATTAAATATTTTGCCGGATTATTCTATTCATGCCAGCAGGTCATTACTTATTCTGAATACCATAATTTATCTGAAGAACTTGACTGATTATACTTAGCACGTACCTGATAATTATAATGTCCATATTACTATAATTGCTGAAAAAATATTGTATACGGTAACAACTCTTATGTTATAATTGTTACATGCCCTGTTATACCGGTATCCTATTCATTGACATTATAGGTCCTGTTATACTGGTATCCTGATTATACATGTTGACATTGTTACCCATTGAGTTATCCCAGTAGTCTAGATAACATGTACATTAAATAATCTTGATAATCTAAATAACCTGATATTAAATAACTTATACTGCGATTAAGGAAATTGATGGAGGAGACGTCTGTATTTTGGGTAGACCTAGGGTATAGGTTGCGCAGCCGAAAGAGGGTTCCACTGCAGGGTTCTCGGGGGGTGACTGGCACCCCGTCCTATTCTTGTTCCTGTTATACATGTTATATATGTCCTTGATTACCTTGCGGTAGGGCCTGGTTCAGCGCCAGGAGTCTGGGCCGTGGTCCGGGTATGTACGGGACCCACCTAAAGCATGGACAATGTCTCCAACCGATCAGTTTCAATAACTTAGGATCCTAATTGACATGTGTAATAGGCGTAGTATGGGATGCGTCTATTACAGGTGGCAATTGGTGTTCGCTAACATAATAAATAATAATATACTGTAACTGATTATCTTTGGCTGATACATGTATGTGTATGTTGGACACCCGATGTTACACCTGACCTGATTGGACATCTGACTCTAGTACTGACTGACTCTACCCGCTTGATATATACATCGTGATAGATACCTGACTAAATACCTGACTGGATACATACTCTATTGTGTGCTATTCACATTACTGTTTATTTACTTTATTAATGTCATTTCTTATTTTCGTATATATATTTCCTTTATCTGCTCACATGTTAAATGCACATGCACTTTTCAGTTTATTCTTACACATTTACTAGGAGTTCTGACTCCTTATTTTTGCATATCCAGATCCGTGGCTATTTATTAGGTATTTGGAGAGGACCGCATGCATCTTGAGAAGCTGGAGTCCCGCTCTTCTTGATTATTGGTATTCCTTCTCTTTATTCATGTTATTTCCTAATTCTATCTATATCGCGTCCAGTTGCCATTTCTTTCCTATATTTCATCTGCTATCACATTGTGTTAGATATATATGTCATATTGCAGTGATATTGATTTATCATAGTAGATTTTATAGCTTGTTCAGGTTACTTTAGGCTTAGCGTATGTGTGTGGGGTATTGTTCTCGCGTACATACATCGCCGACCTTTGTCGCGACTCCGTTTTCGCGTATTTTGGGAAGCGGGGCGTGACAGTTATGCCCTAGAAGTATTAAACCCTTACACATATGTCTATATGTGTACATATAGGGAGAAGCTTTAATACTCTCAGGACATGACTAAGTTAATTATGCCTACCTATAAAAGTGTATAATATGCAAATAAATTGGACAATCCACTCAATTCATCTTGATCTACATGTTTTAAAAAATTTGTAAATAAAAAATGATGTGTTTTGGAGGTCAGTTGCTCATGCATTAATTGGTTGGTGAAATGAACTATTTTCAATTGCTAGAAAATTGTTCATTTTGCCACCACTTAAAGTAAAATGTATATTTTTTTTGTTTATAGACTTTTTAAAACATGTAAATCAATATAAACAAGAATGGATCATCTAATTTCATTACATAACATGCATTTTTGTAGGTGGGGACAATGGGCATAACTTACTGCCCTAGGAGTATTAAAGCCTTACCCATATATATGTATGTATATGTATATATGTATCTAAGTCGGTATCAACATAAATATATACACACACACACATCCATACAGACACACACACTTGTAGATAATTTAGCGTTTAAATTATCAGTATATTCTATAAATATCGAGATTTATAGGATAATATCGATAATATCCGCAAGGGAAAAAGTATACACACATCAATGGAAAAGGTATCAATATCGTTAATATCCTATAAATATCGGCCCCAATAATGGCTGATATTATAGCGCAAATATCATATTAGGTACCTAGAAATATATATTGGAATCAGCTGATAGTGGAAACCATGATATACATACAGTAGTAGACACACACATAAATATACATATATATGTATATTATGTATGTAGAGATAGACTTGTGTCATTCCGAAAGGATTCGAGGCCAAATCCTTCCCACTCAAATACACCCTATGACATCCGAATGCAAGATCCACTTTGTTGAAGTTAATCTACATTATTTCAAGTAAGTAAAATAAAAAATCATGTATTTTGAATACTTTTTGCCCATTCATCAAGTAGGCGCAAAATGGACGGCCGACATAGTGAGTTACTTTAACGGTGTAGAATTTTAAATCTAACAAAAATTAGTTTGTGAGGGTTTTTAAGTGTTTATATCATGATGAAATAGTCGGATCAAGAATTTGTATGTCTAAAGACATAGATCTAAGCAAAATGCTATTTTCGGCCGTCCATTTTGCGCCTACTTGATGGATCAGCAAAAAGTATTCAAAATACATGATTTTTTATTTTTTGTACTTGAAATAATGTAGATCAACTTCAATGGAATGGATCTTGTATTCGAATGTCGTAGGGTTGTATTTGAGTGGGAAGGATTCAGCTTCGAATCCTTCCAGAATGGCACAAGTCTATCTCCATGTATGTATGTATATATATATATATATAATATATATATATATATATATATATATATATATATATATATATATATAAGAGAGAGAGAGAGAGAGATAGACTTGTGTAGTTCTAGAAGGATTCGAGCCCGATTTCTTCCCACTCAAATACAACCATACATCACTCGAAAACAAGATCTATCCCGTTGAAGTTGATATATATTATTTCAAATATTAATAAACCAAAATTCAAGTATTTTAAAAACTTTTTTCCTCATGCATCAAGTAAGGGAAAACGGACGGCCTAAATAGTGAGTTGGTTAGTTTAATGATGTAGAACATTTGAAACCTAATAAAATTGATTTGTAGGGGTTTTTAACGTTTAGATCATGATCAAATGGCAAGATCGAGAATTTATTGAGAATTTATATGTTTAAAGATATATCTAACCACTCACTACTTTCAACCGTCTATTTTGCTCCGCTTGATGGATGGGCAAAAAGTATTCAAAACACTTGAATTTTATATTTTAGTTACTTTAAATAATATAGATCAACTTCAACATAGTAGATCTTGTATTGAATGTCGAATGTTGGTATTTGAGTGAGAAGGATTCGAGCTCGAATCCTTCTGGAACTACACAAGAATATATATATATATATATATATATATATATATATATATATTATATATATATATATATATATTACTCTGATGGTGGCGGCGGCTCCTAGGGTTAGACCCCCCACCTACGGATCCTTTTCACTCGATGTTGATGCCTCTGTTAATGCTAACAACAGCAATCTTGATCTTGAGCATCTCCCCCAGGATGCTGACGAGGTGGGCTGGACCATTGTGACCAGAAGATAGCTACCACTCGAGTTGGTTTTCAAAAACTTACCGCGGGCCACGGTTCACGTCCTGTGCAAGGGGGTAACAAAAAAATGGCACCAAGCCTCAACAGAACCCAAGAGCATTGCAACATTACCAGATCAAACAGTGAAAGTTTATCCTTGGATCCATGGCCACACGGTGGAACAAGATCTGTGTGTCTGGTAGAAAGCTTGATGATGAATGTAATTTGGATTTCATTGAGCCTGAGATTTCCTCAAATGGTAAATCCTTTGCTCTTATCCCTAGATCTGATATTCTTTCAAATGTGGATCGATGGAGTAATACTTTAGTTGGTTATGTGGTTGGCAATAAGCCTTCTGTCTACAAATTAAGGCATGTGTCAATCGTATTTGGAACCCTTCATGCTCACTCGAAATTCATTCTCAAAAGAATGGTTTTTTTCCCTTCAAATTTGGTGATGCAGGGGAATGTGATAGAATCTTACAAACTGGTCCTTGATATTCGATGGGAGGCTGATAGTGTTGAAGAAATAAACTGAACAAATTAGACTCGAACGGGATCTCCTCTCCTCTGTTCCAATTTGGGTGTGTTTCCCTTCCTTGCATCTAAACTACGATCTCGGTCTATCATCAGTAGAATTGCTAGCCTGTTAGGAGTTCCAATTCACATGGACAAGGACACAGCAAATGGAGAGAGACTATCTTATGCTTGCTGTTTTATAGAGGTTGCAGCTTCAAAACCATTACCTAAATCTCTTTTCTTTGCATTTGGAAGGAGGAGAAGAGTTAGGCATTGCAGTGGAGTACGAGTGGATTCCGCCTACTTTTGGTCACATGCCAGCCCATTGCCCTATGAAGCAAGTCTGGAAGCAATCGGCTAAGAAGGATTTGACAAATCCTATAGGATGAAATGAGACAACCTATGTTGCTGACAAGGGTGATAAGAATGGTATAGGTGGTACAGGATCAGGTTCTACTGAAGGAGTATCTGAGCATGCAGTTCACATTAATGCACTGTTGGGGGACAATTGTGATGTTAGCAAGAGAGTTCAATTTTCTGGTGCAGGTACCTGCACAACAATCTCCACTAAGCTTTGAGGGATCTACTACAGAAGTTCATCATATCTCTAGGGAGGTTGTTACTAATGTGGAGGCTATTAATGTTGGGGAGCAGGTATACGGACAAGCAGTACAAGAGGAGGAGATTCTGTCAAAGGATGCTCAGAATTGTGGGGTACCTTTTTTGGGTAAAAGTCAGGTACCAAGCTCAGTACAGCATGGACCAGTGCAGACTTTGGCATCTTCTGATGCTGGGCTGCCTGCTACTACTCCTAGGGAGAGTCAGAATCTAAGGGTTCAGCAATCTATTCATCAATATCCTAATGTAATGACCGGGAATTCTCCACGCACCAGCCGCGTCGATCAGACTGCTGCCTGGGCAGGAACTGCAGAGACGGTAGAAGGGTGAAGTAAAAGATGTATAGATATGGATAAAATAGGCTCATGATAGACACATATATGTATAAACAGATATTATATAAGATAGAAAAGACATGCATATATAACAAGAAACATATAGGGACTGCTAACAACAAAAGAATGGAAATCCCACTCGGGTTACAAGTCCAAACTCAATATACAATAAAGTCCCGAATAGGGATACAAGGTCTGAGTCTCTAATATATGAAAGTCCCAATATAGGGATACAGAGTTTATACAAATGAGATGGGACTGGCCCTTAGCCACAACAAATGAAATAATAAATACAACAAATGGTAGAAACTCAAAAGGAGCAACTCTAAACTAATACCAAAAAACGGCTCTACTCTCAGAGCGAAATTCTCAACAGAAATGCCTCTCTCCGGATGCCACTCCAAAACCTGAAAGGGGGAGTCGAAGAATCCACGACGTCAACACGCCAGCAAGTCAAAACTCAAAGGTTGCCTCCACCATAAGTTCGAAGCCGGCTCATAAATGTTGAATTACAGGTCGTTATGGTTAGTATCAGAGCTCTAGGTTTAAGCTTCCTAGGGTTTTCATCACCTGTGTTAGTTATGGAGCAAGTATAGGATTCTTTAGAATTCTTCGAGTCAAGAATCCACGGTATTCTGAGTCCAAGTGAGGATGATTGCATGATTGTTTTGTGTTATGTTATTTGTATGCAAGATTTTTTTGTATATTGTTCATTTCAACCAATTTGAAATCTACCTGATGATTATGGGTGCCTAATATTTGACTTTGAGAGATTTTGTTTTGTTTGAATTGTCGCATGCTTAAGACGCATGGGATAGTTACGTGAACTTTGTGTGTGTGTGTGTATGGACACGTGTACGAGCGTGGGTGGTTTATTGCATGCATTCGATGCGTGGGATAATTAAGTGAGCTTTGCATGTGTGTATGGGCACGTGTATGGGCGCGTGTGAATTGTTGCATGCATTCGACGCGTGGGATAACTACGTGGGCTTTGCATGTGTGTATAGACACGTGAATAGGCGTGTGTGATTGATGATTTTCTTTTTATGTTTATCGGGTTAACTTATGTATATTTAGCCTATAACTGTGCGAGACATATGTTATATACATGAGGGTTTTCTTATTTAGATTATTTCTTCGACGTACTAATTTTGTGCAATTAGAAGTTAGGATATACATAGTTGTGTTAACTCATCCTGTATGATTTAATTCTGCGTGATAGACCATTTAATGTCATGGTAGTTGAATTTCAGGGACGAAATTCTTATTTAGGTGGGTGAATGTAACACCCAAAAGATATTGAGAGTTTATTTGGTATTATATTCATTTTTGTGTGTGTGGATATACATATAGGTGTATATGTATATGATTTGATATGATATTTGGATAATGTACATGTGTGTATGAGTATATATATATGTGTGTGTGTGCGTGTGTGCGCGTGTGTGTTGATGAGTGTTGATTATAATAATGTGTGTACATAAGTATATACATGTTGCCTAATAATTTTGAGCATTGATGCACTAACTAGTCGACTTTATAATAAGTAGAAGTCGACTAGTGTAATAATCAATTTTCAAACCAGCTTATGTCTAAGTCATTAGTCATTAGCTGACTAATATGACCTATTAGTCGACTTATAATAAGTATAAGTCGACTATACCTGGCTGTCAGCAGTAATTCTGTACTGACACTTGTTCAGTATTTTGATCATAATTTTCTGATCCGTTATTTATTTTCTATGATTCAAGATGCATTTGAAAGCTAACTTTCAGGGCTACAATTTTATTTTATGATCTTTTTGTGATTTGATCGTTTAATATATTAAAATTGTGTTTTAAGTCAGTCTATATGTTGAAAACGGTTCTTCTTTCAGATATTTTGGAAGAAGTCAATTTTGATTTTTCCTCATTTTAGATATTTGTTCTTAATGGGGTTGAATCCACTTTTGGTATTGGGTGTAGACCCAATAAGCGGGTGTTTGCAAACTAAGAACCCTTTGATATATATATATGTGTGTGTGTGTGTGTGTGGAGAGTGAGAATTTCATGAGAAATTCATTTGCAACTCCCTCTTCTTCTCTCTCCTTTCTCTTCTCTCTCTTCTCTCCCTGGTGGCTGGCCATGCTCATGACCATGAGCATGAGAGAGACAGGAGCTAGCCTTGGAGCTTGGCTTGGTGTTGTGGAGGAGGAGCTTGGGGAATTTCTCTTGGTACAAGATTTGCAAGGAGAAGCTTGTTATCAAGGTTTCATCATCTAAATTATCGCATCTTGGGCTAGCAAGGCAAGTTAATCTCTATCTTGCTACTCCCCATGGTTTTGATTGCTTTGGTGTAATAAAAACGATATATTTTATTTAACAATAAATTAAAAATGTGATTTTTAGTATTGTATAGTTATTGGATCTTGTTATAACTTATAAATCTTCATGCTACGATCTTTATCAAACTTGTGTATGAATTTAGATTTGTTTTAGATTAATAAAAATAGTATTTTTATTAGATCTAGAAAAGGATAAGTTAAAAATGTCATTTTTAACATGTTAGCATGCTTAGAATCATGTAGGATTTATACATGAGTATTCTTTAGTTGCTATTATGCATATACTAGAGTATGAGATTTATTTGATAATAAATATTTGATGTTCATTTTACCCATGAGTTAAAAATAAAGATTTGAGTATGTTAGAATGTAATGTTCATGCTAAGTTAAATATATGAGCATGTATATGGATTTGGGTGTGTATTATGCATGTGTAGTTACTTTTGATACGTGCATGAGACACGTGGGTTTGAGCGTGCATTGAGTACGTATGTGTGAACACGCATGCAAGCGTGTATTGAATGATGTTATTGGCGGCGTGTTTTTGTATACATTCGCAGTTGGGGAGAAACATAATGGTATAGTTATTGTGTTTTTTGTATACATTCACAGCTGGGGGAGAAACCGAATGATATACTTATGTCTATGTATTTGTACACATTTATAGTTGGGGGAGAAACCGACTAGTGCACAAATGTCAAGTATTGTATTCATTCGTGATTGGGGGAGAAACCGAATGGTAAACATGTGTGTTAATGTATTATCACTAAGAAATTTATAGTTTGTGCACGGGGGTTTATCACCTCAGTTATATTTTATTATCATTAGTTATTAACTGTGTATCATGTACACACACGGACACATTAAATATGACATTTTTAACTTATACTTTTCTAGATCTAATGAAATACTATTTTTATTAATCTAAACAAATCTAAATTCATACACAAACTTGATAAAGATCGTAGCATGAAGATTTATAAGATAACAAGATCCGATAACTATAACATAGTAAAAATCACATTTTTAGTTCATTATTAAATAAAAATATCATTTTTACTACACCTAAGCAATCAAAACCATGGGGAGAAGTAAGATAGAGATTAACTTGCCTTGCTAGGCCAAGATGAGATGATTTAGAGGATGAATCCTTGATGACAAGCTTCTCCTTCTAAACTTGCATCAAGAGAAAATCCCCAAACTCCTCCCCCACAACATCAACCCAAGCATCACCATCAGCTCCAAGGCTAGCTCCTCTTTCTCTTATGCTCATGATCATGAGCATGGCTAGCCACCAAGAAAGAGAAGAGAGAAGAAAAAAGAGGGAGAGAGAGAAGAAGAAGAAGAGGGAGTTGCAAATGAATTTCTCATGAAATTCTCACCCTCCACACACATATATATCAAAGGGTTATTGGGTTGCAAACACCCGCTTATTGGGTCTACACCCAATATCCAAAGTGGATTCAACCCAT
>JAVJIF010030955.1:0-110360 GCA_038442645.1 Agave tequilana
TTTTATCAAAATTAGAAGCTGCAATGGGAAATCCAGAACCAGATAAAGCTGAATCTGGAAACGTGGAGCTGTACCCCATTGCTGTGGCCACCTGACCACAGCAAGCCCGTGGATCTGCGGCCAGAGCCGCGAATCCGCGGCTTTTTGATCGAGATAAGGGGAGCATTTGCTCCCCTTATCTTTTCACGCCTAACCCCTCTAGGATTTTGCCTATAAAAGGCAGGTTTTTCACTGTAAATGACGATGACCATGCATAGATAGGATTTAGTCAGTTTTTATTCTTTATAGTGTAGGTTTTTGTTTTCTTTTCATGTAATTTTTATTTCTTTGTAAGTATAGTTTAGACTGAGATTCATGCAAGTAAGAGAGAGAAGCTTATGTTGAGAGTAACACCGATGTAACTCCTCCTTTCTTCCATCGTTTCTACAAGCAATAAAAGGTAACTTTTTTTTTATGTTTGTCTTTACTTTTTGTTTCCTTCTTCTTCTTTCTACTTTTCCTCTTTTGTTATGATGAGAATTCAAGTGAATGTAGAAGCATCAGTATAACAATGTTTGTGTGAGTGCCAACAATATTTCATGATGATGTTCTCCTCCTCAAGACTACGTATCATTTCATTCCTGTTCGTCTTGATGATGTAATGCGAATGGGGACTGACCTCGATCTTATGCTTATGCGTTGAACGCCTCCGAAGCAAGGTAGAACATGCAAGGGTTCCAGGTAAGTCATCAACAAAGGAGGTAAGTATTTCTTTAATCTTTCTGTCTTTTTTTTTATTTCTTTAGTTTAGATCACCAATACCAATATCACCCAACTCTTTCATCACTCATTTCGATTTCTTTGTATATGTCTATTTTCTGTTTTTCTCCACCTTCTCATTCTACCACTTTCTTCCTAACTTGACTTTAACTCTTTTTCATTTTCTTTTAAAAACTGAAGAACTTTAACCATACTTTGTAGCCTAAAAGAGAACTTACTAAAAAGCTTGCATCACTAGTCCCTCCTTGTGGATCATGACCCGCATAGCCACTTGCTATTGCGGTAGAATTGAGTAACTTGCACTCTTTAATTTTAAAAGTTCTGAAATTCTGTATTTGTGTGTCAGGTTCAAACTCAATCAGTATGTAGGGGTGTGTGTATATGTATGCATGGTGTGAACGCGTGTCTATTTATATTAGTGTGTGTGTGAGGGTGCATGTGTGTATGAACGTGTGTATGCATGTGTGAGTGAGCTTCCCTCACCATCTCCCTTTCTTTGTTGTATCTCTGAGTCTCTCTCTATATCTATGTGTGTATATTGTGTGTTGCAGATGTGTCGATCTGAATCCATTTATAAGATTCAAACCCAATAACAAAAAATTCAGATTTGTATTCGTAGAGTGCCGATTCGCTAGGCGATTCGAAGACCTGACATGCGAGATGATTCGGAGATCCATATCAGTTTGTACAGTGCAGACCCGATGGTGATTCAGACCCGGATCCACGTCATTTCATGTGAGTGTTTTTTTATTTCCATTAAATTGCATTTTATATTTAATTATTATCACGTTAAGATATTGTTTGTACAAGATGATTATTGTATACGATCATGTATATTTAATATAAATTAAATAGCTCTGTGAGTGTTTTAGATTATTCTTTAAATAGAGTACATTTATTGTTGATGATATGATCATTTCGTGACCTATTGGCTTAGCATTAGCTATTAAATCATTTATGGATCCTGGAAGTTTAGTTGAAGATTTTTATAACACTGGGTGTTCGAGTTATTAACGGATTGGGAGCCAGAGTTTAAGAATATATGAGATCATGCTATTTTGGATTTGTTAGTAGACTAAGTTAGAGTGGTGTTCAATCACAAGTTGAAAAGTAGATCAGATTATTGTGAATGGTGGATTTCATATATATATGTGGCTAATTATTAGTCACTGATTATTATAATGAAGGATAGTTGAATATTTTGGTGATGATAAATTAGATAGACACTTGATGTTAAATGTGTACGAGCCCTAGGTCTAGTTACAGATATGTGAGTACTTTTAATCGGTTTATATCTAGTTGTATATCACTTCATTCGGATTTAGACATGATGAATTTAGACAGTAATCTGTTTGGATTTTGAGTTTGATTTAGCTTATTTTTTAAGATAAACGGTAGATTTCATATGTATTAATTATAAGATATTGTTGGCCCAAAGGCCATTAGCCCTAGTTTTGACGATAACAAAACGTATGTAGTTATGTTTTTAACGATTTTACTTAGCAAAGTTTCAGGTTAACTATTTGTTATATTTTGGCTCTATCATATGACTCACACATTTTAAAGTCAAGAAGATGTAGATCTCAGAGCCTAAGCACATAGAAGAGCTTAAGGATCAAGTATACTAGAGAAGAGTATATCAAGATTTGTATTTTTACTTTTTATATTTTAGATGGAATTAATAGTCGTTCGTTAAAACTAAGATGATATAGGTTGATAGCTTTTTGAGATTGACCACACACACATATTTATATACTCCTATGTGTTTTTAAAAAGAGTTAATAACTATTCCCTTTATCGTTTTCAAAATTTAGTTTCAGAAAAATGAGGTTTGAAAAAATCAGGTTTCGATTTAGAAAAGTATTTTTACAAAATATAGTTCTAACTTTGTTTTGTGTTGATTCATGATCACATACTGGTTCTACAAGTCCCTAGAACTGTATTTTGTGTTTAAAAACCAAAAGTTATTTTGTCAGAAAAAGATTGGTTTCAAAAAGATTTCAATATCTTACCTTTGGTCTTTAGTCGGTGGACCGACCATTCGACCGTAAGCGGAGCAAAATTGCTCTGTCGGTCGACCGAGCGGTCGACCGACATGCACCAAAGTGTATTTGTGCACTTCGATCGATTGGGCGGTTTGACCGACTGCAAGAGCTTTACTCTCGGTTGGGTCTGGTCGACTGCCCCAGTCGACTGCTATCCCCGACTATCAGGAATCTGACCGTTGGCGGTCGATCGGCCGATCGACCGACAGAAGAATTTTCTTCTGTATTTTTTCCAACGGCTATATTCTGTTTTGTCTTTTTCTGGATCTTTTCCCAACGACTTTTTTAGGTTTTCTACTCATGTTTTCATCCTCTATAAATAGTGGAATTGTAGAAAAACCCTTTAACAAGATTTCTAAAGTTTAGATCAAGTTTTTACAAGTTTACATCAAGATTTAGCTTTTTCTTAAAAGATTTTCTTTTGAGCCAAAATTCCAAATTCTTGATTTTTAGCCTGAGCCATCCCTCTACATCTTTACAAGCTATTTTCGCTACACAATCCCAAAGAGTTTCAACTCCTCATTTTGGTTATAGGATTGTGCTTGTGAGCCTCTTGTGATCAAGTAAAATCACCGATTTTCTTCTACTGTGAAGTTGTAGAGGTTGTGGCCTCAAGTGAGTTAGTGAGCTCCGTGTTGGTGTTGCGGCACCGTGAGAGAGGACTTGTGAGTCCATTGAGTTCTAGTGAGAACTAGTAACGATTGACGATCTAGTGAGATCGACATAGTGAAAAATTTTCATAGTGTTGAAGGTGGAGACGTAGAGCAGTGGATCGAACCTTAGAGTATATCATCGTTTTACAATTGCTTACTCTTTCTCTCTTCCCTCTACTCTCTTTACTTACTTGCACACTTATATTGTTTACTTATTTTCAAGTATTTCTTGAGTTATGATTGATATTTGCTAGGTTGCTAGCAAGTAAATTTTAATTGCGCATTATTTGCCATCTAGTATACCCATCACCTATTCATCCCCTCTAGGTGATTTTCAATTGGTATCAGAGCCTAACTCTAGTTTTTGTTTAACCACCTTAGGGAGGTCCTTTCATTTGGCTATATTCATTTATTGC
Source organism: Agave tequilana (assembly GCA_038442645.1). NCBI lineage: Eukaryota > Viridiplantae > Streptophyta > Magnoliopsida > Asparagales > Asparagaceae > Agave > Agave tequilana. The sequence goes on from JAVJIF010030955.1 coordinate 3,874, forward strand.
ATTTATTATTTATTTGTGCACTTATACTTGTTTTTATAGCATCACACGACTTCTTTAGCATCAAGTCCTCACCCAAATTTGATGGGTTGAACTTTCCCATTTGGAAGGTCAAGATGAACCTATTCCTTAAATTTCTAGGAGTTAGAGTTGCCAAGGGCATTACCAAAGAATTTATTGAACCTTATGTGATGAGGATACATGATCCGAAGTAACCGCTAAGAATTACGAGGCTAATGCTAAAGCCCAATATGCACTTACACAAGCATTAAATGATGATGATCTTTCATGTGTAATTAATTACAAATCCGCTTATGAGGTTTGGAATGATCTTATCATTACTCATGAGGGAACATCGCAAGTCAAGAGATCTAAAGTTGACTTGCTTCGATCTCAATATGAGAATTTTTATATGCTTGAAAATGAAAGTATCGATGAGGTGCTTGCTCGGTTCACCAAGATTACTAATGGATTATCTTCTCTAGGTGGCACCATTGACAATGACTAAAGATTCACAAGGTCATTAGAGCACTCCTCAAAGCTTGGGAAGTCAAGACTATAACACTCAAGGAGCTCAATGATAGAGGAGATGGACTTCTCCGGTTTCGTTAGAAATCTCAAAACCCATGAGATAAAAATGAAGGTGAGAGAAGAAAGGGAGACTCCAAAGAAGAAAGCGATAGCTTTCAAGGCTACTCCATCATCTTTTGATGAAGAAGAATCATCGAAAGACGATGATGAGAACTTTGCCATGCTCATTAGGAAAGTGGGCAAGATGTTTTATAAAAAGGGAAGACAAAGTAACTTCTGAAGAGGAAGACATCAAGGGAGATTTGAAAAGAAGAAGGAGAAGATAAGTCCTTACTTTCATTGCAAGAAGACGGGCCATCTAATTGTGAATTGCCCCTCACTTCAAGTCTCTACCTTCAAGAACGTGCATAAGAAGAAGAAGACAATGATAGCCACTTGGAATGATTCAAAAACAGATTCCGAAGAGGAGATTGATGCCACGCACATTTGCTTCATGGCAAATGGAGAGGAAGCTTCTATGATAAATCTCGAAACCCCTTTAGAAGATAATGATTTAACTATGAATGAACTTTCATAATTTTTTGAAGAACTAGAAAATATATATGAAATTTCTCTTGCACAAAGTAAAAATTAAAAAAGGAAAATGACTTTCTAAAGATAAGGTAGAAATTGTTTTTAAAGTGAAAAATGACTTATCTATTTCTTTTGAGAAAACGAAAAAGGATTTGATAAATATTAACTTATTTGTAAGGGTAAAAGTCTTAATATTGCTTTTAACAAAATGAATTTTTGGATATTAAAAAACGTATTGATGTTTTGGATACCACTTTGAAAAAGTATGCATTTGACATGAACAAATTTACTTCTATGTTTCCAAAGAGAAAAATCAAAGAAAACAAACACCTCATTCATCTAACACACACCATGAAAAACATGCACAACATGCATATACACATCAACATAAGTATGCTTTCATGTATGGTAAAGTGTACATATGTGCACATTGTGGCCGTAAAGGCCATTTAATAAAATTTTGTTATGCTAAGTTAAACATGTTAAATAAAAATGTTTGCATTCGAGAAAGTACTAACCTTATAGGAATTAAAGTAACTTGGGTATCAAAGAACACACCAAACTTGATTGATGTAGGTATGTCGTCCTCCTCCAAGACATAGGGGGAGATGGTGCCTTGGTGGTGGATGCATCGAAGCTCAAAGGATCAACCGTCACATTGCATCGCTATCAAGAGGCATCTATTTTAGAGATTGCCCATACTTTGGTAACTTTTTCACTTAAAATTTCATTTCTAGCTAGATCCATACATGTGTAGAATTAGCTACCTTTTCTTTTGTGTTAATATGCTTTAGTTGTAAATACATGTTTATTTTTTATGGCTTGCCTATATTTAAGCTAGTTCGTTAACATTACTTTTGTTCTTTACTAGCCCATGAATTGTTTGCCCATGTTTATTGTATTTTTTTATGCTCACTTGATTAATAGATATCTTTGCATGTATGTGTACATAGGTTAATTTATTTGCTCATATACATGTATATATATATATTTTGTCTATATATCTATCTTGTGATTGGGTATTGAATTTAAATCATATTTAAGCAATAAATTAAGATAGAAATTGTACGCCTCAACTCTTATCTAGAGGAATGAAGAGGAGAAGTTAAGAACCCATTAAGGGTATTTAGCTGCAATATCTTTTTAAATTGCTTAATATATGATTTAATTGTTGAAAAATATATTGTTAATATAATAATAATAAAATAAAAAGATAATATGTTTTTATATCATTTTTATGTGTTTTTCATGCCTATAAGATATTTTGTGTTATTTATCTATTTTTATGTATCAAAATATCCATCGTAAAATATTTTTAAAACCCTAAAATCTTATTTTTTATAACTGTTTTTTGGGTCGACCGACCAATCGACCAAATTGACCTGAAATAGGTCCGGTCGACCGGGCGGTCGACCGAAGTAACCTGATATAAAAAAATAAAATATATTGACCTAAAGACAGTCGATCGACTGTAACCGAGTTGCTCTCGGTTAGACTTCGGTCGACCGGCGGTCGATCGTGAGTTGGGTATGGCTGTATTTTACCCATTTAAAAAACCCTAAAATCCTTTTTTTTCCTCATTCTTCTCTTTCTCCACTGTCTCTCTCTTTCTCCTCCCTATTTTTCTTCATTCTCCTTCCCTCTAATTCTTTCAAATCACCTCATATCTTAAATTGAACCTTCAAATTGGTGGGATATCTCCTCAAAACCTCAGATCTGCTTGATTTCAGGAGATCTCTCAAAATTTTCTTGATTTCATAGTTCTTTTTCTAGAAATCTTTCTATATTTCGTGCCAAATCCTTATTTATTATCTTCACCATGTCAAAAAGGGCTAGATCTGAGAAGGGTAAACAACCTGAACCAACTTCTAACCCTTTTATTTTTTTAGAATGCTTCTCATAGATTTTCAGTGATTCATAATGAGCATGTTATTTCTGGTAGAACTATTATGCTCGCTGATTTTGAGCACCTGAGTCTAGCAAGCATTTTGAACACAAACTCCCTTGAATATCTCATTGCCATTAAGGAACCCATTTATCCTAAGCTTGTGCACTATTTTTACTTTAACCTGACTTTCTAAAACAATCACATCAGATCTAGGGTCTGGGCAAGGACATTAACATTTCTCTAGATCGATTTGCCATCTGCTACACTTCTCCTGTGAGGGTGTAGATATTTACAATGTTGATCTCCATGATTTTAAATATCTTGACGGTGAATCTGCCCTCACCGCATCTCATCTTCTACATGATGATGACAACCCCGATTTATTTAGGAATGAGGAGGTGAAGTATTATACACTCACCACCCAAGTCCTTACCAAAATCGTGTTCTATAATCTCCTGCCAAAATTAGTAGAATATAGTCATGCATGGGGTTCTGCTCACCTCTTGATCTATTGCCTTCTGAAAGGCATTAAAGTTAATATTTCTAAGCTTATCATCGGTTACATGGCTTTGATCGGGGAAAAATCGCGCACAAAAAGTGTATGTTTTGAAGTTAAGATTTAAATTGTGTGTGCTTTGGCTTCCTCGATACTTCCGTTATAGCATAGAGGCTAAAACGAGTCGAATCCACAAGGATGGGAGGCGATAGAAGCTTTACCGGTTGATTCACGTGTTTGTTAAAGATTCTTCAAAGTTTTAAAGAATGAAAAGAAAAGAAAAGAAAGAATGAAAAAGAGAAGTACGGTGAAACACAAAGAAGTGGGAAGCATAGAAAAGAATATGTTTGTGATTTTTGTATGTATATCTAAAATAAAGTGGAAAAGAAAGAAAACTCATGGCTACTAACTACTAATGACTCCACCAACATGTTAACCTCTTAGTGATAGTTGCCTCACATGTATCATTGGCCATCACTAGTCCTTGGTTCAAGAGTTATTCAAAGCATGACCCATATGTAACTCATCACAACCCAACACAACAAAACAAGTTCAATCTACACTTAAATCATCAAAACCCGATAAGAGCAAGCATGAAATAAAGTAATGTTAGCTTGTTAGTGGTTAGGAAGTTAGAGTTAGATCCATCATCATGAGCCATCAATGGCTCTTGCAAGAGCAAGGCCAAGTAGAGGCTATTAGATTTATGTGGATTATCATAAAAGAAGTTAGAATAGTTGGTGGTTAGTAGTTAGTGCCATGAGAGAAAAGATTAGCTACACATGTAAAAGAGATTAGAGAGAAGAAAACATAGAGAGGTAAAGAGAGCACCTTTCATAGATTTTCACCTTCTATTACAAGCACTCTTACATTTCAAGCATGAACCACTCTCTCTCCCTATTACAAGATCTACAAAATGGAAAATACAAAGAGGAAGAGGAAAAACTAACCTAACCTAAACTAAACTACAACATGAAATGGAAACTACCCTAAAAACTCTGCATATCCTTGCTCTGAAACCCCAAGGGGTTATTTATAGCCACCAGGGAAAAGGGGGGCCAGGGGACAGGCCCTGGCCCAAAACGCGGCCGGGGCCGCGGCTGGGGCTGCGCGCGCGGCGCTTCGAGCCGCGCGCGGTCCCGTCTGTCCCCTGTCAGGCTCTGTGCCTGGTTTCGTCTGTGTAGCCCCTGGTTTTTACAGAATGAGCTCTCTAGGTCAATGGCTATCTTTAATAGGCTTTTAATCACCACTTAAATGGTGATTTAGGGTCTTCTTCTTCATTGCACACCATGGACCTAGAATCAAGGAAGCAAAGCTTTATTAGCAAAATTTAATATGAAATCAATGTGAAGATGTGATACAAATTATGCAAAATTAGAGACTAATCACACCCCCACACTTATCTTTTGCTTGTCCCAAGCAAAACAAAAAACTAAGGAATTATTACACCACTTTCTAAGTTTCCCCTAAGTTTCCCCTAGAGGAGGATTTTTGTCTCTAAGTTTCCCCTAAGTTTCCCCTAGAGGAGGAGTTTCCCCTAAGTTTCCCCACACTTATCTTTTGCTTGTCCCGAGCAGATGATGCGATTGCACTGAGCATGTGTAACAAGCCGTTAAACCTCTAAGTTTCCCCTAGAGGAGGAGTTTTGTCTCCTGAGGGTTTTCAGCGGATTACACCCACAAAATCCACAAAGAAAGAAATCAAATGTTAGTATTTTAAAAACACATTTGAAATAAAGAAAAGTGTTGAAATATTTTTGCGAAAATATAAGTGATCTAAGGTCAGATGTTAACCAGAAATTTTTATTTCTTAAACTAAGTCAAAATACAAAAATCTTGTTATAAATTAAATGTAAGAATTTAAAATTGAATTGACTCTTTGATCTTTCAAAAAATTCTTAGAAAAATATGCACTTTGTGAATAGTGAAGGTTTTTGGGATATCGACTCTAACTTTCATGCCATTTATTTAATATATATTATTTTTTTATTTATTTTTTGCTTTTTTCTTCCCGTAGTTTTCTTAGGCTTTCTTATTTACCCGAGTAATGAGCCTTTAGCCGGTGACTCCCAAACCAGATGGTCTTAGGGCACCAGATGAGAAAATATCCCTCGGACTTAAGGACTCGAGTAAACAAGGCCACAAAACTAAAGGGGGCTATTTTATTTTTGTCCACCATTTTAGGTATGAATAATCATGCTTTCTGAGGCATAATTACCCAACTTCAATAAGTGATTTTTATTTACATAATTTTTTTAATATATATTTTTTATGGCATTGTAGAATCACCTAGAGGGGGGTGAATAGGTGATGGCTAATCTAATGGTCACTTTATGCCAAATAATGCGGAATTACAAACTATTATGACCTAAACTAAACTCTTAAACTAAACACCACGTATAACACAAGAGTGTAACCGAATTCCCCGTGAAGGGCTCTGGACTAACTCCTCTAGATTCCCCTAGATAAGGGTTGAGGTGCCGCGTTGGCTCTCTTGGTTGAATACAAGTGTTAGCAAACAATCCCCAAGCATATATCAATTAAGCACACAATATATCAAGCATGTAAAGATAAGATAAGTAATAGCATGCAAGATATAAACAAGAGACAAAGAGAGAGAGAGAGAGTGAGCAATCGCAAACATAAGGGATTTGTTTCGAGGTTCGAGCACACTTGCTCTACATCCCGGCCTTCGACAAAAGAAGGATTTCCACTATAATTGATCCCAATGGATCACTCCTCGGTGCCACAACACCTACAAGCTCTCGGACTCTCTAACCCGTACACACCGCAAGCCCACAAGCTTGCCGAGGCCGCACCTTAAACCAAGAGTTCACACACGAACTCTAAACAACCGCGAACGCACTCGTCCGCCTCCTCAAGAAACAAGAAATGATCTCTTGGTGATCTAAACACTTTGATCACCAATAAAAACTCTCATAACAAAACCCTATAGGTAGATATAGCAATGGATAGCTCAAGTGGGTGTGTGAGAAAACAAGGATGAAAATTGTGGAGGAAAACTCAAAGAATTACTTTTAACACTCTTGATAAAAACTCTCTATTGATTTGGAAATGAAGCTCTAAAACTTGTGGATATAACCACTGAAAAGAATGGGAAAAACTAGTCCAAAACTATTCTTCAAATCTTAGAGAAAACAGCCCCAAATGGCCCAATATATAGGGCCCCAAAAACTAGCCGTTGGAGGCCAGACAGAACTGTCGGTCGACCGCCCGGTCGACCGGCCAACTGTCATATTTCAGACCGTTGAGCCATCGGTCGACCGATCGGTCGACCGAGGCCAGGATACAGAGAGCAAGTCTCTGTATCCGGTCGACCGCCTGGTCGACCGGGGCCTTTCCAGAGAGCAGAGCTCTCTGGACGGTCGACCGGGTCGGTCGACCGGACCTCCTGCCAGAACTGGCGTGCACGTCTGTGCACGTCGGTCGACCACCCGGTCGACCGGCTGAAGCCAGATCAGAAAACTTAGGGATTTGAAACTTGGTCTTTTTGATTGAAACAAAATCCCATAAAATCACAAAAAATCTACAAAATAGTTTTACCAACATATTTTGATAAACAAACATGCTTGCACAAAATCAAGGCATGTTACAAATGATTTGGACTATTTTTGTAATATGGAAAAATTGGCTCAAATGAAAAACAGTATTTTTCCAAACTTGATTTTTCAAAACTTATTTTTCCAAAACTTCACCAAATACAAAAACAAGATATTTAAACAACTTTTAAAGCATAGAGTATATGGATATGATCCACTGCACAAACATGATGAAATATCTATGTTTTTGACATTATGCACTAAACATGGTTTTGGATAAAACATGTAAACTTGAAAACCAAAAACCAAACGGTATTTTTTCAAAGTAAAATTCTTTTCTAAAACAAACTAAATCAAGAGTGTGTGTGTGTGTATGATATACTTGAGCAATCCACCAACTATTCTATCCTTTACATTTTAATCTAAAACAAAATCTTATAAAAACAACCTAGACACAAGTCTTCATCTTCTTGAAGTCTTCACTTGAAGTCTTCTCATCTTCTTGACTTGGTCCAAACACGATCCATAGAGCTAGACTCCTCTTGAGTACTTGATGTGGTCTTGATGCACAAGCTCTTGAATCAGACCGTGCTAGCTCCAAAACTTAACTTTAAATCCTTTGTTGAAGCTATGCACCCGCTAAGATCTTGATCATAAATCTGTCACTAATTAAACAGAAGATCATTAGTACTATAACTACATGAGTTGATCATCATCAAAACTAGAGTGATAGGCCTTCGGGCCAACAATCTCCCCCTTTTTGATGATGATAAAACTCATGAAGTTATATATGCATGGATTAAAGTAAAGCTTCAAGGAAGCTCCCCCTTAACTCATGCATCACAAATAAACAAATAAATATGCAATGTATGCTCAGAAACATATATGCAAATGAAGGAGTAAACATGCTAATCAAGCATAAAACAAAATCACAAAATCTTCTTTTTCTCCTATTTGCAAAACAAAACATATATGTATAAATATAAAAACTTCTCCCCCTTAAGCAAGGAAAACAAATACTTCTCCCCCTTAAGCAAGGAAAACATGCATATATTTCAAATACTTCTCCCCCTTTTTGTCAATCATCAACAAAGGGGTTAAAGTAAAAAAATCAACAAATTTTTCTCCCCCTTTTTGTCATAAACAAAGAGATCACTAAGGGGTCAAATCAAAAACAAATCAATACAAGTTTATATGCGATATACATTCATGAAGAGGAAGACACTAAGTTAGCTTTCCTACATATATGCATTACATGAAGAAGGGATGACAAGCCCTAATTCACATAACACATAATCTGTAATGCATAAGAGGAGATGTGAAGCTCCCCCTACACACGTGTATCACATAAAGAAGAGTTGTCAAGCTCCTCAATACAAGATACACTCAACATGAATCTATATGTAGAAGAGATGTTAAGCTCTCCTTGCATATAGGCAATACAACTCAAAAATATTTTGATTTTTCTTATAAAACAAATTTTGAATTTTCTCAATAAAATAAATCTTGAGAATTTTTCTTAAAATTTTTATTTTCTTATCATAAACAACTTTGTGCTTTAAACATGTAAAACAATTTTAACTCAAGCCCAAATAACTCATATATATGTATGAAAAATGAGTATACCAAATGAAATTGATACATACATATATAAGAAAACAAAATATGAGTGTATACAAAAATAGAGTCAAATTGATACCAATTGAAATGATTCAATGATACCAATTGAAACAATAATAGGATCATGTGTATAACTCATAAAACATTGAAGAATAAATAACTAGTTAAATTAATTTTTGAAAAACTAGTTAAAGATCCTTCAAAAACATGAAACCAAATCATATGTATTTCATGAATCATACCAATTACACAAGAGTTAACACTAAAAAACGATAAGGCTCATAAAAGTGTTCATGAATCAAAGTCATGACAAAACAAATGAAGTATGAGTGTTCAAAAATCATGTAAATAGTATTTTCATGAAAATAATCAATAAAGCTCAAAACAAACATGAAAATTCATTTTTCATTTTAAAAACAAACTTCAAGGTATATGCATGATTTATCCAAATCTAACAATATGCATACATATCCCAAACATAAAAGAGTCTATTAAAGGTATTTGCATGAAGGCAAGAGACTCACGGGTATACATGTATATTTATTAGATTTGAATTTAAAAATACATATACATGAAGTAAAACATGAAAATAGGCAAAACAAGTATAAATGAAAGAATCATCAAAACTAGCCTATATATGTGCATATAGTGGGTACAAATGAGCATGAAGTGCAAACATATATGAATCAATTTGTTCTCACTATTTGTACATGTATAAATACTAGTTTTGATAAAAACTACATTTAAACTAGTATTTACCACATGAAGCACAAAACAAATATATACATGAACATGCTAAATGATATTATCAAAATGAAAAGCATGTAAATAAACTAGGAGTTTAGAAATAGTTACCAAGCAAAGGAACTACTCCAAATCTCCAAAACATGGTGGTTGTCCCACCAAACCTCCTTGATAGGGATGCATCAAAAGTAAGTCCATCAAGTCCAAGTGCATCCACTATCAAGGCACCATTCCTCTCACGTCGTGTGAGAGCCCTCACCTACATCAAAAACACAAGGTGGGAGTTTTGGTACCCATTTTCTTTTGGGTCCTTGGGGGTTAGTCTTGTAAGGCACCCAAACATTTTTATTAGCAAAATTCAAAGGATGAATCTTATCAAAATAAAATTTTGCTAAGTGGCCTTTGTGGCCACAATGTGTACATTTGTACACCTTAGGATGCTTATGAGTGTGTGTATGATCGTGGCGTGCAACATAAGCATATGCATGATGATGTGCAAGAGAATGTGGAGCTTGTTTCTTTGAAAACATAGACTTCAATCTAGTGTGGTTAAATGCACATGTGCTCAAAGTAGACCTTAAACAATTTATTTTATTTTTCAAAACATTTATCTCATTTTCATTAATAGTAGCATGTAAAACATGATGAGATATGGAATCATTTTTCTTTTTCTTAGAAACTTTTTCTTTTTCACAAATCTTTCTTTTTACACAAGAGATTCTTGAAAAACAACTTCCTTTTAATTTTCCACCAAAAATACTTTATTTTTCAAAATAGTGTTTCCTTCACAAAGATTATTTAATTTGGACATCAAGGAAACATTTTCATTTTTCAAATCTTCTTTTTCTTTTTCTAAACATGCAATCTTATTTTTAAATGAATCATTTTCTTTTTGCATGCAAACAAAATCCTTTTTCATTTTCTTATTTTCCTTTTTAATCATGTCATATTTTTCAAGAAGTTGTTGACAAAATGAAGTGAGCTCATCATATGACATGTCTTCATCATCTAACTCGGATTCGGTGTTTACCTCAAGGGGGTTATCCTCTTGGACCATGTAGCACAAGTTGGAGGTGTCACTTCCAACATCCGAGTCGCTCCCCGCATATTATTGATCTTTTTCGCCAAGGGAGAGGAGGGTGTTCCATGCTACAAAAGCCGAATCAATATTAGAAACCCTAGATAAATAATCATCATTTAGGGTACTCTTCAAAGCATGAATGGCTTTTGAGTTAGCCTCAATATACTTGCTATTATTAACATATGAATCATTGATGGTAGCAAGATAAACATGAATGCCTAGGGCCTTGAGGTATAAGGAATCTTCACCTTCCATATATGGATGTTAAAAATGTCAAACAAGGGTGGTGACATGAAGTCCATGGTGTGTGTACAAAAAATAGTGATTAGCCTAAAATGAGGATCTTTAACTCTAGGTTGTAAGACCCAAATTCAGAGCACTTGGCTCTGATACCAATTGTAGAATCACCTAGAGGGGGTGAATAGGTGATGGCTAATCTAATGGTCACTTAATGCCAAATAATGCGGAATTACAAACTATTATGACCTAAACTAAACTCTTAAACTAAACACCACGTATAACACAAGAGTTTAGCTGAATTTCCCGTGAAGGGCTCTGGACTAACTCCTCTAGATTCCCCTAGATAGGGGTTGAGGTGCCGCGTTGGCTCTCTTGGTTGAATACAAGTGTTAGCAAACAATCCCCAAGCATATATCAATTAAGCACACAATATATCAAGCATGTAAAGATAATACAAGTAATAGCATGCAAGATATAAACAAGAGACAAAGAGAGAGAGTGAGCAATCGCAAACACAAGGGATTTGTTTCAAGGTTCGAGCACACTTGCTCTACATCTCCGCCTTCGACACACGAAGAATTTCCACTATAATCGATCCCAATGGATCCACTCCTCGGTGCCGCAACACCTACAAGCTCTCGGACTCTCTAGCCCGTACACACCGCAAGCCCCACAAGCTTGCCGAGGCCGCACCTCAAACCAAGAGTTCACACACAAACTCTAAACAACCGCGAACGCACTCGTCCGCCTCCTCAAGAAATAAGAAATGATCTCTTGGTGATCTAAACACTTTGATCACCAATAAAAACTCTCACAACAAAACCCTATAGGTAGATATAGCAATGGATAGCTCAAGTGGGTGTGTGAGAAAATAAGGATGAAAATTGTGGAGGAAAACTCAAAGAATCACTTTTAACACTCTTGATAAAAACTCTCTTTTGATTTGGAAATGAAGCTTTAAAACTTGTGGATATAACCACTGAAAAGAATGGGAAAAACTAGCCCAAAACTATTCTTCAAATCTTAGAGAAAACAACCCCCAAATGGCCCAATATATTGGGCTCCAAAAACTAGCCGTTGGAGGCCTGACAGAACTGTCAGTCGACCGCCCGGTCGACCGGCCAACGGTCATATTTCAGACCGTTGAGCCATCGGTCGACCGGTTAGTCGATCGAGGCCAGGATACAGAGAGCAAGTCGACCGCCCGGTCGACCGGAGCCTTTCCAGAGAGCAGAGCTCTCTGGATGGTCGACCGGGTCGGTCGATCGGCCCTCCTGCCAGAACTGGCGTGCACGTCTGTGCACGTCGGTCGACCGCCCGGTCGACCGGCTGAAGCCAGATCAGAAAAATTAGGGATTTGAAACTTGGTCTTTTTGATTGAAACAAAATCCCATGAAATCACAGAAAATCTACAAAAATAGTTTTACCAATATACTTTGATAAACAAATATGCTTGCACAAAATCAAGGCATGTTACAAATGATTTGGACTATTTTTGTAATATGAAAAAATTGGCTCAAATGAAAAACAGTATTTTCCAAACTTGATTTTTCAAAACTTATTTTTCCAAAACTTCACCAAATACAAAAACAAGATATTTAAACAACTTTTAAAGCATAGAGTGTATGGATATGATCCACTACACAAACATGATGAAATATCTTTGTTTTTGACATTATGCACTAAACATGGTTTTGGATAAAACATGTAAACTTGAAAACCAAAAACCAAATGGTATTTTTCCAACGTAAAAATTCTTTTCTAAAACAAACTAAATCAAGAGTGTGTGTATATGATATACTTGAGCAATCCACCAACTATTCTATCCTTTACATTTTAATCTAAAACAAAATCTTATAAAAACAAACCTAGACACAAGTCTTCATCTTCTTGAAGTCTTCACTTGAAGACTTCTCATCTTCTTGACTTGGTCCAAACAGATCCGTAGAGCTAGACTCCTCTTGAGTACTTGATGTGGTCTTGATGCACAAGCTCTTGAATCAAACCGTGCTAGCTCCAAAACTTGACTTTAAATCCTTTGTTGAAGCTATGCACCTACTAAGATCTTGATCATAAATCTGTCACTAATTAAACACAAGATCATTAGTACTATAACTACATGAGTTGATCATCATCAAAACTAGAGTGATAGGCCTTCGGGCCAACAATTGTCAGTCTTTGTTTCAATCCCAAAAATTGTGTAAGTGTGGAGTGCATAAATCTAAGGCAAAAAATTCAAGATCAAATTATCTTTTCAATCTTACTTTCTTATCCTATAATTTAGACAAGATCTATTATTTTGACTCAGTTTAAAATTTCATAATTTGAGGTCTTCCTAATTCCTAAGATAATCTTAATTTTCTTAAAAATTAAAAAAAAACTATTTCTCTTGTTTCAAAAGTTTTGTAAAAATAAAAGAAAAGTTTTTATATAAAAGTTTTTTTTAATTTATTTAAAAAGAAGTGTAAAAGAAAGAAAATATATTAAACTAACTACGTTAGTAAACCCTCCCCCACACTTATCTCATGCATGGTCCCCAATGCATCGTGAATGTGTAAATACATGAAACAAATGGAGAGGGAAGGAAGATTACCTCAAGGGGGTGGCTCCGGTGGTGGTCTGATTGGGCCAAGCGTTGCTACCCAATCAAAATAGCGTGGATCATGCAGGAACCCACCAATGACCTCTTTAATATGACCCAATAAACTGTTGATTGAATGAATGATCTTATTTAAAAAATTATCCCCATCTAATTTCCAATTTTCAAAAATAATTACTGAGTCACTTTCTTCAACATTCTTGTCCAACAATGAAGTGTGATTTTGAGAGATGATTGATTTGGACTCAAATAGAACAGGAACAAAAATCGATACCAACTCGGGAAGTTGACTCAGATCAAGTGGGGAGTCAACAATGAGAGTCGAAATTGGTTCAAAAATAGGGTCCAGACCAAAGAATTGATGTTCACACACTGTCCCCATTAATGAAGTATGATCATAAGAGATTGGTGATTCCATTTCACGGTGTACTGGTAAAGGATTCAAGTTTGACTCTGGAATAGAGAAAAAAATCTGGTAAGGATACCGGGGTCATTATTGAATCAAAAAGTGAAATGGAGTTCCCAACAGGAAGTTCAGGATCACATTCAGGTTCAATTTCAATTTCAGGGAAGTGATAACTTGCCAAAATGTCCAGGCGACTTTCATAACTTGGAGATTGGTCAAGTTCAAATGTATGTTCTGAAATTGAAGTTTGGTTTCCAAAAGAACATGATTCTTGGGTCCAATCAGTAGAGTTAGGGATATAAGAATCGGTCAAAGGTTGACAAGAAAGGCTTTCCTCGCTCTCATTGATCAATTCGCTCAAAAGTGAATCTAACCTACTAATAGGCCGGGTAATAGAATTTGAATTTGGAATCATGTCTTCCATACTCTTTGCAATTGGTTCTTTGTGAAAAGATGAGTATGGAAGTCGATTTTGGAAATTATGGTGAAATTGTGAGTCCATTGGATTTTTTGATTGCTGCTCGAACTCACGCAAGGGTTCTATACTCAAGTCCAGTATTGATGGTTGTTCATTTTGAATAGATGATACTGAAAAAGATGAGTAGGACTCTTGAAAATGTGGTTGAGATGATGAGTCCAACATGTTTTGCATTTTATCACAAAGGACTTCCAAACGCTTTTCTAGCTCAGATTCTTCTTCAATTGGATACTCTAGAAAAGGAGTATGTGGAGTTTGATGTGGGAAGGATTGTGAATTAAGCAAAATTTGCATTTGTTGTAGGGACTTTTCTATACTCCTTTCCAATGATGATTTTTCTTCAATTGGTGGTTCAGGAAAAGGAGTATGTGAATCAAAATTGGGGAATGAATATTGTGGAAATTGTGGACAAGATGATTGAAAATTTGACTCGGGGTAGGCGAATCCCCATGAACTCTGTGAAGAGTTGAAATTATTTTAAAAATTATGGTCATAAGCTTGAGGATATGGGTCATATTGAGTCGAATAATCCCAACTTGGCATATATGGTTGGTTCATATTGTACATAGCCGGGTTGGAATTATCCGAGTCAAATGAGGTCAGAATGAAATATGGATTCATATTATGATTGAAAGAATTATTGTTGTTAAAATCCATATCACAGTATACAAAAAAAAAAACAAACAAATAAGCAAACAAACAAACAAAGAAAAAGAAAAAGAAAACAAGCCTATGCTAGGGTTGACTTAGACCTAGACGACTCCTAACTGGTTAGACTGTCCACGGGGGGTATATTGTAGGACGCTGACCACGAGTTAATCGGCCAGGTAGGGGCAAGATCAGTGGGAGGTATCCGTGCCGGAGCAACGGGCCTAATTATGCCAAACCACTGTTCTTCGAGTTTTCGCCTCTCAATCCCCAACCTTAGACACCGATTTGACAAGAGTCAACTTCTAACAACTTTCCCTTAGGTCAATCTCCTAAATGAGTCTGAGATGTCCCTAGGGGCCAACGTCTAGCAAGTTTTATTTAGGCTTGGGTTGTGTGAGTGGGGAGGTGATTTTTGGGCTAAGGGAGGGTAATGACTTCCCACCTTATCTTGTATTGGGTTTTGCCCTTAAGTTAAATTTGTGCAAGTGTGCAATATAGATAAGCATGAACACACAAAAGCGAGTAATCACTGAAGTGTTTGTCCTATACTATATGCAATGCAATATGTACACCTCCTATCAGTATCACAACAACGTAAGAATAAAACACAGTATATTGGAATAAAAATTGACACGTGCCTAGATGTAAATGTCTAAACCGTTTTAAAGCATCCAATTACCGTATTTTAATTCTTAAGATTATTTACAGTGCACAGGTAAGATAAACAAAAATTAGCAGCAGAATATAAAAATATACAAGAATTACCCAACCACACTTGAGCAAGTGTGGACTTCTGCAATGCTAAAAATTTAACCTGCACACCAAAAAACAAAGAAGAAAAGTTAGCAAACTTGTGAAATTAAACCGTTCCCATCCCCGGCAACGGCGCCAAAATTTGATCGGGGAAAAACCGCGCGCAAAAAGTGTATGTTTTGAAGTTAAGATTTAAATTGTGTGTGCTTTGGCTTCCTCGATACTTCCGTTATAGCATAGAGGCTAAAACGAGTCGAATCCATAAGGATGGGAGGCGATAGAAGCTTTACCGGTTGATTCACGTATTTGTTAAAGATTCTTCAAAGTTTTAAAGAATGAAAAGAAAAGAAAAGAAAGAATGAAAAAGAGAAGTACGGTGAAACACAAAGAAGTGGGAAACATAGAAAAGAATATGTTTGTGATTTTTGTATGTATATCTAAAATAAAGTGGAAAGGAAAGAAAACTCATGGCTACTAACTACTAATGACTCCACCAACATGCTAACCTCTTAGTGATAGTTGCCTCATATGTATCATTGGCCATCACTAGTCCTTGGTTCAAGAGCTATTCAAAGCATGACCCATATGTAACTCATCACAACCCAATACAACAAAACAAGTTCAAGCTACACTTAAATCATCAAAACCCGATAAGAGCAAGCATGAAATAAAGTAATGTTAGCTTGTTAGTGGTTAGGAAGTTAGAGTTAGATCCATCATCATGAGCCATCAATGGCTCTTGCAAGAGCAAGGCCAAGTAGAGGCTATTAGATTCATGTGGATTATCATAAAAGAAGTTAGAATAGTTGGTGGTTAGTAGTTAGTGCCATGAGAGAAAAGATTAGCTACACATGTAAAAGAGATTAGAGAGAAGAAAACATAGAGAGGTAAAGAGAGCACCTTTCATAGATTGTCACCTTCTATTACAAGCACTCTTATATTCCAAGCATGAACCACTCTCTCTCCCTATTACAAGATCTACAAAATGGAAAATATAAAGAGGAAGAGGAAGAACTAACCTAATCTAAACTAAACTACAACATGAAATGGAAACTACCCTAAAAACTCTGCATATCCTTGCTCTGAAACCCCAAGGGGGGTATTTATAGCCACCAGGGAAAAGGGGGGGCCAGGGGACAGGCCCTGGCCCAAAACGCGGCCGGGGCGAGGCCATCCTGGGGCTGCGCGCGCGGCGCTTCGAGCCGCGCGCGGTCCCGTCTATCCCCTGTCAGGCTCTGTGCCTGGTTTCGTCTGTGTAGCCCCTGATTTTTACAGAATCAGCTCTCTAGGTCAATGGCTATATTTAATAGGCTTTTAATCACCAATTAAATGGTGATTTAGGGTCCTCTTCTTCATTGCACACCATGGACCTAGAATCAAGGAAGCAAAGCTTTATTAGCAAAATTTAATATGAAATTAATGTGAAGATGTGATACAAATTATGCAAAATTAGAGACTAATCAGGCTTCTGAGCACCTCCTGATCCCAAATCGATGCTTGCCGTTTGGGATGCTCATTATTCGCCTCCTCAAATAACTAAAATTTGATCCTTCTGCTGAACGGACCACCGAATCATCTGTTGATATCATTAACACTCACCTAAAAAGATGTATGCTAGGGAGCATGCTCCTGCTCCTCAACCCCCTCATATCATTCCTGCTGTTGTCCCTGGATCCTCTTCAGACTCTTCAGCCTCTTTTGATTCATACTCATCTCTCTCGCTTATCTTTGGGAACATGATCTGAAGATGACCGCAAATTTTCAAAGGATGGAGCACATAGTTGATAATGATCTGCAGTATGATTAGTCTCTAAAATTGCATATTTCATACCACATCTTCACATTTATTTAATTTTAAATTCTGTTAATAACACCTCTCTTGCATGTTTCTAGGTCCATGACATAGAATGAAGAAGAAGACTCTAAATTACCATTTAATGGGTGATTAAAGGCCTACAAAGTAGCCATTGACCTAGGAGGTGATTTTGTCAGACCAAGGGGTTCAAATCAGAAATCCAACCGACAGGGGACCGACGCGACAGCGTACAGCAGGCGGCGCTGCGTGTGCCGCTCTGGTACAGCCACGAAAACGCGGCTCTGGCCGCGCCAGTGCTTTGGGCTAGGGTTTGTCCCCTCGGCCCCTTTTCTCCTGATGCCTATAAATACCCCCTTGGGGTTCTTCAGAAGGAGAGATTCAGAGAGTTAAGGTAATTTTCTTCTTCATGTTGTAGTTTAGGCTAGTTTAGGTTAGTTGTTCTTCTTCTTCCTCCTTTGTATTTCCTATTTCTTGTAGATCTTGTAATAAAAGAGAGAGTGGTATATGGTTGAGAAGTAAGAGTACTTGTAATAGAAGGTGACTATGAAAGGTTCTCTCTTTACCTCTTTTTATTTTCTTCTCTCTAACTCCTTTTACAGTAGCTAATTTTCTCTCATGGCAACTAACTACTAACCACTAACTTGCTAACTTCTTACTTGATAATCCACATGAATCTAATAGCCTCTACTTGACCTTGCTCTTGCAAGAGCCATTGATGGCTCATGATGATGGATTCTAGCACTCTAACATCCTAACTCTCTAACATGCTACTATTAGTTTATTCCATGCTTACTCTTGTTTAATTTTGATGGTTTAAGTGTAGCTTTCATTTCTTTTGTTGAGTTTGAATGTGAAAGTTATCTTATGGGTCATGCTTTGAAACGTTCTTAAACCAAGGACTAGTGATGGCCAAAGATACATGTGAGGTAACTATCACTAAGAGGTTAACATAGTTAGTGGAGCTATTAGTAGTTAGTAACTATGGGTTTTCTTTATCTTTTTTACTTTATTTTAGATATACAAACAAAAATCACAAAAACTATTCCTTCTATGTTTCCCACTTCTTCGTGTTTCATCGTACTCTTCTCTTTCCATTCTTTGTTTTCTTTTCTTTTGATTCTTTAAAACGTTGAAGAAACTTTAACACACACGTGAACATTCCGCAAAAGTTTCTATCACTTCCCGTCCCTATGGATTCAACCTGTTTAACCTCTATGCTATAACGGAAGTATTAAGGAAACCAAAGCACGCACTTTTAACTATTGATTTCAAAACATACACTTTTCGTGCACGATTTTCCCCTGACCACAGTATATCTGCGCTTCTATTTGCTATCTCCAGACTTGTGTCAATGAGACCTACAGTAGGAACGCTTGGCCTGTTCCACTTTCGAGAGGCCACTCGCAACCCCTTCCTACATCGGGTCCTCTGTATGACACTTAGGTAGCTCCTCAGCTCCTTCTGAGGCACCAGATCCTCCAGAAGATCCAGACTTTCAGAAAGAGTGACCCATTTTCTATTGATGACAAAAGGAGGAGAGAGATTCTATTGAGTTATCTTGGGAGTTTTTATTTGAGTTTTTTTATGTATTTTTTTTATTTGTGGACGTGTGTTTTTACATTGTAGCACTTATTTTGCGGTATAAAACTAGTTTTGAGATTGGCATGAACCTCTGTATGGACAAGTTTATTTTATGATATCACTATTGTCTTTGGGAATTATGTATCTCTTTCTTTCTATTGATATATTTGTTGCACATCTTTGTGTGTGGTATATGGTATGTTTGTATTTTTATGTATCCTTTGTGACCAACCATCTACCATTTATTTTAGAGGTTGGAGGTTATTAGTTGGTTGGAAGAAACCGTTTGTGCATACACTGTTGTAATTTTGTATTATTGGCATGCATAGATGGGTTGCATAGAGTTTGATTGATATATCTTATTCATATGCTTTTATTGATGCATCTAACTTATATGTCACATTTTGATATATGCATGCCTTTAGGGGGAGCTTCGCTTGAAATCTCTTCCTAAATTATTTGTGATAACTCCATGTGTTTTATCATCATCAAAAAAGGAGAGATTGTTGGCTAAAAGGCCATTAGCCTTAGTTTTGATTATAACAAAAAATATGTAGTTATGTTTTTAATAATTTTGTTTAACAAAGTTTCAGATTAATAATTTGTTGCATTTCAGCTCCATCACAAGACTTACACATTTGAAAGCCAAGAAAATGTAGATCCCAAAGCCTATGCACATAGAAAAGCTCAAGGATCAAGTATACTAGAGAAGACTATATCAAGATTTGTATTTTTATATTTTGTATTTTAGATAGGATTTATAGTCATTTGTTAAAATCAAGACGATATAGGTTGATAGCTTTTGGGATTGACACACACACACACACACACACACACACACACACACATTTCATTCTCTTATGTGTTTTTAAAAAGAGTTCATAACACACACACATATTTCATGCTCCTATGTGCTTTTTAAATGAGTTCATAACTATTCTCTTTATCATTTTTAAAATTGAGTTTCAAAAAAATGAGTTTCGAAAAAATCAGGTTTTCGATTTAGAAAAGTGTTTTTACAAAATATAATTCTAACTTTGTTTTGTGTTGATCCATGATCACACACTAGTTCTACAAGTCTCTAGAACTCTATTATGTGTTTAAAGATCAAAAGTTATTTTGTCAAGAAAAGAATGGTTTCAAAAAGTTTTCAATATCTTGCCTTTGGGCCTTAGTCGGTGACTGATTAGTCTACAATTCTGCATTATTATATTACATTCTCTCACAGATTAATGAATAAATTGTCGTCTAAACCGTGTTTTGGTCTTAATTGCAGGTAGATCCAAAGTCCAAGGGCAAAGGTGTAATAAGAGGTTAATTACAACCAATTAAGGGTAATTAAATCCGCATTACTTGGAGGCCAAGAAAGGGATTATCTAGAAGATACATTGAACCTAGCCTTGTGCGCACATCAGACGAATCTGCGGACGAAATCACCCGAAAGAGAATATATCTGGAAGCAGCTAGAAGCCAGACGAACCTGTGGACCAAAACCAGGGAGCTCTCTCCCTGGTATTGCCGCGAAAACGCGGCAATAGCCGCGTTTCCGCGGCAAAGCTGTGGAGCCAAGCGTCGATTTTCGACGCGTGGCCCCGTCTCGTCTTCTGGAAGGGTCTTTTGCCTATAAATAGCACCTGCAGAGGCCAAAACGCAAGCAATTTTCATTTTTAGGAGTAGGTGCAGATTTTAGGAGTAGTGTAGGTGAGTGTTCTTCATTTCTTATATTTTTCATTTCTTTTTCTTAGATCATTGTAGTAGGGCTGAGTGATTTCTAGAGAGAGAAAGCAAGGGATTGATGTAATAGAGAGTGACACTCTATGTAAAGATGCCTCCTTTCTCTTCCAATGTAATCTCCTTCACCTTCTACATGATTTCTTGCTAGTTTTTCTTCTCATGGCAATCTAACTACTAACCACTAACCATCTAACCACTTACTTGATAATCCACATGAATCGGGTTGCCTCTACAAGGCCTTGTTCTTGCAAGAGCCATTGATGGCCAAAGATGATGGGTTCTAACATCTAACTTGCTAACTTGCTAACCAAGCTAACTCTCTTTTATTTCATGCTCTTTTATTTCATGCTAGTAGTGTAATGAGTGATGCTTGTATAGCTTTTTCTTGATGCAATGTTTTGAATTCGATGAACCATCCATGAGCCATGCTTTGTACCGTCTCTTTGAAGCCAAGGATTGTGATGGCCGAGGATCAAAATGTGAGGCAACTATCTCGAAGAGGTTAGTATGGTTAGTGGAGTACTTAGTAGTTAGTAGCCATGAGTTTTCTTTTACTTTGTTTTAGAAATCGTTTTCAAGCTCCTCTTCTTATTTTCCCATCGATGATTTCACCATCCTCTTAGTTCAACTTTGTTCCATCTTCTTTCTTTATTTATTTTCCAAACCACTTCTCTTTTGTTTTTCTTATCGACGTTTTCATCGCCTTCTTCACCTACCACATGCTTGTTTTCCTTTTCTTTTCTTTTTCATTCTTTCTCATTCTTTCAACATAGAAGAACTGTTAACAACTGACGTGACTAGAGACTGTTAATGTTTGTGCTGCTATCTTTCTTGCTTTGATTGCCTACACACCATATAAATAAAAGAACTAAAATACGGTATTTGGACGCGTTTAAAACGGTTTAGATATTTGCATTTAGGCACGTGTCAATTCAATTCCAAAATACTGTATTTTTGTTCTGTTGTTGTGATTTGGATGGAGATGTACATATGGCATTGCATATAGCATAGGACAAACACGTGGGTGATTTATCGCTTTGTGTTACATTCTTGTCTATATTGCACACTTGCACAAATTGCAATTAAGGGCAAAACCCAAACAAGATAAGGTGGGATTTCATTACCCTTCCTTAGCCCAAAAACCATCTCCCCACTCACACAACCCAAGCCCTAATAAAATTTGGATAGACGTTGGCCCCTAGGGACATTACATCTAGGTCTAGGTCAACCCTCCTATTGGCTTGGTTTTGCTTTTTCTTTTCTTTTTGTTTGTTGTTTGATTTTTCTTTTTGTTTGTGATTGTTTGTGAAATGGCATTCAACAATAACAATTCTTTCAATCCGAACATGAATCCATATTTCACACCAACCCCATTTGGTTCGGCTAATTCCAACCCGGCGTTTTACAATATGCACCAACCACGTACACCGGGTTGGCCTTATCCGAATCAATACAACCCATGCCCACATTCTTATGACTATAATTTCCAAAATAATTTCAACTCGTCACAGAGTCAATGGGGATTCAAGTCCCCCGAGTTTAATTATCAACCTCCTTGTACCCCATGCCCACCTTGTCCATCATTTTCACCTTATCCACAATATTCATTCCCCGATTTTTCTTCTTATACTCCTTTTTCTGAACCACCAATTGAAGAAAAATCTGAGTTTGAAAAGAGAGTAGAAGCCAATTTACAAAAGGCCAGGCAAAGCGTTCAGCAAACATTGGCCTCTCTAAAATATCTTCAAGAGTCTTGCTCACTTCCACCTCTGCATAATGAACAACCATTTGCCTTGGAAACGAGTAAAGAACTCTTGTGTGAGTCCAAGCTTCAATCTCCACACATTTTTGACTCACATTATTCACAAAATTTCTAAAACCAAGATTTCTATACTCCCATTCTAGAGCAACCATCAAGGTTAGATAAGGGTTTGGATATCTTGCAAGAGTCTCTGTTACGATATCAAAAATCACATGCCGAGTTTATCAATAAGGTGGAAGAACAATTGAGTCAATTGGCTAACATGATTAGGAATGAGGAAACTCTATCTTATCAACCTTTGACCAATTCAGCCATGCCAAACTCTATTGATATGACCCAAGACTCTTGTCATTTTGGAAATCAAGATTCAATTTCAACACACCCACCTGAATTTGTCTAAATTTCAAATCCCATTGACATTTTGGCAAGTTATCCTTTTTCTGAAATTGAACTTGAGCATGAATATGATCATGAACCTCAAAACAGTGATTCAATTCTAGTTCCTGATTCAATTATGACTCCGGTATCTTCACCTGATTTCACTCCTTTTCCCGAGTCTGTATTGGATCCAGTGCCAGTCTATTGTGAAATTGAATCACCAACATTCATGATGATCATATTGAACTTGACCAATTTCATACTTTTGAAAGTCCCATTGATAAATTGGCAAGTTCTCATTTTTGTGGAATTGAACTCAATGAGGAATGTGACTTTGATCCTCAAATTTGTGATCCAGTTTAAATTCCTGAATCATTATTGACTCCTGTTATGTTACCCAATTTGAGCAACATTTTAGAGTCAGTTTTGATTCCCATACCTGTCATTCCTGAACTTGAATCACCAATCTTTGATAGTCACATTCCATCATGGGGAAATGAATGTGGACTTGAGCTTCATTTTCTTGATTTGGACCCACTTCCTGAACCGATCTCGACTCCCGAACCTTTACTTGACTTGAGTCATTTTTCTGAGTCGATATTAGTTCATGTACTTCCTGAGTCCAAATCAATCATTCCATTCTGGGACAAGGGCTTTGAAAATTTTGACTCTGAAATTATTTTGAAAATTTAGAAATTAGATGGGGTAAAACTGTTAATAAAAATCACACATGCATACATCTTTTTAGTGGGTTGTATCATGGAGGTTTCTGGTGGGTTCCTCCGGACTCCACGCAAGAATGATTGGGCCGCATTTCGTGGACCAATCAGGCCGCCACCGGAACCACCACCTTAAGTTAATTTTTCCTTCCCTCTCTATTTGTTTCATGCATACATATATCATGATGCATTGAGGACAATGCATCAGATAAGTGTGGGGGAGGGTTTACTAACTTAGAGTTTTTTAGATTTTCTTTCTTTTACACTTCTTTTAGGATACTTTTAGAAATCTTTTCTTTTGTATAGGAATTTTCTCTTTCTTTAAAATTTTTTTGAAATAAGAGACAAAGTTTTGATCAATTTTTAAGAAAATTAAGATGATCTTAGAAATTAAGAAAGCCTTAATTATGACATCTTAAACCTAGTCAAAATAATGGATCTTGTTTAAAATTATAGGCTAAGTAAGATAAATTGGGGAGATAATTTTATCTTGAATTTTTTGCCTTAGATAGTATGCACATCGCACTTACACAATTTTTTGGGATGGAAACAAAGACCTAAAATGCCATAAAGTAAATAAAAAGAAAAAAACATCACTTATTAAGCTGAATAACTATGCCTCAAGAAGCATGATTATTCACGCCTAACGGTGGTCAAAAGAATCAAATAATCCCCCTTAGTTTTGTGGCCTTGTTTACTCGAGTCCTTTAACCCGAGAGATGTTTTCTCATCTGGTGCCCTAGGACCGTCTGGTTTGGGAGTCATCGGTTATAGGCTCGCTACATGGGTGAACTAGAAAGCCTAAGAAAACTAAGGGAAGAAGAAGAAAAAAAGAAGAAGAAAAGAAAAAAGAAAATAAATATATAAATAAATGGCTTGATGGTTAGAGTTGAAATCCCAGAAATCTTCACTATCACAAAGTGCATATTATCTAGGTTTTTATGAGAGATAAAAATATTCAATCCAATTTTGAATTCTTACCTTAATTGAAGATAAGATCTTGCATAGAGACTAAGTTTAAGGAAGATTAATTTGTGGTGGACTTATGACCTTAGATCACTTATATCTTTGCAAAAATAGTTCAAAAACATGTCTCTCTTTCAAAATGTGTTTTCAAAATACTAACATTTGTCTTCTTTCTTTATGGATTTTGTGGGTGCAATCCGCTGAAAACCCTCAGGAGACAACACTCCTCCTCTAGGGTAACCTAGAGGTTTAACGGCTTGTTGCACTTGCTTAGTGCAATCGCGTCACCTGCGAAAGTGGTGTAATAACCCTTGTAGTATAGTTTTTTCTTTTCTTGTTTTGCTCGGGACGAGCAAAAGAATAAGTGTGGGGGTGTGATTAGTCTACAATTCTGCATTATTATGTCGCATTCTCTCACAGATTAATAAATAAATTGTCGTCTAAACCGTGTTTTGGTCTTAATTGCAGGTAGATCCAAAGTCCAAGGGCAAAGGTGTAATAAGAGGTTAATTACAACCAATTAAGGGTAATTAAATCCACATTACTTGGAGGCCAAGAAAGGGATTATCTAGAAGATACATTGAACCTAGCCTTGTGCGCACATCAGACGAATCTGCAGACGAAATCACCCGAAAGAGAATATATCTGGAAGCAACTAGAAGCCAGACGAACCTGTGGACCAAAACAAGGGAGCTCTCTCCCTGGTATTGCCGCGGAAACGCGGCAATAGCAGCGTTTCCGCGGCAAAGCTGTGGAGCCACGCGTCGATTTTCGACGCGTGGCCCCGTCTCGTCTTCTGGAAGGGTCTTTTGCCTATAAATAGCACCTACAGAGGCCAAAACGCAAGCAGTTTTCGTTTTTAGGAGTAGGTGCAGATTTTAGGAGTAGTGTAGGTGAGTGTTCTTCATTTCTTGTATTTTTCATTTCTTTTTCTTAGATCATTGTAGTAGGGCTGAGTGATTTCTAGAGAGAGAAAGCAAGGGATTGATGTAATAGAGAGTGACACTCTATGTAAAGATGCCTCCTTTCTCTTCCAATGTAATCTCCTTCACCTTCTACATGATTTCTTGCTAGTTTTTCTTCTCATGGCAATCTAACTACTAACCACTAACCATCTAACCACTTACTTGATAATCCACATGAATCGGGTTGCCTCTACAAGGTCTTGTTCTTGCAAGAGCCATTGATGGCCAAAGATGATGGGTTCTAACATCTAACTTGCTAACTTGCTAACCAAGCTAACTCTCTTTTATTTCATGCTCTTTTATTTCATGCTAGTAGTGTAATGAGTGATGCTTGTATTAGCTTGTTCTTGATGCAATGTTTTGATTGTTATGAACCATCCATGAGCCATGCTTTGTATCGTCTCTTTGAAGCTAAGGATTGTGATGGCCGAGGATCAAAATGTGAGGCAACTATCTCGAAGAGGTTAGCATGGTTAGTGGAGTATTTAGTAGTTAGTAGCCATGAGTTTTCTTTTACTTTATTTTAGAAATCGTTTTCAAGCTCCTCTTCTTATTTCCCCATCGATGTTTTCACCGCCTTCTTAGTCTACCTTTGTTCCATCTTCTTCTATTCATTTTCCAAACTACTTCTCTTTGTTTTTTTTACCTCGCTGTTTTCATCGCGCTTCTTCACCTACCACATTCTGGATTTCCTTTTCCTTTTCTTTTCACTTTCTTTTTCATTCTTTCAACAAAGAAGAACTGTTAACAAAAGACGGGAATAGAAACTGTCAATGCTTCTATCGCCTCCCTTCCCTGTGGATTCGACCCGTTAAGCCAATGCTATAACGGAAGTATCGAGGGTACATTAGCACATTCGAGCTTTTCATTGATTTCATAAATACACGTTTTTTAGTGCTAGTTTCCCCATCGATCAGTGACCGATCGGTCGACCGTAGGCAGAGCAAAATTACTCTGTCGGTCGACCGACATGCACCAAAGTGCATTTGTGCACTTCAGTCGACCGGGCGGTCGATCGACTGCAAGATCTTTGCTCTCAGTTGGGTCCGGTCGACTTGGACGGTCGACCGACAAAGAGTTTAGCTCTCTAGTTAGGAACAACGATCGACCGACCGGTCGACCGCTATACCTAACGGTCGGAAATCCGACCGTTGGCAGTCGGCCGACCATTCGACCGACAGAAGAATTTTCATCTTGATTTTTTCCAACGGGTTCTGGGTCTTTTCCCAATGACTCTTTTGGGTTTTATACTCATAATTTTATCCACTATAATTAGTGGGACTGTAGAAAAAGCATCTAAAAAGATTTCTAAAGTTTATATCGAGTTTTTACAAGTTTACATCAAGATTTAGCTTTTTCCTAAAAGATTTCCTTTTGAGCCAAAATTCCATATTTTTGATTTTTAGCTTGAGCCTTCCCTCTACATCTTTACAAGCTATTTCCACTACACAATCTCAAAGAGTTTCACCTTCTCATCTTGGTTATAGGATTGTACTTGTGAGCCTTTTCTGATCAAGTGAATGTTGACACTCTAAAAAGACAAAATTCCTAACTGGCCTGAACAATGTCTAACTTGTTGACATCTACAAAAGACAAGTGGCAGACAAGCCGACGACTAGTTCTTCACCCATCTCAAAGGGATGAATCAGTAACTTAAACTCTACTGATCCAATGAAGCAGACAGTAAGCCGAGATCGTCCTTAAAAAGCCCGTGAGAAGGCCCAAGCAGGTCCAGGGACACTAAGTTAGCTCAACACTTAGTCTGGTATGAGCCCACGAGATAAGTCTCGCATGAGAAACTAAAGTTGCTCAGCATCGCAGGAAACTCCTTCACAGCCTCGCTGCGAGCTAACTCATAGCCTCGCCCGAAAATGCTCAGTTAACTCGGCAGAAAGTTAATTTCGCTCGAAGCTCCACGCAGCTACGCAAAAGGTTGACTGGTAGCTTTGCCACAAGTCTTATCCAGCTCCGTTGAGAGCTTTCTTTTAACTTCACCAGATGCTTCTTCCAGCTCCGTCAATAGCTCAACACAACGACTCCGCTGCGGGTCTTTTATGGTCACCTTTGACCAATCAAACTCCAGATTAGATGAAATCTAATTGAGATCAAATCTAATTGAGATCAAATTTGGCAGTTGCTTTCTATAATCTTTTGACTCTCCCAATCAGGTGAGAAGATCAGGGGAGATCTTTCAGTTATTTAGAAAGAATCAAGGGAGTATCCCTCATTTAGCAGAGTGGATTAAGAGATCAGGGCTACTTGCTATTCCTAGCTTCACGAAAGTTGTCTCTAGCCTCGCGGCGAGGCTACTTGCCAGATGTAAAATAGATTGACTCAATCTATTTCCAAATTTTTAGGGCAATTGTACCCCTATTCCTCCTTACAAATAGCCTACCAGAGGCACACAGAGAAAAGAGGGCTGAAAAAGAGGAGATACGGGCAAGCATAGAGAGGAGATTGCTCCAAAAGCAGGCTTTCTAACTAGAGGGCTCTACCGACCCTCTATTCTCCGATTTCCCGAACCAAGTGAGAAGGGAGTCTTATCAGGCGGCAGTCCGATCGTCTGACCGATTGCATCGTCAAAGGGATAAAGTAATCGCGCGCTGATCAGATTCCTACCGGCACACTTTTCCAGAAATCTCAAAGGAGATCTACTTGTAATTTTCTTTTTTTAAAGAAGTACTCATAATTTCGCTCCTCGACACCTTTTTTTTTGTAAGTTTTCCCTTTTGCAAATCAATGAAAAACATGATGGCGACCCCGCTGGGGATGTCATTCTCCACTACTGAGAATCAAGTGTCGCAATGCGACGAAGAGACCTTTAGGTCTATTGATGAGACGCCAGTCATTCGCTCTGGCCAAGAGAAGTTCAAACAACTTCTTCCTAGGGGTAGCAAAAGTCCCCTACGTATGCGCAAGCACAGGAGGTCGGCGTAGCCAGAGCCCCTCTGGCTAATTCTTCGAAGCAAGTCTCTGTTGAGACAGATAAGGCTCTCTGCAAGTGATTAGTCACATATATTGCATATATATTGTCACCTTACCATACTTTTTAGCTAATAAATCCTATTAATAAGTTTTCTTTTTCTTGTTAAATGTAGGCCCAATTGCTAAGAGAAAGGAAAGAGAAACAAGCCCAAAAGCCCACCAAATTCTGACTTAATTCAGAATAAATTCAAATCAAGGAATTAGGGCAAAATCTTGGCATATTAGAGAGGTTGAAAACCAGTTGAGAAGAATCCTCCCAGAATCAAGCGGTTGAAGCCAACAATCAAAGGTTGTTTCGTCAAAATCATGAAGTTGAAATGAGAAAACTAGCAGAAGATATGGGCAAATCATCAAACCAGTGATCTCCACCAATTGGGTGTGGCCACATGGCCACACCAGGGCCACGAAAACGAGGCCCTAGCCGCGTTTTCGCAGCTTATTGAAGTCTGTTGGGGGAGAGTTTGCTCCCCCAATCTTCCCGGGATCTCCCCCCTCGTGCTATCATCAGTGATAATGGCATTCACTTTTGCAATAGATCTTTTGAAGCTCATATGCGAAATTATGCCATAACTCACAAGTTGTCCACACCTTATCATCCTCAAACCAGTGGGCAAGTTGAGGTTTCCAATAGACAAGTCAAGCTTATCTTGGAGAAAACTGTGAACCAAAACTGGAAAGATTGGTCCATCAAACTTGTAGATGCCCTATGGGCCTACAGGTCCGCTTTCAAGACGATTCTAGGAATGTCTCCTTATAGGTTAGTCTATGGCAAACCTTGTCAATTACCCGTTGAGTTAGAGCACCGAGCCTTATGGGCAATCAAGCAGTTGAATTTTGACTTGACTAAGGCCGGTGACCTTCGAAAATTACAAATTTTCGAATTAGAGGAATTGAGAAATGAGGCCTATGAAAATGCTAGGATCACTAAAGATAGAGTCAAGATTTTCCATGATAAACACATCATAAGAAAAATCTTTGTCCCTGGACAAAAAGTCTTACTCTATAATTCTAGGCTTCATCTTTTTTCAGGAAAATTGAAATCAAGATGGACTAGGCCATTCATTGTAAAAACCGTGTTTCCACACAGTGCAATTGAGATCAGTGACACCAAGAATGAAAATGACTTTAAGGTAAATAGTCAACACCTTAAACCTTTCTTGGAATCTGTGCCGGTAAATGAAATGGCTGTGGGTCTTTTGACCCAGTGTATCGGTAACTTTCCTCTTTTCCATTTTATTTTATGCATTTATACATTACTTTCATACATTGGGGACATTGCATGAGATAAGTGTGGGGGAGGGTTCTAACATGACAAATACAGATATAAAAAAAAAGAAGAAAATATATATATATAAAAAAAACTTTTTGAAAGGTTAGAACAATATTTTGATATATTTTTTGTAAGAAATTAAGTCAATTTTAAGGAATAGGAAAATCATAATTAGGATTTCTTATACTTGGTCAAAGTCAGATAACTTGTTTAATGTTTAGGGTTAGGAAGAAAATTTGTGAAAGTAATTTAGTCTTGATATTTACCTTGATTAAATATGCACACTAAATACACACACACTTAGGGTTTGAAAACAGAGACTCTTATGCCTTATAAAAAAATATTGTGAAAAAATATATATATAAGCAAATCTAATTATTGATTAGCTAGGTGCTTTGGCCTAATAAAACCTTGGTATTTATGCAAAAGATAATTAGATAAGTTTGAAAAAAAATGTATATATATAAATCCTCTGATTAAGCTGGGTATTTATGCCTCATGAAGCATAAGTATTCACGCCTAAAGAGGTATATCTTATAAATAAAAATCTTAGTTTCGTGGCCTTATCTGCTCGAGTGTTTAAGTCATTAGGGCTGTTTTCTCACCTGGTGCCCTAAAACTGTCCGGTTTGGGTGTCACCGACTGAAGGCTCGTTACATGGACAGATTAGAAAGCCTAATAAAATTGAGGAATAGATTTCACCAAAAATAAATATAAATAAGGCATAGGAGTTAATGTTAAAGAACCTTTAGTCAACTTCACAGTCACGATGGTGCATACTACTCAGGGTAAATTAATAGACTTGATGAGAAAAACAATTTGACTAAAACAATTTGACTCCTTACTTTGATTGATGACATGTTGTTGAATAGAGACTAAGTTTAGGAATGAAAAATTTGATATTCCTATAACTTATAGATTACTTAAACTCTCACAAATATACTTCAAATATTTTCTCTTTTCAAAATACTTTTCGAAAATACTAACTTTTTTCTCTTTCTTTATGGATTTTGTGGGTGCAATCCACTGAAAACCCTCACGAGACAAAACTCATCATCTAGGGGTAACCTAGAGGTTTAACGGCTTGTTGCACATGCTCAGTGCAATCGAGTGACCTGCAAAAGTAGTCTAATAATTGACTAGAATTAGTCTGATGTTTTGCTCGAGGGCGAGCAAAAGATAAGTGTGGGAGTGTGATTAGTCACATATATTGCATATATATTGTCACCTTACTATACTTTTTAGCTAATAAATCCTATTAATAAGTCTTCTTTTTCTTTGTTAAATGTAGGCCTAATTGCTAAGAGAAAGGAAAGAGAAACAAGCCCAAAAGCCCATCAAATTCTGACTTAATTCAGAATAAATTCGAAATCAAGGAATCAGGGCAAAATCTTGACATATCAGAGAGGTTGAAAACCGG
Organism: Agave tequilana; assembly: GCA_038442645.1. NCBI lineage: Eukaryota > Viridiplantae > Streptophyta > Magnoliopsida > Asparagales > Asparagaceae > Agave > Agave tequilana. The sequence continues at coordinate 35,086 of JAVJIF010030955.1, forward strand.
TTGAGAAGAATCCTCCCTGAATCAAGGGGTTGAAGCCAACAATTAAAGGCTATTTCGTCAAAATCCTAAAGCTGAAATGAGAAAACCAGCAGAAGATATGGGCAAATCATCAAACCAGTGATCTCCACCAATTGGGTGTGGCCACGTGGCCACACCAGAGCCGCGAAAACGCGGCCTAGCTACGTTTCTGCGGCTTGTTGAAGTCTGTTGGGGAGTGTTTGCTCCCCCAATCTTCTTGGGATCGCCCCCTCTAGTTTTTCCCTATAAATACCAGTTTCAACAGAGGAAAAAGGAGCAAAAATTAGGATTAGAATTTTTGTTTATTTTCTAAGGATTTAGGCTCTTTGTTAAATAGTACAAAAGTTGTATTTTTGTTTTTCAATTTGTAGTCCAGTACAAATACTTGTGGGAGAGAGGAATTGAGTGCTTGTACTTGAAGATTGAAGTGACATCAATACAAGAGTCGAGCCACATTTTCTTCCACTCTTATTACGGTATGTCATGCATTATTTACTTGCTTTCTTCTTTGTTTTCATGAGTAGCTAGATCAATTTTCTGGGCTCACGATTGTACCTCTCTTCAATTCTTCTTCTCCTCTGATTTTAATGAAAAAGACCCAATGAATCATTTGCATGCCTTACTTAAAGCCTTTCTTCTTGAAAGTATTCTTGAAGGCACATGAGGATGGGTTTGAATTTTTAAACTCGTACTTCTTTTAAGAACGTTCCTTGAACTATTTTTATTTCATACTTGCTTCTTTGCGCTTGATGATTTAATATCTGATTCAAAACGATTTCTTAAAGAAAAGAGTGAACTCTTCCAATCATCTTATGTGCTTTACTTCAAACTTTCTAAATTTAATCTTAAGTTTTGCCTATGATCAAGTTGAGGCATTTAGGATTTAAATAGAAGAATGAACGGTTGAATAGTGAGATAGTGAGCCCAGATTTTCTTCCTTATTATAATCAACAAAACAATTTTTGAGCTTTTCAAATCACCTTCTCCAAAGCCTTCTCTTAAGTTGCAATTTCTCTTTTAATCATCTCCTTCTTTCCATTCTCTTTTCATTAAAAAACGAGCACAATTCTTTGTTATTAAACGAATCACTGAAAAGCTTTCATCGCATTCCTCCTCGTGGACACGACCCGTTAGCCACAAGCTACACGGTAAATTCTTAACTCTTTGATTATTCTTTCATTTTAGCAATCAGCAAACCTATTACGGTCTCCTGGCGCCACAAGGAGATGGTGTCGCAATGCAACTGTCAGAATCCTGAGGCCGTTACTTTCGAAAACTTGATCGTTCATTTCGACTAAGGAAAATTTGAGGAACTCCTCTCTGGAGGTAGTCCAATGCTCCATGCACGGAAGCATAGAAAGGTCTCAATGTCCAAGGTTTCGGAGCAGAAACCAGCCCTAGCTGGGCAAGCAGCCGAACGGACCTCCTCCCAACTCCTCTCTACCTCGCGCGAGGTAAGCCAGGTTCCCTGTGAACCTAAGTCTCCTCTTCCAAAGCAGATGTGGAGGCCAAAACAGAAAGCCCCGTATGAAGCTTCAGGCGTAGCTATGCCACAGGTTCGCCTGTCACGCGAAGATAAGGAAAAATGCCTGCCTGCTTCACTGAGGCCATTAGCCGCGAGGCTAGAATGGCGACTATGCCTTCGTCTAATTCAGGAGCAGTGACTTCTCGCGCCAACCTCGTTCTTCCAAGCAATTACTGATAGCACGACAGACACAACACTAGTACGCCAGGGTACACGTGAAGTTCCCAGCCGCCAAGTTAAAACTAAAGTACCTAGCGGTGCTAACCACCTTCGCGAGAAGGCAACGAGCAAAGCATCATAGCAAGCTTCAAGCGATAAATTCGCTCTTTGTAGCGGAGCTGAGGGATCGTCCCTGGGCGCTGATAGCGGTGCTTATGCAGCTTCAGCACCTAAGGGTGCTCCCAAAGTTCCTAGCTACGAAGTTAGAACTAGAGCACTATCTAGTGCCAATCACCTCTGTGGTGATGAGAAAAATGAGGCATCATCCTATGTTTCATTTCCAAAGCTTGCGGATGCAAAGTCTACCCCTCACACAGTTATGAGCGGGAAGGTGGTGTCAGAATTACCTAAACACATCGATGCGCGATCCACCAGAGTCTCTGCGCTGAGTCACTTAAACTCATCTAGATCCGACTTGCGAGAGTTCTTAACAAACAAACAGAAGTCGTAATTACTCCAGACTTCTCTCTCCTGTTGTCAACAAGTGGGATGTCAGTTGGTGATGGTTAACTCAGTCCATTGCCAGTTAGGACCAATCTCCGCCACTCCTCCAAACTGACAGTCAGTCTTTCATCGACTATCGGTACAGGCTCCTGTAAAGCATCACAAAAAGGGCGTATCGCGAAATCTACTGGATCTGCCCTCTGCATCTGTCAATATAATCGGAAGGGGACAGGAATCACATAAAGGCAGACGAGCACCACGTACTACTAACTCTCCTCCCTTTAGTTCCCCACATCTGGATTATAGTCCGGGCCTTGGCGAAGTCTTAGTACACAAAGAAGGTGTCTTCCGAAACACCGGATCTAGAGTCACAATACCCTACAATTATGAGCAACCATCCTCCTCAACTATAGTAACCTCACCAGAACTAATGAGAGGATTATTCCAATGGTCTGATGAGGAGGACGAAGACAGTGGGTATGCCTCTTCGGCAACAGTTAGCTCGGTACGAACAGATAGAGTGTCGGTGAATATGACTGATAATGATAATGATGACCTCCGTCGATGGTTGAGGCTTAAGAGCAAACCTCCAAGGCCCAGCAAAAGATGATAATGGTCATGAACAGGTTATTTACTATCTGAGCAGGACTCTAATAGGGGCAAAATCTCGCTATAATCCTATTAAGAAGGAATGCTTAGCTCTTGTCTTTGCTATTCAGGAGACACGACATTATTTGGTCGGCCAAACCATACATGTATTTCCAGAGTGAATCCTTTGCGTCTCCTCATGACGAAACCAGGATCACTAAATTCTAGATTAGCTAAATGGGCTCTCCTTTTGTCTCAGTATGACATGCTCTTTGTCCCTCAGAAGGCGGTTAAAGGCCAAGCACTTGCAGAGTTCTTGGCTGCTCATCTGTTTCCGGAAAGCATAAAACTTCATGAAGGCATTCCAGATGAAGTCTTCGAATCTAATATAACTTCAGAGGATGAAGTTTGAAAAATGTTCTTCAATGGAGCACACGAATAGGCCCTAAAGGCAAGGTCATTGTCGGTATGGGGTTGTGTTTATCTCACCACAAAACCATGTCCTTCCTAGGGCAATTTCTCTGACGGAATCATGCTCCAACAATGTGGCAGAATACAATGCTCTACTCATTGGTCTTCAGCTTGCTCACAAAATGGGGGTACGCTACCTTGAAGTTTATGGTGAGTCAAAACTGATTGTCAATCAGGTTAAAGGCGAATATGAGGTCCGTCACGAAGACTTGGTACCTTATCATCACACAGTCATTAAAATAGCTAATTTATTTGATGACTTTTACATCGGGCACGTGTCTCGATCCCAGAATACTAGGGCCGATGACCTGCCTGCACTAGCAACAACGTTAGCCTTACCAGTCGACACCAAGTATCACCCTACAGTGGCGACTCGACACCTTGTTTTCTCTAAATATATGTTGAGAACCAAAGAGGTCTATAACATCTCGACGGATCTTGAACCAAGAGATTGGCGATTTTCCCTCATCGACTATGCTTTGCATGGTTTACTGCCGGACGATCCTAAAGAAGCGGCATCTATCAGACGAAGGTCTCTCCGTTTTACTATGATCCAACACTGAAGACACTCTACCATCGTTCATACGACGGTATCCTCCTCCGTTGCCTTTCTAATTTGAGGCACAGAAAGTGCTCAAAGAAGCGCACGACGGCATACGCAGAGCTCATCAGCCTGGTCCAAAACTCAAGGACCGATTACACAGACTTAGCTATTATTGGCCAACCATGATAACCGATGCCATCCAATATGCACGAAGGTGTAAGGCCTGCCAAATCCATGCGGACTTCATACATCAGCCTCCAGAGTTGCTCCATCCAACTGTTGCTTCGTGGCCATTTAAAGCGTGGGGAATCGCTGTCGTAGGGCCAATCAGCCCCTCCTCAATGAAAGGTCACCGATTTATCTTAGCAATAACTGATTACTTTTCAAAGTGGGTAGAAGCTATACCACTGGTGGAAGTTAAAACTTCTAACGTGATTAATTTCATCAAACACCATATTATCCATCAACTTGGTGTCCCTAGGCGGATCATCCATGATAACGGTCCCCAATTTGCAAGCCAGGTATTTTATCGGTTCTGTGATAGATACCGGATTCAGAATGTAGCATCAATTGCTTATAATCTTACCGTTAATGGCTTGGCGGAGGTATTCAACAAAATAATCATTAAGCTACTCAAAAAATTCGTTTCATCAAATAAGCGAGACTGGAATGAGAAGCTTAGTGAATGTCTTTGGGCCTACCGAACCACAGTTCAGACACCGACAGGTAATAATACACCTTTTTCCCTGGTATACAGGTGCGAAGCAGTCATACCGTTAAAAATTCAGATGCTGTCATTACGAGTCGCTTTGATGACTAAGATGACAATGGAAGGCAACGATCGGTTGCAACTTCAAGAGCTCAAAGCCCTAGATGAGAAGCGGTTACAAGCTCAGCAACACATTGAGTTGTATCAAGTCTGAATCTCAAAAGCCTTCAATAAGAAGGTTAAGCAAAGAATCTTCTATAAAGGAGATTTGGTTTTAGCCGTCAGACGATCGATGATCATGATGCACAAAACCAAAGGCAAATTTAAGCCCAAATGGGAAGGACCATTTGTGATAAAATTAGTCTATTCAAACGGAGCATATTGCCTTATGACTTCAGATGGTGATTTACTCATGATGCCGATCAACGGCAGGTTCTTAAAGAAGTATTATCCTTGATAGGATCCTTCTCATGATCAAGTTAACATGACACTCTTGATCAAGCCCTTCAGATCCAAGATACGCAGGAGCGCTCCTCTCTTTCACTAAACGAGATCATACAACCATAAACCAGTGTCGAGCTGATCGAACACTGGTTGTCTTAAAGAAGAATCAAGGTTATGAATACAGTAACAAAATAATCCAACGCTCCTAATGGTTAAGGATAGAGGAAAATGTTGGCCTTTAAGCCCAACATAAGTCCTTGCCAACTCATCATGCTGAGGGGAATAGCATGGCTAGTGTAATATCCCCTAACTAATAATATTGTATTTATATTTTATTAATTATAGTTAGATTTATCTATTGATTAATTTATTTTATACATGTGTATAGATAGAGGTACATACATATTAAGTGTATATGTTTTTGATTTGTATTTATACTAGTATATGTATGAATTATATTTTATACATTATGATTAGCATTATTATTATTATAATATTACTGTTGGTAATATTCCTAATTGATCTTCTTTTCCAACCCATAATCCAATTCTCTAATAAACCATAGCCCATTTAACTCATATTCATAAATAAAGTAAAATAAAATAAATAAATAAATAAATTGGTTAAACGAAATATAGTAATTATAATAATAAAATATAAATATGTGCTTAAATTGTTTATTCCAAGTTTTGAACTCTTGTCCTTTTATCAAATCTTAATACCTAAACCATAATGCCACATTGGCGTGTAGTTAGGTTAGAAGTCTAAATTATTAAACAAACCTAAAGCCAAATCTAAATCTCAAATTCTAACTGAAAGATCTCAAGAGATCTTTAAGGATCTTATCTTAACAACCTTATTGTTAAAAATCCTAAAAGATTCTATCCTGTAACTTTCTTCTCGTATCTCCGTAAAAAAAAAAAAACAAACAAAGAAAGAAAGAACGACAATCAGAAAGAACTCCCAACCCATCATTTCTCATCCTCTTCACCCTCCTTGGAGTTGGAGTTGATCGTGACGGGAAACAGGTCCGAGGCGTGGAGGTTGAGAAGGAGGCTGGAGATTGAGAAGCAGGCTAAATCCAAGTAAGTAAATATTTAATTTTATGAATTAAAATATTTAATTGAAATAGCATGATTAAAATTTTATTCTTGTTATAAAACCTAAATCTACCCTAAGATCCAAATCAAATTATATGAATTAAAAAATTTTAATTAAATTAAAATTATCATGCTTAGAGTTCTTTTCCATGAACCTTTTCTTAAAAAAAATGACAAAACTCACTTTTTAAATAATATATATATGTAATATATTATTATTCTAACTAAATTATAAAAACCAAAAAAAAAGAAAGAAAAAAAGAGAGAAAGGGCTGCTCTCGACCGAAGCCGAGAGCAGCAGCCTCTCCCACCCAAATTCGGCCAGGCCCAGTGGCCTGGGTTGCTACTGGGCCAAGTCCAAAAGAAAAAAAGAAGAAAGAAAAGAAAAAAGAAACAAAGAAAAAAAAAGAACTGGGCCGTCATTGGCCTAGCCCAAAAAGGAATGACATAAAAATAAAATGTTTCTGGGCCTGGTCATTGGACCAGGCCACTTCTAATGCATATATGTATATATATATAGTCTGGGCCTGATTTCTGGGCCAGCCGAGAACCAGAAAATAGCAACAAAAGAAAAGAAAATAAAATAAATTCAGAGCCCATTAGCCCAGTTTCAGTTCTGCCCAAAAATTTGGGTTCTAATTCATTTTTAACCCAACCCAAATATAAAAATAGACCCGTTAACTTATTGAAAAACAATTATTTTTGGCTAGATAAAAATTTGAAAAAAATAATTAAAAATAGGGATAAATATCTAGATAACCCCTAGCATCTACTGAAAAATTTTAAGGTTAATTGCAAATCATATTGGAGTGAAACTCTGTTTTCTAAGTAGAAACCCGCTACTTCAACATTCTGACCCGTTAAGAAAACTGCATGTTTTTAGTCATTTAAACCCCACTAAAATTAGTAAATAAAATATAAATAATATTATAAACTCAGTTTATCATCCTATAACTTTGTTTAAGATCTGGACCACCCGTATTTAATTTAAAATATTGAATAACATCAAGTAAGATATCTTTTGTAAAATTTAATAAATGTAAATTTGATATCTTATGTAAAAATTCATATGTATTTAATGTAGATTCTTCGAATTGGTTATCAGACTCATGAAAAGTCCAGGTGAGTGTTCTTCTTTTTCTTATTGATTATTTTGATATTATTTTATGTGAGTGTGTGCTTTTACCTAAATTCCTTATTTACCATTGTTTATATGTATTCATATTTTACTTTTATTATTTCATGTGACTATTTGATGTATTTTACCAATGTGATTACCTGTATCACTTTATGAGACATGAGCTAACATTCACCTTATTTATTTTGTTGATCAGAGTATTGATTTGTGTCATTTCATGTGTAGTTATTTACCACAATTGATTCAAGGCTAGTTGAGGTATACCTTATACTGTGACTTCTTTCAATCTATTGATCAGTTGAACTACTTCATATTTGAGGATAGAGGACCGATCTTATGTATATTGTTTGTTGGCAGATGTTGGTGATTATTTTGATTAGAACTTCTGTGGATATCGAGAAAGTCATAGATATGACATTGCTTTAACGGATAGACTGACCAACCGATACTTGGATTGACATTGACATAGTTAGAGTTGGAGTTGACCTGGAATTGATGGATTTGATTAGTGGACTTGATGATGATGGACTTGATCTTGGGCTGGGGAGTAGGCATAGATGGGGTTAACCTGAGTTAGTGTATGTATGAACATAATTAATTGGCTACTTAGATTTTTTGAATTTTGTGATAAGCTTAATAGAAGTAGGAATACATGATGATCTTAATCAGATTAGATAGTGATAATTGGTTAAATATAGATAATTATGTATTTTATATGTTAGGACCTGAATATATCAGTGATTTGCAGTTATTCAATTGTAGAGATAAAGCTATACTATGAGTGATTTTATTGATATCGGTAACCACATTATAAATATATCTTGGAGTTTGATAATAGTTATTATTTGATCTCAGTTATTGGTGGTTATAGGATTAGAACAGATTGGTATCGATAAGAGGATTAATTACCGATTCATTGAGATGGTGATTACTGTATCGGACAGTTGGACTTGGGTTCAATGTTGATATTCACAGTGATTGATTTTGAGACTTTGAGTTGATGGACTAGTTACTGATATCACTTTAGTACGGATAGACGAGATATTGATTAATTCTAGATGGGTCTATCCATTGAGTAGTATCCGAGCTTGTTATTGTATTCATGTTATTGAAAGTTACTGGAAAAATATTGTTAGACCGTAACATATACATTGTTCTATTGTTCTACCGTTTACACGGTAATATTGTTCATATTGTTATTGTTACATTGATATTGTTACTATCACTATATCATCACAGTAATTGAAATAACATGAATATTGATTATATAAATAATAATGTAAATAGACAACTTACACAGGGATTGGGGAAATTGATGGAGGAGATAGCGTCTGTATTTTGGGTGGACCTAGGATACAGGTTGCGCAGCCGAGATACGGTTCTACTGCAGGGTTTCGGGAGATGACTGACATCACGTATTGTTCATATTGTCATTGTTATTGACACATTGTTATTGTTATTGTTATTGACTACCTAGCGGTAGGACCTGGTTCAGCGCCAGATTATTGGGCCGTGGTTTCGAGTATATACGGAACTCACCTAAAGCATGGTCAATGTCTCTTCTATTAGTTTCAATTACTTAGGACTTTGATTGACACGTGTAGTAGGCGTAGTATGGGATGCGTCTATTACAGGTGGCAATTGGTGTTCACTGACATAATAAATGATAATAAACTATTATAATGTATTGTGACTGATCGTAATCACCTGATTGTACACATATATAAGCTATGATAGACATATGATTGTACACATGACCAGATTGTATACCAGACTAGTGAAATGTTAGGTTACACATCTTGACATCAGTTATTTGTTTACAGTTGTAATAGTTTCCTTTTTATCTACATACATGTCGTTATTTAGTTATCTTATGTCTGCAGTTATTCTTGTTATTATTGTGTTACCTTTTATTTTCAGATTATCATGTTGTTATGGCTTACATTATTTTTTATACATGAGCACCTTCCCTGTTACACATACACACTCATTAGGTCGCTTCTGACGACCCTGGATTCGTACGTCCAGGGTATTAGACGTTCTTATATGGTTCAGGTGATCGTGTGATCGTACGCTTCACGAGAAGTTGGAGGTTCTCCTTTTGATTTTGGTATTCTTTCCTTTCTTTATTCCTGCTATTATTCTTTGATTCTTGTATATCACACTCAGCTTCTATTTCATTCCTTATTTCATCTGGGATCATGTGTAGTCATTATATGCATTATCGCAGTGATCGTTAATATTATGATTTAGATTTATAGCTTGTTCAGGTTACTTTAGGCTAGCTATATACGTGGGGTATTTTCCTCGCGTATATACGTCGCCGACTCTCGTCGCGACTCCGTTTCCACTTATTTTGGGAAGCGGGACGTGACAGGGTTTTCTTAGTATCAAAGCCAGGTTCGACATAAAATGGACTTGATTCTTACCGATAACTTGAACGAGTTATAATTACACTGCAACATACATATAGGATTCACACAATGATATTGAGTCCACTTAGAATTGACCGTCCTTCCTTTGGAAAACCATCTCTTTGATCTTTCGATCTCTGTTTGCATCTTTTCTTCTAGAGTAATCTTGGTTCTATCTTAATTCCTATTTTTCTTGTCGGTTCTATTTTCTGATCTTCTCTCTTCGAATTGATCACTCCATTCTAAAGCTGGTAGCAGAAATCAGAGCACGCAGCGGAATCGTGGTGTCCCAGCAAGGTGAGTGGAAGCTTGTTGTTTTCTCCCTAGAGTTGGATTCTTTTATCATTTCTTACTTTATTGAAATTTCGAGGACGAAATTTTTATGAGGTGGGTAGAATGTAATATCCCCTAACTAATAATACTGTATTTCTATTTTATTAATTATAGTTAGATTTACCTATTGATTAATTTATTTTATACATGTGTATAGATACATGTACATACATATTAAGTGTATATGTTTTTGATTTGTATTTATACTAGTATATATATGTATTATATTTTATACATTATGATTAGCATTATTATTATTATGTTACTGTTGGTATTATTCCTAATTGATCTTCTTTTCCAACCCATAATCCAATTCTCTAACAAACCATAACCCATTTAACTCATATCCACAAATAAAGTAAAATAAAATAAAATAAATAAATAAATTGGTTAAACAAAATATAGTAATAATAATAATAAAATAAAATATGTGCTTAAATTGTTTATTCCAAGTTTTGAACTCTTGTCCTTTTATCAAATCTTAATACCTAAACCATAATGGCACATTGGCGTGTGGTTAGGTTGGAAGTTCAAATTATTTAAACAAACCTAAAGTCAAATCTAAATTTCAAATTCTAACTGAAAGATCTCAAGCGATCTTTAGGGATCTTATCTTAACAACCAGATTGCTAAAAATCCTAATAGATTCTATCGTGTAACTTTCTTCTCCTGTCTCCTTAAAAAAAACAAAGAAAAAAAGAACGACAATCAGAAAGACCTCCCAACCCGTTATTTCTCATCCTCTTCACCCTCCTTGGAGTTGGAGTTGGAGTTGATCGTGACGGGAGACAGATCCGAGGCGTGGAGGTTGAGAAGGAGGCGTGGAGATTGAGAAGCAGGCTAAATCCAAGTAAGTAAATATTTAATTTTTATGAATTAAAATATTTAATTGAAATAGAATGATTAAAATTTCATTCTTGTTATAAAACCTAAATCTACCCTAAGATCTAAATCAAATTATATGAATTAAAAAATTTAATTAAATTAAAATTATCATGCTTAGAGCTCTTTTCCATGAAGCTTTTCTTTAAAAAAAAAGACAAAACTCACTTTTTAAATATATATATATATGTAATATATTATTATTCTAACTAAATTATAAAAACCAAAAAAAAAAGAAAGAAACAAAAAAGAGAGAGGGCTGCTCTCGGCCGAAGCCGAGAGCAGCAGCCTCTCCCACCCAAATTCGACCAGGACTAGTGGCCTAGGCTGCCACTGGGCCACGTCCAAAAGAAAAAAAAAGAAAGAAAAGAAAGAAAAGAAACAAAGAAAAAAAAGAACTGGGTCGTCATTGGCCCAGCCCAAAAAGGAGTGACATAAAAATAAAATGTTTCTGGGCCTGGTCATTGGACCAAGCCACTTCCAATACATATATGTTTGTGTGTATGTGTGTGTGTGTGTGTCTACACACACACACACACACACACACACACACACACACACACACACATATAGTCTGAGCCTGATTTCTGGGCCAGCCCAGAACCAGAAAATAGCAACAAAAGAAAAGAAAAAAAATAAATTTAGAGCCCATTAGTCCAGTTTCAGTTCAGTCCAAATATTTGGGTTCTAATTCATTTTTAACCCGACCCAAATACAAAAACAGACCCGTTAACTTATTGAAAAATAATTGTTTTTGGCTAGATAAAAATTTAAAAAATAATTAAAAATAGGGATAAATATCTAGATAACCCCTAGCATCTACTAAAAAATTTTGGGGTTAATTACAAATCATATTGGATTGAAACTCTATTTTCTAAGTAGAAACCCGCTACTTCAACATTCAGACCCGTTAAGGAAATTGCATGTTTTTAATCATTTAAACCCACAAAAATTAGTAAATAAAATATAAATAATATTATAAACTTAGTTTATCATCCTACATTTTGTTTTAAGATCTGGACCACCCGTATTTAATTTAAAATATTGAATAACATCAAATAAGATATCTTTTGTAAAATTCAATAAATGTAAATCTGATATCTTATGTAAAAATTCATATGTATTTAATGTAGATTCTTTGAATTGGTTATCACACTCGTGATAAGTCCAGGTGAGTGTTCTTTATTTTCTTATTGAGTATTTTGATATTATTTTATGTGAGTGTTTGCTTTTACCTAAATTCCTTATTTTCCGTTGTTTATATGTATTTGTATTTTACTTTTATCATTTCATGTGACTATTTGATGTATTTTATCAATGTGATTATCTGTATCACTTTATGAGACATGAGTGAACATTCACCTTATTTATTTTGTTGATCAGAGTTTTGATTTGTGTCATTTCATATGTAATTATTTACCACTATTGATTCAGGACTAGTTGAGGTGTACCTTATACTGTGACGTCATTCAATCTATTGATCAGTTGAACTACTTCATATTTGAGGATAGAGGACCGATCTTATGCATACTATTTGTTGGCAGATGTTGGTGATTATTCTGATTAGAACTTCTGTGGATATCGAGAAAGTCATAGATATGACATTGCTTTAACCGATAGACTGACCTACCGATACTTGGATTGACATTGACATAGTTAGACTTGGAGTTGACCTGGAATTGATGGATTTGATTAGTGGACTCAATGATGATGGACTTGATCTTAGGTTGGGGAGTAGGCGTAGATGGGTTAACCTGAGTTAGTGCATGTATGAACATAATTAATTAGTTACTTAGATTTTCTGAATCTTGTGATTGAGCTTAATAGAAGTAGGAATACATGATGATCTTAATCAGATTAGATAGTGATAATTGGTTAAATATAGATAATTATGTATTTTATATGTTAGGACCTGAATATATCAGTGATTTGCAGTTATTCCTAGTGATTGCAGTTATTCAATCGTAGAGATAGAGCTATACTAGGAGTGATTTTATTGATATCGGTAACCACTTTATAAATATATCTTGGAGTTTGATAATAATTATTATTTGATCTCAGTTATTGGTGGTTATAGGATTAGAACAGATTGGTATCAAAAAGAGGATTAATTATCGATTCATTGAGATGGTGATTACTGTATCGGACACTTGGACTTGGGTTCAATGTTGATATTCACAGTGATTGATTTTAAGACTTTGAGTTGATGGATTAGTTACTGATATCACTTTAGTACGGATAGACGAGATATTGATTAATTCTAGATGGGTCTATCCATTGAGTAGTATCCGAGCTTGTTATTGTATTCATGTTATTGAAAGTTACTGAGAAAATATTGTTAGACCGTAACATATACATTGTTCTATTGTCCTACCGTTTACACGGTAATATTGTTCACATTGTTATTGTTACATTGATATTGTTACTATCACTGTATCATCACAGTAATTGAAATAACATGAATATTGATTGTATAAATAATAATGTAAATAGACAACTTACACAGGGATTGGGAAATTGATGGAGGAGACAGCGTCTGTATTTTGGGTGGACCTAGGATACAGGTTGCACAGCCGAGATACGGTTCCACTACAGGGTTCCAGGAGATGACTGACATCACGTATTGTTCATATTGTCATTGTTATTGACACATTGTTATTGTTATTGTTATTGACTACCTAGCAGTAGGACCTGGTTCAGCACCAGGTGATTGGGCCGTGGTTCCGAGTATGTACGGAACTCACCTAAAGCATTGACAATGTCTCTTCTATTAGTTTCAATAACTTAGGACCCTGATTGACACGTGTAGTAGGCGTAATATGGGATGCGTCTATTACAGGTGGCAATTGGTGTTCACTGATATAATAAATGATAATGAACTATTATAATGTATTGTGACTGATCGTAATCACCTGATTGTACACATATATAAGCTATGATAAACATATGATTGTACACATGACCAGATTGTATACCAGACTAGTGAAATGTTAGGTTATACATCTTGACATCAGTTGTTTGTTTACAGTTGTAATAGTTTCCTTTTTATCTACATACATGTCGTTATTTAGTTATCTTATGTCTGCAGTTATTCTTGTTATTATTGTGTTACCTTTTATTTTCAGATTATCATGTTGTTATGGCATACATTGTTTTTTATACACGAGCACCTTCCCTGTTACACACACACTCATTAGGTCGCTTCTGACGACCTTGGATTCGCACATCCAGGGTATTGGACATTCTTATATGGTTCAGGTGATCGTGTGATTGTACGCTTCGCCAGAAGTTGGAGGTTCTCCTTTTGATTCTGGTATTATTTCCTTTCTTTATTCCTGCTATTATTCTTTGATTCCTGTATATCACACTCAGCTTCTATTTCATTCCTTATTTCTTCTGGGATCATGTGTAGTCATTATATGTATTATAGCAGTGATCGTTAATATTATGGTTTAGATTTATATCTTGTTCAGGTTACTTTAGGCTTAGCGTGTATACGTGGGGAATTTTCCTCGCATATATACGTCGTCGACTCTCGTCGCGACTCCGTTTCCATAAATTTTGGGAAGCGAGGCGTGACAGCTAGCCCGACTCAAACGGTAGTAGGTAAAGGCATATCAAATCTATTGACAGCTGAGGATTTGCTAAAAATCTTAAGGGACTTGTTCCCATTTGATTCCGCAGTTAAGGATAGAGGAAAATGTTGGCCTTTAAGCCCAACATAAGTCCTTAACAGTTCATCATGATGAGGGGAATAGCATGACTATCCCGACTCAAACGGTAGCTGGTAAAGGCATATCAAATCCGTTGACGGTTGAGGATTTGCTTAAAATCCTAAGGGACCTGTTCCCATTTGATTCCCTCTCCAAAATCACTTACCAATTCCCATCCATGGAATGGTAAGACCACATATAAAGGTATTCATATCCCTTGCGAAATGATGAGTCTAACCTATCATGTTAACATTAAACCTCTGATAGCAAGACTCTAATCTACTCCCCAGCGGATAAAACCAACATCCCTAGTGAATAAACCTTGCTTGTCATTCTCTTCAACAAAACAACAGGTCCACTTAAATTACTGTTATGTTCCAGCACCTCTAACGGTAAATGAATCCTTGTCAAGTTAACATCACATCTCTGGCAAGTTGCTTTACAAATCCCATGAAGTTCTCTGATGTATGATCTTCTACGGGACTCGTTTCCTAACTCTCCAGCGAGTTTCTGATAGTCCTCAGTAGACTTTTCTGGTTGTCACGTTAACAATATACCTCTGATAATTTTTCCAAATTACATCCGAAGGAGATATCAAAATTCCCATGGAGTTCATAATCAAATCCTATTTCCCCCGATGGTATTATTTCTTGCTTACTGTTATGTCCAGTTCATCACCTCTGAACAGTAAACATCCCGAGCTTGGTGGCTTCTCAATCGATTATATCCATGTTACCTCTGAACCGACAGATAACCAAGTTTCATCTTTCAGTCCAGTAGGGACTATTTCTTTGTCATCATGTCCAGTTCGTTACCTCTGAATGACAAAATTTTAAGCTTGGTGGCTTCTCAATCGGTTATGTCCATGTTACCTCTGAACCGACAGATAACCAAGTCTTATCTTTCAGTCCAGTAGGGACTATTTCTTTGTCATCATGTCCAGTTCGTCACCTCTGAATGACAAAATTTCGAGCTTAGTGGCTTCTCAATCGGTTATGTCCATGTTACCTCTGAACCGACAGATAACTATGTCTCATCTTTCAGTCCAGTGGGACTATTTCTTTATCATCATGTCCAGTTCGTCACCTCTGAATGACAAAATTTCTAGCTTGGTAGCTTCTCAATCGGTTATATACATGTTACCTCTGAACAGACAGATAACCAAGTTTCATCTTTCAGTCCAGTAGGGACTATTTCTTTGTCATCATGTCCAGATCGTCACCTCTGAATGACAAAGTTTCTAACTTGGTGGCTTCTCAATCGGTCATGTTCAGTTCATCACCTCTGAACTGACAGATAGCCAAGTCTCCCTTTTTGGTTTACTGTTATGTCCAGTTCGTCACCTCTGAACAGTAAACATTCTGAGTTTGGCAATTTCTAATCGGTTATGTCAATTTGTCACCTCTGAACCTATAAATATCCAGGCTCATCTTTCTTTGTCAAATAATTTCTCAAATGTGTAACTAACCCTATCAGTCTATCACCTCCAATTAGATTAGTTATACCATTATTCCCTTTCCTTTTGAGGATTGTAATACAACTTGAAAGTAAGAATTGAAAATTCAGAAAAAAAACAGGATGGAAATGCAACAGAGGAGTCAAATAAAATTACGTTTTATTAATTCCAAAAGAAGGATACATGGATACACGGATTACAAGCTACGAGGGTGCTTCATAGGACTTGATCTGTTCTTCAAGAGTGGCCAGCCTATTCTTCCTCTCCTCAGTAGCACCGATAAGTGCATATGACCTCAACTCGGCCTCGTTAAAGCTCGCTGTCTGGGACAGGCGAGCCTCAATTTCAAACAAAGTTGCCCTCTGTGTTAGCTCTTATTGCAAGACTTCATCATTCTGAGCCTTAAGCTGCTCTAGCAGAGCAATCTTCTCAAGACGCACCGGTTCAGCCTTGGACAAAAGAAGATTGGCTTTCTTGATCATTTCCTTGGCCTTTACAATCTTATCCTCAGCATCGAGAAGAACATTATTAGAAGCATCTATGGCATCCCCAATTTCTACTTTCCTTATCTCCAAGGATTTCAAATCTGAAGAAATTGCCTTAGCTGCTTCCTGAGCGGCAAGGTGAGCTTCACACATTTGAGCAGCAAAGTGTTCAAACTGTTCATTAACTGAGGAGTCCAAATCTGAATGGCTGAGACAGCGCCATTCGTCTACATCCCTCTCAAGCCACTCCACCAGAAGCTCTAATGTGGCAGCTTGTCATCCCCTCCAAAGTCTCGAATGCTGCAATACTTCGAGAGAGGACCACCTTCAAAGCAGAAAATGAGGTAGTCGAGCCCTTCAAGACCAAAATAATGGATCACTTCAAGCCCTTATAAAAGCTGTCGACTAGCTCAGCCACAATTCATTCTCAGCTTCAACTACTCCTAGTGAATGAATGGCCCCTGAAGGCAAAGCTTCCACCGGTTTCACTGACACAACTGTAGAAGGGATGACAGAAGCACTGGCCAGAGCAATATGAGAGATCGCCGGTGATCTCGGAGGAGTCCTCATTGAAACCAGTACACTATCCATGACCGAAGTAGGGCTGGTGACTATTTTCGGGAAAGCTGGCTCGACGACCATTGTCGGAGATGAGGGATTGATAATTACCTTCAGCTCTATGGTTCCAGTATAGGCAACGTTAGCGAAACCACTGGCATTTCACCTACCGACGTGGTTGGAAGTGAGATTGGTTCCGTAACCACTGTTCCCTTAGCCTCTTTTCTACCGGCCGGCTCAGGTTGATAAGTGGGCAGGTCGTGATACAAGGCATCCAACTCAGCAGCGTCCGCCACGGTCGAAGTACTTGCTTCACCCCTGACTCCCTTAGGAAAATTGACTGGCTCTCTCGAAGTCGATGCACCCAAAGGCGGGACACCTGTGGCAAGACTCTGTTTGAACAAGGTATAATGAATATCAGGGGAAAATTACTCACGAATGATCAAAATGTTACCAAGAGGTGGTATCGCCTTAACTGCCTTAGCCGCAGTCTCTCTCTGAACTTTCTCGACAGCAACATCAATCCCCTCAAGCTCCATAGGAAAGTTTATAGCAGAGTCTACATGGTCGGCTAACCTTCACTCGCCGAACTCTCAGTGGTCCATCCTATAGAGCTGGAGGCCATGGGGCTTCCTTTTGAGGTCCCAGCACCCGAAGGACCGACGTCAGCCGCGTCACCTCCGGATTCTTCTAAGACGACAAAGTAGCTAGCCTCGCATCTTCTTTATAAGTGAACAGGGGATCATAGTAATCTCCCTGTTCTCCTACGGCCTTGACTCCTGGGTCTCTTGTCATCTCGTTCCTGAATCATAGAAGAAACAATAAGCTGTATGAAATATATAAGTATGTGTTGCGAGAACAGCTTACTCAGGTCAGGAACAGCTTTACCAACGGTCTGTCTCAAAGTCGACAACTTAATGACTAATGGACCAGGAGGCACCACGATTGACTCACTCTCCGCAACAATGGTGGGAGTGTAGCGATGAAGCTTCTTCACTACCCTCCTCCTGCGAGATCCACCTTATCGCTTTCGTTTGAAGTGGACGTTGGGATTTTCTTCCTCCACTTCTTCTACCTCTACATGTTCCATGGGGGCCGTGCCTACCCCACCAGGAGCATCTGGCGGAGCCTCAGCACCTATGTCTCCCTCAAAGCAGGGACTTTCTGCGTCTGAAGCCTTACTATCGACAGGAGCTTCGAACTCCCCGAGGCCTGGCACACGGACCCTTCTGCCTTTGCCTCTCTCGATGACTTTTCGCTTCAGCCGCTGAGAGATTAACTTCACGCCAAAAGAGTTAATAGAAAACCCGGTTGGTGTGGAGTTTGAAGTTCTGTACCACTAGCAGAACCCTAAAGTTGTCTGAAGATTCAGAGTCCTCAGCGGCATGCACAGCCGTGCCTCAGTACAGCCAGCGATGTAGAACCGCCAGGCACGAGCACCATCATGAGGCTCCCCATAAAAGCCAGGTTGGTGTTCGGATTACCTACGTACAGTTGGTCATACCCAAACTGGCGAGCAAACTGACTCGGGACATAGGGTTTCAAGTAGCAGGTATCCCCGCTCCTGTACACCAGATGGGATGGTCGGATACTAACCAGCTATTCGACGACTCCCTGGCTCAGCGACGTCTACCCATCTCCTACATCCTTAAATTCTTCGCCGTAGCCTGCATCGCGAATGTAGGGAAACCAGCAAAAAAGACTGTAAACATCATACCGGTACAGCAGCTTGCGAACCGTGGCCACATAAGTCAACAACCATGAACATCCCTCAAATCGATGGAGAAGCGCCATTCGGACCCTTCTGGAGGCTCCTCACCAACTTGGATAATGGAAGGGCAGTGAAAGGTGATTAGGAAAAGGAGTAGTGTGGATTAGAATTCGCACAGATATTCAACAAAAGAGAAAAGGTTTAGAGTCAGCCTTAGGTGCTTAATCACTCCGAAGTGTATTCACAATGTGTAATGTACTCCTTTCTAAATCATCGTAGTAGCATAAGCTATACGGGTCGAATCCACAAGGAGAGCTCACGATGGAAGCTTTACGGTTCGATGTTGAAGAAAGACAAACGAAAGTTCCTCTTTGTTTCAAAAGAATGAAAAAGACATGAAAAAATAGGTGAAAGAATTGGTTGTGATTTTGTACATGAAAGTAAAAACGATGAAAAGAGAATGAAAAGAATTTGAAAACAAGAAATGCTTTTAGGAAGAAAACTAAAGTAGAGAAAACTTGCAAAAGACTTTTAGAATGGAAAAAGCCATGACTAGCTAACCTTACTAATTTGCTAACTTACTAATCTCCGTTAGGGTGAAGCATGCCTCATGTTGATTCATCGGCAAGTGTTTGTCTTGCTTGTTGGTCAAGTTACTTTCCCCTTTGATGGATGGGTGATCATCTTGGACTTGTCTTGTAGCCTCATTGATTTCATCGGCTCTCAAGATAGAATTTCATGGTGGAATCGGGAGTGTCACTCAAGGGATGCTAAGGAAGAAGATACAAAATTCATTAGACATTCAAGGCCATACAACAAGTTAGCATTGAAGTAAGAAAGTTGTACAACAAATAGCATATGTTTGGTGTTCCATCTCCATGTTCCATCAAGGCACTTGTTCTAAGACAAGGCTCTAAATGAGGCACACATGAATCATATGGAGAATTACAACAAGAGATTGCCAAGAATGAAAGTAACCCATCGGGGATGAAAAAGACTCAACATTTACAAGATTAAGAATTAGCATTCACCCAAGAGTTAGAAGTTAGCAGATTAGTTGTTAGCTAGTCATGTTAGAAGAAGTTAGCTATCCATTACAATAAAGAGAAAACAACAAGACATCATGCTATGAAAGTAAAGCTTGAATGAAATAAGGCAAGCAATGAAAAGCACTAGAAATTGCAATAGAAGAGAAAGTAGATTGGATTAATCCTTGCTTTGCTTCAAGTTGTCACCCCTTGATTACAAGCTTTCACTCTCTCACTATCTCTCTCTTGCAGAATTTCTAGGAGGAAGAAGAAGACTAAGAGCAATAAACCTAGAGAAAAACTAAATTACAAGCTATTTCCTCTATTCTCTCCTCTCTCTCTCTTTTTTTGCACTGGCCCTGATGGTCTATTTATAGGCCATGGCTCAGGAGAAGAAGGCTCCAGAATAAGACGCTGGGGATCAATCGCTGCTCAACGGCCAGATAACTGCCGCGGATCCGCGGCCAGAGCCGCGTTTTTGTGGCAGAATCTAGGCCGTTATGCAAGCGATTTCTGTTGCTGGTTTGTTACAGGTTGTTATCCACATTGGCGCTTCTAGAAGGCTGATTGGGCGCATGGATGAATCCAGAAACTGGGCTATTCTTTTGGGCCTCTCTTTAGGCCTTTATTAATCCTTTTATTCTTGATATTTACATGGATTTTTAGGCCTCTTCTCCATTAAAATATGGACCTGCAAAAATAGAGAGAAAAAAGGTAAAAAACAGATTTTTATTAAAATTTATGCATGTATAGAGGTGGAAGATGATGCAAAAATGAACTACATCACACCCCATACCTAGCTTTTTCTCGCCCCGAGCAAAAAAGAAAGAAAAGAAAATCCTAACTAGATTATTACACCACTTTCGTAGGTGACACGATTGCACTGAGCACGTGCAACAAGCCGTTAAACCTCTAGGTTACCCTAGAGGAGGAGTGTTGTCTCCTGAGGGTTTTCAGCGGATTGCACACACAAATTCATAAAGAAAATAAAAGTGTTAGTGAAAATTTTGATCCATGTTTTAAAGATTCTTACTTGAGTTATAGGTTTCAGGTTACCCTAAACTTGTCATTCCTCTTATAAGCGTCTATTTAGAGTTTTTGTTTTCAATTTAGGTTAAGTTTTTAAGGAAAAGATCAAAACCGGATTTTGCATCAATCCTAGTATATATACATCTATAATATGAAGGATTTTTCTTAGACTAAGTTTATTTATTTACTAATATATATAACAATATTTTTTTCTTTTTTATATACAGTATTTATTTATTTACATTTCCTTAGATTCCTTAGGCTTTCTAATTTACCCTTGTAACGAGCCTCTTACCGATGACTCCCAACCAGTCGGTCTTAGGGCACCAGATGAAAAACATCCCTCGGGTTCGATGACTCAAGTAAATTAGGCCATGAATACTAAGGACTTAACCACCTTTAGGCGTGACTTGCCATGCTTCTTGAGGCACGACTAACCAGCTTAATTAGTGTTAAGTATTTATTTAGTTATTTATATACACATATATATATATATATTTTTTCTATATTTTTTTATTATATATATATGTAAATAAAGTCACAAAGTCTTTGATTAATCCTTTAATATATTTAATGTATATATTCTAAAGAAAGAATTAAAATCTAGTAATCTTTCTTATCCTTTTTTACTTAACCTAAAAATCTAACAAAACTCCTCTTTTCAACTTATAATTAGAAATCATAGTTAAGAGCTTCCTTAATCCCTAAAGTCAAGCTTGATTCTTTAAACATGGATCAAGAATTTCCCTTTTTTTTCATTTTTTTATATATATTATTTTTTATTTTTCTAAAAGAAAGTAAAATCTAAAAGAAAATAAAATCTACAAAGAAAAGTAAAATCTAAAAAATAAAAAAAACTAAAAAGAAAATGAAAATCCTAGAAATAAAAATAAAAAGCCTAAAAAGAAAATAAAAATCCTAGGTTAGAATCTACCCCCCATACCTATCTCATGCATTGTCCTCAATGTATGCAGATAAAAAATGCATGAAATAGGTAAAAGGTATGAAATCACCTCCCTCCGTCTCTTTGGACCAGCGGTGGTGCTGGGTCCAGCCGACTGAGATCGCCGCAACCCCGCCTCAATTCGGTCCATCCTAGAGGATTGCTCCTCCACCTTCTTCCTAAGTCTTACCTGCCCCCTAAAAATTTTCTTCATACCCTTCCAGATGGTGGACATGAAGGCTCGTGAATCTGTTGGAGGATCCTGACGCCGCAAAACTCAGGCTCATCTTCCTCCTGAAGACTCTCCCCTCAGAGGAGGACTCCACCGGCACATCTTCGGGCTGGACACTAGAAGTCCAAATCGCGTGCAAACAACTCTTATAGGAACTGGTGGGTCGCTCAGGTGCAACAAACACTTCGGTCAATGAATCGAATACGGCGTCCGGTAGGAAAGTCCTACACAGACGCGTAATCAGAATAGGGTGAGAGTGTTTGGCACCTCGGGTGCGTGAAGAGTTGGCTATGATTGCGTGGAAGATGACCTTATTTAAGCAGACCGTGTGTTGCCTGGTCATTAAATCATGAATTATTTGCAACACCAGGCAGGCGGTTGAAGGAAGTTGTGTGGTCCAGCCCTAAAATGTTACATTGGATCCAGCGTCCAACGCAGTGTACGTTCCTAAAGGTAGTGCTGGCCTTAAGCCCGCGGTCCTGCTCAGTGCAGCGAGCCCCCATGAGTGTCATATAATCGATCAGTGGGAGGGGATCGCTGTGTTGTTGATGAATGGGGACATGTGTGTGTTCCTCAAGAAGAGAAAGAGTGATGAACAAGTCGCCCAAGGGTATGTGCACAGTAAATTGGTATGTTTGTGAATCAACAGATGCCTGGTCAATGTGATTGTAGAACATTGTCACCAATTCGGGACAATAAAAGGCATCGTTCTCAGAGTTGTCGTACACTAACGTATACCAATCCCAAGCCCTAATTCGATCTAAAAACATATGGCCATATCCATTGGGGTCACACAAAATTTTCCCAAAGTCTTTCTCAGCAAATATCATAGGTGCCCTGCTATCATTGAAATCAAAGTAGTAAAATGAAAGATCAAGATTCAACCGCCCCCGAAATTCATGGGGTAAAACAAATCTCGATCTTGCAGAGGGCACAGGAGATAGGCTCGGGAAGATGTGACACCCATCGGCCACCAGGGAACAAAATCGATCGTGAAGACTTTGGCGCTGCTCTAGAAAAGCCAAGGTTGCCGCAGATGCGCGGCTTGGGTCGCGGAGGCTCGGCTTTCTGGAGGAAGTTGGGGAGCAGAAAATTTGCAGAGGCCGGCGCTTGAGAAGAGGTTTCAGATCTGAGATGCTTTTTTCATTTGAGGGAGGAGGGGTAGGGTAGAGAGACTATTTATAGGAGGGAAAAAGATTGAGAGTTCCACTTTTATCCCTAGGTAAAAAGGTATTTACAAACCTAGGATTTGAAGTTTTGAAAGAAGGAGTTTGACTCTAGGGAAGAGATGTAGAAACCTAGGAATTTGCATTTTGAAAGTTGTAGAACTCTTGTTGTGAATTAACACAAAAATCCCTCATTTTTTTTATTTTGTTTATAAAGTGTACAAAAACTATTTACAAGGAATATGTACAAGTGGGTCCATTGCCTAGGCTTTTCTTTGGTCGTTTCCCTCTAGCCCGTTTCCCGTCGTTCCAATGTGTCTGCTTGCGCGGGCTCAGTTGGGAAACGAGTGCAATTATTTTCTGAGCCTTAGGCATTTCCAGTCTCAATGGCTTATTGTTATTCATCCTCATTTCACCACAAGGTTCACTGAAAATTTCTTCATCACCACTTTTTTCACTCTGAACTTCTTCATTCCTAATATTAAGAAATTCCAGCTCTTCTCCATACAAATCCTCAAAACTAGGTCAACATCTTCCTTCAGAGTTGTACAATTAGTTAACCGACCCCGGGTTGGCTCATCCAGACACATGATTTCATCAGCGAATAGGTCTTCAAAAGTTATATCAATTGGAGGTTCTTGAATCATATCCTCATGGGATACATTCACAGTTGGCTCACTGAAAGTGAAGATATCCAAATCAACTTTCTCCTTTTGAAAGGGTACTCGAATAACAGGATTTTCCACTTCAAGAGAATCACAAACTTGTGACTCATCTTTACTTTTTTCCTCACAATTGTTTCTGACAAAGTTAACCTCGAATGTTTGATCTTTAATCCTACGAGGTTGCATGCTGAAGACATTCAATTCTCTCGTCATATCCCCAAAAGTTATCCTCATTGACCCATTCCTGCAATTTATGATGGCATTTGTTGTGGCCAGGAATGGTCGTCCCAAGATGACAGGAGTTTGAGCCCTATGATTGGTATTAGACACAGGTTGTGTCTCAAGGACTACAAAATCCACAGGGTAAATGAACTCCCCAACTCTGACAAGAATATCGTGAATTTCCCCCTTGGGTCTCTTGACAGAGCGATCAGCCAGTTGTATCGTCATTTGGGTCGGGCGGAGATCACCTAATCCTAATTGTTGATACACAGAAAAAGGTAGGAGATTGATACTGACCCCTAAATCAAGTAGTGCCATATTAATGGTAGTATGTCCTATGACACAAGAGATTGTTGGGCTCCCTGGGTCTTTGTATTTCTCCAGAATGGCCCAGTGAGCAACTCGCTGATGTTGGATACTAGGAAGACTCTCTTAGGGACTTGTGTTTTCCTCTTCTTGGTGCACATTTCCTTTAAGAATTTTGCATATGATGGCACTTGTTGTATGGCATCAAGAAGAGGGACATTGATTTGGACCTTATTAAACATTTCTCGTATCTTCTCCATATGAGCAGTCAACTTGTGATTTGTAAGCCTATTTGGAAATGGTGCCCTAGGCTTATAAGGTTGCTCATCTACTTTTTTTTTCCTTTGGCTTTTGAAGTTGATGGCTCTGAACTAGAAGATGGATTGTCAGAAGTTGGTTGTACTGGAACTGGAGGGGTTGACTTTGGTACTGGATGGGATGGTTGAGTAGAAACCCTATTATCTACCTGTTTTCCAGATCTCAGGATATGAATAGCGTTGCAATGACTGGGGCCCATGTCTTCTACTTCATGCAAAGGAAGTGATTTTTGGGATTGGGCATTGGCTGACTTGGAAACATTCCTTTCTGTCTCTCATTGAAAGAATTATTCAGTTGCCCAATTGGACCTGTACTTTGTTCATATCCTGTTGATGGTTCTTCATTAGGGTTTCTATCATCTTTTCCAACTTTGATAGTTTGTCATCTGAATCATTCTGGGGTGGATGTTGGTGATATGGAGACTGGAAGTGTGTTTGATAGTGTGGTGGGCTCTGATAGGATTGTGATTGTGGTGGACTTTGATATGGATGAAAATTTGGTGAATTACGATTGAGACTGTGTTGAGGAGGCTGAGCATTATATGGATGTGGAAATGGTGGCCTATGTTGCTCAGGACCAGACTGACTCCACGAAAGATTTGGATGGTTTCGCCATCCAGGGTTGTATGTGCTGGGGTGTGGATTGTGATTGGGTCTGGTGAAAGTGGCATTCGTATTCTCCTGATATGATTGGACTGGTATATAGGACACTCCTCGAAGACATGGTTGAGGTCATGACAATAGGTACAACCCGGTTTGACAACAGGTGATGGGTTGACCTGATTAACAACAGAATGTTCCCTTGACTCAAGCAGTTCTATCCTCTTCATTAATTGTGTGATCTTAGCCTCAGCAGCTAAGGAGGATTCTATGGAATGCATACCAGTTCTGGAAGTGGTGGGAGTGGGTTTATCAGGGCATGACTCCCACTGAATGGTTTTTCTCAGCTAAAGCTTCAAAGAGATCCCCCCCTGATTCTCATCTTTCTTCAAAAATTCCCCTTGGCACATGGATTCAAGGAGTGTTTTCGTTTGGTAATCTAGTCCGTCATAGATAATTTGGCATTGCAGCCATTTCTCTATGCCGTGATGAGGACATAAGGCCAGGAGGTCTTTGAAACGCTCAAAATATTTCCAGAAGGGTTCGTTTGATTCCTACTTGAATTGCATGATGTTTTTTCGCATGAGGGCTGTCTTGTGAATGGGTAAAATTTCTTAAGAAAGACCTTTACAAAATCATCCCATGAAGATATCGAACTGGCGGGAAGATTGTAAAGCCATTTCTTAGCTAAGTCTTTCAGTGCAAAAGGTATGAACCTTAACCTAACAGCATCCTCAGTCAATTGGGAAATTCTCATCATTACACATACTTCTTCAAACTCTCGAATGAAGAAGTACGCGTTCTCAGACTCTAAACCATGAAATCGTGGAAGTGTATTGATGAATTGTGGTTTCAGCTCAAAATGATTTCCATTGGTAATAGGGAGAAGAATGCATGATGGAAGGGAGGTGCGAATCGGATAGAATCTGTCTTGAAGCGAAACGTTGTTTTCCATTATGTGAAGTGGTGGTGTTGGTGCAAGTGTAGAAATTCTAACAAGTCTTGCAGAATCTGGATCCAGGTACCACTCTTGCATATAAAGTCACAAACAACGTTCACCGATCACACCAGCGAAAAGAAAAAATTACAAACAATAAAAGAAAAATCAATCCCAAGCTATCTAGGATTCCTGGACCTAGACGACTCCTAACTGTTCGATGAACCAAAGAAGGTTGTTGCTTGAATCAGACCACAGCTAATCAGCCAGGTAGGGGCAAAATACGGTGGGAGGTATCCGTGCGTAAGCAACGGGCCTTAATTACACCAAACCACGGTATCTTCGAGGCTTAACCTCTTAATCCCCAGCCTTAGACACTGATTTCACCGGAGTATGAATCAAAATCAACTTCCAACTTCAGCCGATCTCCTACTGAGTCTGGATGTCCCTAGGGCAACGTCTATCAGATTTTATTAAAAGGCTTGGGATTGTGAGTGCTGGGATGGTAGTTTTTGGGCTAAGGAAAGGGTGATGAAATCCCCACCTTATCTTATTTAATGGGTAATGCCCTTAAAATCGATTTTGTGCAAGTGCACGATATAAGCAAACAAGGTTCACTCAAAGCGATATAAATCAACCAAGAAGTGAGTCCTAATCAAAATGCAATGCGCACGTACCTTTCTCCAGCACTCTTCAACAGTAAAGTAAATGAATTGAAAAGCCACGTGCCTAGAAATGCAAATGGCTAATCAATTTTTTAACTTTGCAACCAATATTTTACTGTTGATTATTAGCAGGAATATGGTGAAGCATACAAGAATTAAGTATTGCAGCAGCTGTTATTTTCAGAGCAAGCAACCCTGCAGAAAATTGTGAGTAGTTCACTCTTCTTTGCCGCGGAATCAATCAGAGGGCAACTGGTCTCTACTTTCTAGAGCAGAGGCCCAGGGCCACTTATATGTCACTACAATGCTAGTTTTCTTATTTCTTCACTGTAACCTGCAACAGAGAGGAAAGTTCGTTTAGTTCTTCAATTGAATCAAACCGTTGCTCTCCCCGGCAACGGCGCCAAAAATTTGATTAGGAAAAGGAGTAGTGTGGATTAGAATTCGCACAGATATTCAACAAAAGAGAAAGGTTTAGAGTCAGCCTTAGGTGCTTAATCACTCCGAAGTGTATTCACAATGTGTAATGTACTCCTTTCCAAATCACCGTAGTAGCATAAGCTATACGGGTTGAATCCACAAGGAGAGCTCACGATGGAAGCTTTACGGTTCGATGTTGAAGAAAGACAAACGAAAGTTCCTCTTTGTTTCAAAAGAATGAAAAAGACATGGAAAAATAGGTGAAAGAATTGGTTGTGGTTTTGTACATGAAAGTAAAAACGATGAAAAGAGAATGAAAAGAATTTGAAAACAAGAATTGCTTTTAGGAAGAAAACTAAAGTAGAGAAAACTTGCAAAAGACTTTTAGAATGGAAAAAACCATGACTAGCTAACCTTACTAACTTGCTAACTTACTAATCTCCGTTAGGGTGAAGCATGCCTCATGTTGATTCATCGGCAAGTGTTTGTCTTACTTGTTGGTCAAGTTACTTTCCCCTTTGATGGATGGGTGATCATCTTGGACTTGTCTTGTAGCCTCATTGATTTCATCGGCTCTCAAGATAGAATTTCATGGTGGAATCGGGGAGTGTCACTCAAGGGATGCTAAGGAAGAAATACAAAATTCATTAGACATTCAAGGCCATACAACAAGTTAGCATTGAAGTAAGAAAGTTGTACAACAAATAGCATATGTTTGGTGTTCCATCTCCATGTTCCATCAAGGCACTTGTTCTAAGACAAGGCTCTAAATGAGGCACACATGAATCATATGGAGAATTACAACAAGAGATTGCCAAGAATGAAAGTAACCCATCGGGGATGAAAAAGACTCAACATTTGCAAGATTAAGAATTAGCATTCACCAAAGAGTTAGAAGTTAGCAAGATTAGTTATTAGCTAGTCATGTTAGAAGAAGTTAGCTATCCATTACAATAAAGAAAAAACAACAAGACATCATTCTATGAAAGTAAAGCTTGAATAAAAAAGCAAGTAATGAAAAGTACTAGAAATTGCAATAGAAGAGAAAGTAGATTGGATTAATCCTTACTTTGCTTCAAGTTGTCACCCCTTGATTACAAGCTTTCACTCTCTCACTATCTCTCTCTTGCAGAATTTCTAGGAGGAAGAAGAAGACTAAGAGCAATAAAACCTAGATAAAAACTAAAAATTACAAGCTCTTTCCTCTATTCTCTTCTCTCTCTTTTTGCACTGGCCCTGATGGTCTATTTATAGGCCTCAGGAGAAGAAGGCTCCAGAATCAGACAGCTGGGGATCAATCGCTGGCTCAACGGCCAGATAACTGCCGCGGATCCGCGGCCAGAGCCGCGTTTCCGCGGCAGAATCTAGGCCGTTATGCCAGCGATTTCTGTTGCTGGTTTGTTACAGGTTGTTATCCATGTTGGCGCTTCTAGAAGGCTGATTGGGCGCATGGATGAATCCAGAAACTGGGCTATTCTTTTGGCCTCTCTTTAGGCCTTTAATTAATCCTTTTATTCTTGATATTTTCATGGATTTGTGGGCCTCTTCTCCATTAAAATATGGACCTGCAAAAATAGAGAGAAAAGAGTAAAAAACAGATTTTTACTAATATTATGCATGGTATAGAGGTGGAAGATGATGCAAAAATGAACTACAATCAAAAGGCGAACCATGCCATCAAATAAATGTATGGCAAACCGATCCTGGGGTTTGATTCGTGGCAAGGCAGGATAGTGCCTTTGCCCCTCTTCGTTACTGGTGGCCTACAGAAAGCCTCCATCAATGCACGAAGGCCCCGTTGAATGCAACACATCATTGCCGAGAGAAGTCCAAGAGAATGACCGTGAACTAGACGAACAGCCGACAATAAGACAGTCGGAAGGATGATGTCGCTGGAGGGAGAGGGCACCACACACCTCTTCAACCAAACCGATAGAAAAATCGGCCAAAAGTGCCTTTCGAGATATCGGTTAGCGATCCTGGTGATGGGAACTCCAGAGAATATCACCTTTCTCATAGGGTCCATCATCTTCTTCCAAAATGATATCCCCTTGGGAGTGTTCCTGCATCCTTCAAAAAATGTCCTCATCTGCAATCCCGCAGTGAGCTGTCTCAGGAGCATCTTCAAGGTTGGGGAACAAATAATTCCCTTGGCTCTTCGAACTGCATGAAGCTCCCTTATAGCTCCCATGCATACTCGAGCAAATGTAAAGGTGGCACATTAACTCCTAGTAAGTCTCAAACAAAGCGGGCTCCTGCTTCTCCAGAAGTGCCAATTCCACCCCGCACGGGAAATAGTCTTCATATGGGAGAGATCCCAAGGGCAAAGCAGAGATTTCCCACATCTCGTGCAAAGCCATACCCAATTTGCCTATAGGGGTGAAGAAAGTCCCTGTAGCTGGACATCATAACTCAAAAATGGCGTAGAAGTTTGCTACGCTCATCTGGATGCCATAACAGGTCGCCTTGACGACCTCGTAGAGTCCCAGTCTCTCCATATCCTCTTCAAAATGGGCTAAGATATATAGGGTCAACTCCCTCCACCAGGCCTTTGGGGGTGAATCCACCCAGGCATCCTGAAATCAGTGGCTGGATAATTGCCACGAGCCTTGAAGAACTGATTTCCAAAAGTCTGAGCCACCGTGGGATTTTCTCCCACTGGGATGTCCGGAAGAACGTTCCTAGGGTGGAGACCCAATATGCAGCGAGGAGGACCCGCCCTTGTATAACCAGGAGACGAAGCTGTCAATTTCCCCACGTGAATGGAGTGGGTAGTCCGAGTCACTTGCCATTGCATCTTTCGAGCCCTCGTCACGCATTGGAAGAAAGACAGTGAAAAATGACGCTTACTAGACAGGAGATAATGCTTCTCGCCATCCAGATTGAAAAACCACTGCCCTTCTCCGGCTAGCAGCTAATGATCGGTATCTGGCGCTGCATCTCCGAACATAAAGCCAGGCTATCGATAGATTTTTCGATAAGAATTCTCAAGGGGAACAGTAGTTAAGATGCTCCTCATAGTACGCTGATCTCCGGCGTATATAAGGGTATCCCGACCGGGAGCACTCCTCTCTCTAAATAGTGAAGCCTGCCCTTGGAACTGCTGGCTAACATTATCGTCCAGCCCCTGGCTATTCCAAAGAGATTGTTCAGAGGATCAGGAGTATAGTGCACTACAGAAACAAGAAGAAACTATGATTAGTTCATTTGTTGAAAGAAAGCTAAAGCAAGAATAAAATTTTTGCTAAGGCATTGTTTCGCTCTCCGAGCGAAGCTAGCCTAGCATTAGCTTCGCTCAGCTTCGCAACTACAGCTTAGCTCCACACTCTGCACGAGGGCAAAATGTTGAAAATATCCAAGTGTTAGCTTCGTTCTGGAAGCTTCGCCTAGCATTCTATCGCCAAACAGAATGTGAAGAAGCCCTCAAGGGCTAACTTCGCCATAAAGGCACTAGTGCCTAAAGTTATTCCAAGGACCTTAAAGTCTTTTTCTAGCTATGCTTCTAAGGCTGGCTTCACATCCTATTATTCGACAGGATGTGAACTGCCTAAGGGTTAACTTTGCACAGAAGCTTGGAGAAGAAACCATTCGGTTCCTAAATTTTGAGAAGGGAGTTGAACTCTCTGAGATCACTGGATCATAATGAAGCATTCTAGAAATAGCCAAAATTGGCTTCGAAAAGAGATGAAAATATCTGATTAAAAGGGAAAAATTCCTACCCGCAATGGGGCGCTCAATGACCGGAGGAGGAGAAGGTCCCTCCGTCGCAGAGGTTGCTGCCACTTTGCCTGCTCATCTTTTGGGAGCCATGGAAGAACTGAAAAAGTAGTTAAAATATCAAACAAATAAGAAGGAAGAAAAGAGATTTGTTTTCTCTGAAAATTTGAAGAGAAGTAATTCTTTCTCTTTCAACCCAATCGGGCTTTTATAGGCTTAAGACTGCCTAAATTTGCCTCCTCAAAAGGAGCGCAGGTGGTCGTTTCAAAATAATTTGAAACGGCACCTGAGCGCTTTCCCGAGAAGCGTTGCTTCAGCCCCGCTAAGGGCTAACTCTGCAGTGAGTTCAGCATTGATCTCGCGCAATGCTTTAGTAACTTCGCTGAGAAACGTGCCTTAGCTCCGCTAAGAGCACATCTCTAGCTTCGCGAAAATTTCGTGCTAGTGATCGACAAAAAGCAAGCACAAGAAAAGTAGAAAGGGAGTGGGTCGAAGTTACTGCTTTTGCGATTCTTCCGTAGTAGCGAAGTTGCCATACGGGTCGTATCCACAAGGAGGGAGAGCGATGGAAGCTTGTGCGGCTTTTATGTTCAAGAAAAGAGAATGTTCTTTGTTTCCAAATAAAGAATTGAAAAGTGAAAACAAGTTGTTTCAAGAATTGTT
This sequence comes from Agave tequilana, assembly GCA_038442645.1. Lineage (NCBI taxonomy): Eukaryota > Viridiplantae > Streptophyta > Magnoliopsida > Asparagales > Asparagaceae > Agave > Agave tequilana. The sequence continues at coordinate 66,748 of JAVJIF010030955.1, forward strand.
GGAAAATGTTTTGGTGGTTTGTAAAAGTGGATTTTTCTTAATGGTAAAAACGCATGGCTAACTTTCTACTAATTGCTCCCACTAATCCCTAACTTCTTGAAGATGTGCCTCACGATGGATCATAGGCAAGCTTACCCCTTATGCAATGGAACTATTCACGTGGAAATCAAGTAAAAGTTCTGTAAGATCACCTAGAGGGGGGGTGAATAGGTGATGGCTAATCTAATGGTCACTTATGAACAAATAATGCGGAATTAAAACTAAGATGACCAAATAAAACTTCTTTTAATTAAACACTTATGTATAACACAAGAGTGTTGCCGAATTCCCCTTGCGAGGCTCTGGACAAGCTCCTCTAGATTCCCCTTGAATGGGTTGAGGTGCCGCGTTGGCTCTCTTGGTTGAATACTAGTGTTAACAACAATCCCAAGCAAGTATGTATATCAATTATGAGCACAAGGGAATATATCATGCATATATAAGATGAACACAATAAATTGAATGCAAGATATAAAATAGAGACAAAAAGAGAAGAGAGCAAGAGTGAGCAATCGCAAACACAAAGGGTTTGTTTCGAGGTTCGAGCACACTTGCTCTACATCCCCGCCTTCGACACACGAAGGATTTCCACTATGTAAGATCCCACCGGATCTCTCCTCGGTGCCGCAACACCTACAAGCCCTCGGACTCTCTAGTCCCTTACACACCACAAGCCCACCGGCTCGTCGAGGCCGCACCTCAAGCTACAAGTCCTCACTAGGACCCAACAACACCAAGTCCTCACTAGGACCCTCAATCAAACCGCGAACACAACCGTCCGCCTTCTCAAAGAACAAGAAATGATCTCTTGGTGATTTAAACACTTGATCACCTACAAAAGCTCTCACTACAACACCTATAGGATGAATAGCTCAATGGATGCTCAAGTGTAGTGTGAGAAAGCAAGGAAAGAATCTTTGGTGAAAAACACAAGAAAATCTCTTTTACACTCTTTTGATAAAATCCCTTTTGATAGGAAATATTGGCACTCTATTTTGTGGAGAAAAATCCTTCAGAAAGACTGGGAAAAACTAGCTCTAAGGTCTCCAAAAATCTTGGCTCAAAACAATGACAAAACCCCCTTTTATAGAGGCCAGAAAAATCTGACCGTTGGGCTCTGTCAGAGCTACCGGTCGACCGGTCCGGTCGACCGACAACGGTCAAAAATCCGACCGTTGCAGCCTCCGGTCGATCGGCCCGGTCGACCGCGCAACTGGAGAAGAGAGAAAACTCTCTATCGGTCGACCGCCCGTCGACCGATAATTCCCGAGAGCAAAGCTCTCTTAAGCGGTCGACCGATCCGGTCGACCGTCCTCCAGTGCACACAGGCGTGCACGCTGTGCACGTCCGGTCGACCGACCCGGTCGACCGGCCACTGTCAGTTCTGAAAAATCAGAACTGCCAGAACCTGAAAATTTTGGGATTAAGGATAGGTCTTTTTGGCTTAATAAAAATCCCATAAATACTTAGAAATTCTACAAAAATAGTTTTATGATATAGAAACATGCTTGCACAAAATCAAGGCATGTTATTGAAGATTTGACTATTTTTGTAACTTGGAAATATTGGCTCATAATAAAAACTGTTTTTCTAAAACAACATGTTTTTCCAAATTTCCATCAAATACAAAAACAAGATACACTTTAAAGCATAGTGTGTGTGGATATGATCCACTACACAATCAAGATGACATATCTAGTTTTTGACATAAAGCACTAAACTTGGTTTTGAAATATCAACATGTTTTTCCAAACTTTCATCAAATACAAAAACAAGATATACTCTAAAAGCATAGTGTGTATGGATATGATCCACACAATCAAGATGAAATATCTAGTTTTTGACAATAGGCTCTAAGCATGGTTTTGGATATAAGATATGTAAACTATGAAATACCAAAACCAAAATAAATATTTTGTCACAAAGAAAAATCTTTTTCTAAATAAAAATTCCTTTCTAAAAAGAAATCTTAAATGAAAACTTCAATCAAGAGTGTGTGTGTGATTCATACTTGAGCAATCCACCAATCTATTCTATCCTTTACATTTTTATCTAAAACAAATAAATCTTATACCTAGACACAAGTCTTCATCTTCTTGAAGTCTTCTCATCTTCTTGACTTGGTCCACATGCAATCCACCGAGCTCATCTCTAGATGTGTTCTTGATGCATAGGCTCGTGAATCAACCGGTGCTAGCTTCCAATTTGTCTTTAAATCCTTGGTTGAAGCTCCACACCTACTAAGATCTTGATAATGAATCTGTCACTAATTAAACACAAGATCATTAGTAATCATAACTTCATGAGTTGATCATCATCAAAACTAGGGTGATAGGCCTTTGGGCTAACAATCTCCCCCTTTTTGATGATGACAAAACTCATGACGTTATATATGCATGGATTAAAGTAAAGCTTCAAAGAAGCTCCCCCTTAACTCATGCATACAAAATAAATAATAAATATGATCATGAAGCACATGAATATGGATGCAAATATGGAGATGCAACAAGCATAAATCAAAATCTTTTTACTCCTATTTGCATAAATCAAAACACATATGCATAAATACAAATCGTAATTTCCCTTAGTAAGAAGGACAAATACTTCTCCCCCTCAAGCAAGGAAATCATGCATATATATCAAAACAAAATACTTCTCCCCCTTAAGCAAGGAAATCATGCATATATATAAAACAAAAACACAAATACTTCTCCCCCTTTTTGTCAATCATCAACAAAGGGTTCAAAGTAAAATCAAATCAACAAATTTTCTCCCCCTTTATGTCAAAATAAAGAAGTCAAGGAGGGGCGATACAAATCAAAATTTTGAATTTTTTTTCATCAAAACAAAATCATTAATTCTATTTTATCAAACAAATTTTGAATTTTCTCTTTGATATCAAATAAAAATATTGATACCATTTTAAAATCTAATGCATAAGCTTGAAAAATAAGATTTGAATTAAGCTTAGCATTAACAACACATGAAGAATTCGAACTAGTTAAATGAGAGTGTTTAACAACTAGTACGAAATCCTTCTATCAAGGAATAAATCTAAGGATTTTCATGAAATAGCAATGAAACACAAAACACTCAAACACTCTAATCTATAAAGTCCAAATAGTTTCAAAAGAAGTGAGTGTACTAATGTTATGTGAAACATGGCATCATGAAAATGGCAATAAGGTACAATATTCCTTAGAAAATCATAAACATCAAAATCATCACACATTTTTTTTTTTATTAAATCATTGAAAAAAATCTATATGTCAAGATATATGTATGTTTTGACAATACATGAAATATACATACATATCTCTTAAACTCAAGTGAGTCTATATGAATGGATTTGCATTGAAGGCAAAAGACTCAAGAGTTATACATGTATATTTTAAGGTTTGGCAAAACACACATATACATGAAATAAAAGGCACATGATCATAAATCAAATCCAAAAGGTGAACATAAGTTTAAATATGTATGAATCATCAAAACTAAGCAATACAAGTACATTTCAAGGGTTCAAATAAGCATTTAAGCACACTTACTAATAGATCTTTTTGAGGCCCATGATATGTTCAAGTATAAATCCTAGTGTTGACAAAAACTAACATATAAACTAATATTCAAATCATGAAGCATTAAATTTTAAGAAAAATTGAATCATGTGACAATCTCAAAAACTATTTGAAGAATACATAACTAGTATAAATTGTTTTTGAAAACTAGTTAAAGATCCTTCAAATATGTCAAATCATATGTTTTTCATGAATGAGACTAAGTACATAAAAATCCAAGCACTCATAGTCCATAAAGCTCATAAATATATTTTTGAATAAAAGATGAGTGTTCAAAGGTTATGTAAATAGTATTTTCATGAAAGTTGTCATTGAAGCTCAAATCACATAGAAATCATTGTTATCAAAACAAAATCATTTTTATTAAAAACTACAATCTTCATGGTATATGTATGAATTATACAAATCTAACAATACACATACATATCCCAAAATTGTAAAAGAGTCTATCAAATATTTGCATGAAAGCTAGAGACTCACGGGTATACATGTATATTTATTAGATTTGAATTAAACACACATATACATGAAGTAAAATCAAAGATAGGCATAACAAGTATAAATGACCGAATCATCAAAACTAGCCTATACACATGCATATAGTGAATACAAATGAGCATGAAGTTCAAATATATATAAGTCAATTGTAGTTCACTATTCATATATGTATAAATGCAAGTTTTGACGCATTCTACATTTAAGCATGTAAATGCCACATAAAGCACCCAAAATCTTAAAATATGAACATGCTATGAATATTATGAATGAACAAGCATGTACATAAATGAAATAGGAGTTTAGAAATTGTTACCAACTCCAAGCTCCTAGCATGGTGGTTGATCCACCAAAGCTCCTTGATAGCGATGCAACCCAAAGTATGTCCATCATGTCCAAGTGCATCCACTACCAAGGTACCATCCCTCTCACGTTTTGTGAGAGCCCTCACCTACATCACAAGCAAAAGGTGGGGGTTTTGGTACCCATATTTTCTTGGGTCCTATGGGGTTAGCTTTATTATAAGGAACCCAAAATCCTTTAGACATAGCAAAATATAAGTTATGCTTCTTATCAAAACATATTTTGCTAAATGGCCTTTGCGACCACAATGTGTACAAGTGTACACCCTATCATGATGCTTATGAGTGTGATTGTGATCGTGATGTGCAACATAAGCATGAGCATGATGTGTATGTGCATGAGCATGGGGAACTTGTTTCTTTTGAAACAAAGATTCCAACTTAGAATGATTGAATGCACATGAGCTCAAATTAGAGCTCAAATTATCAATTTTATTTTTCAAATTTTTAATCTCATTTTTATCAATGTGTGCATGAGAAGCATGATGAGATGAAGAGTCAATTTTCTTTTTCTTTTGAAAAATATTATCCTTTTCTTTTTCAACAAATTTTCTTTTTAAAGACTTATTTTCTTGCAAACAACTTCTTTTTGTTTTTCCACCAAATCAATCTTATTTTTCAAAATATGTTCCCTTCACATAAATCATTCAATTTTATAAGTAAGGAAACATTCTCATTTGTTAAATCTTTGTTTTCTTTTTCTAAGCATGCCATTTTATTTTCTAATGAATCTTTTTCATTAATCATGGCATCAAAATTCTTTTTCAAATTGTTGTTGTCCTTTTCTAAACATGCAATGTTAGATTTAAAAGAATCTTGTTCTATATGCATGCAAGCAATTTCTTTTTCAAATTTTTATTTTTCTTTTTAATCATGTCATATTTCTCAAGCAATAATTGGCAAAGTGTATTAAGCTCATCATATGACATATTAACATCCTCATCCTCGGATTCGGAGTTTACCTCAAGGGGGTTATCCCCTTGGACCATGTAGCACTTGTTGGAGGTGTCGCTTCCAACATCCGAATCGCTCCCGGCATAATATAGATCTTTCTCGCCAAGGGAGATGAGGGTGTTCCATACTACAAAAGCCGATTCAATGTTAGAAACCCTAGATAAATAATCATCATTTAGGGTACATTTAAGAGCATGAAGGGCTTTTGCATTAGCCTCAATGTACTTGCTATTTGAACAATAATCATTATTAGTAGTAGCAAGATAAGCATGAATTCCTAAGGCCTTGAGGTACAATGACATCTTAACCTTCCAAGTTTGGATGTTAAGAATATCAAAGGTGGGTGGTGACATGAAGTCCATGGTGAGGTGTGTGTGTACAAAAATATTGTGATTAGCCTAAAAGGAGGATCTTTAACTCTTAGGTTGTTAGACCCAATATCAAGAGCACTAGCTCTGATACCAATTGTAAGATTACCTAGAGGGGGGGTGAATAGGTGATGGCTAATCTAATGGTCACTTATGAACAAATAATGCGGAATTAAAACTAAGATGACCAAATAAAACTTCTTTTAATTAAACACTTATGTATAACACAAGAGTGTTGCCGAATTCCCCTTGCGAGGCTCTGGACAAGCTCCTCTAGATTCCCCTTGAATGGGTTGAGGTGTCGCGTTGGCTCTCTTGGTTGAATACTAGTGTTAACAACAATCCCAAGCAAGTATGTATATCAATTATGAGCACAAGGGAATATATCATGCATATATAAGATGAACACAATAAATTGAATGCAAGATATAAAATAGAGACAAAAGAGAAAGAGAGCAAGAGTGAGCAATCGCAAACACAAAGGGTTTGTTTCGAGGTTCGAGCACACTTGCTCTACATCCCCGCCTTCGACACACGAAGGATTTCCACTATGTAAGATCCCACCGGATCTCTCCTCGGTGCCGCAACACCTACAAGCCCTCGGACTCTCTAGTCCCTTACACACCACAAGCCCACGGCTCGTCGAGGCCGCACCTCAAGCTACAAGTCCTCACTAGGACCCAACAACACCAAGTCCTCACTAGGACCCTCAATCAAACCGCGAACACAACCGTCCGCCTTCTCAAAGAACAAGAAATGATCTCTTGGTGATCTAAACACTTGATCACCTACAAAAGCTCTCACTACAACACCTATAGGATGAATAGCTCAATGGATGCTCAAGTGTAGTGTGAGAAATCAAGGAAAGAATCTTTGGTGAAAAACACAAGAAAATCTCTTTTACACTCTTTTGATAAAATCCCTTTTGATAGGAAATATTGGCACTCTATTTTGTGGAGAAAAATCCTTCAGAAAGACTGGGAAAAACTAGCTCTAAGGTCTCCAAAAATCTTGGCTCAAACAATGACAAAACCCCCTTTTATAGAGGCCAGAAAAATCTGACCGTTGGGCTCTGTCAGAGCTACCGGTCGACCGGTCCGGTCGACCGGCAACGGTCAAAAATCCGGCCATTGCAGCCTCCGGTCGACCGGCCCGGTCGACCGCGCAACTGGAGAAAGAGAAAACTCTCTGTCGGTCGACCGGCCCGGTCGACCGATAATTCCCGAGAGCAAAGCTCTCTTAAGCGGTCGACCGATCCGGTCGACCGTCCTCCAGTGCACACAGGCGTGCACGCTGTGCACGTCCGGTCGACCGACCCGGTCGACCGGCCACTGTCAGTTCTGAAAAATCAGAACTGCCAGAACCTGAAAATTTTGGGATTAAGGATAGGTCTTTTTGGCTTAATAAAAATCCCATAAATACTTAGAAATTCTACAAAAATAGTTTTATGATATAGAAACATGCTTGCACAAAATCAAGGCATGTTATTGAAGATTTGACTATTTTTGTAACTTGGAAATATTGGCTCATAATAAAAACTGTTTTTCTAAAACAACATGTTTTTCCAAATTTCCATCAAATACAAAACAAGATACACTTTAAAGTATAGTGTGTGTGGATATGATCCACTACACAATCAAGATGACATATCTAGTTTTTGACATAAAGCACTAAACTTGGTTTTGAAATATCAACATGTTTTTCCAAACTTTCATCAAATACAAAACAAGATATACTCTAAAAACATAGTGTGTATGGATATGATCCACTACACAATCAAGATGAAATATCTAGTTTTTGACAATAGGCTCTAAGCATGGTTTTGGATATAAGATATGTAAACTATGAAATACCAAAACCAAAATAAATATTTTGTCACAAAGAAAAATCTTTTTCTAAATAAAAATTCCTTTCTAAAAAGAAATCTTAAATGAAAACTTCAATCAAGAGTGTGTGTGTGATTCATACTTGAGCAATCCACCAATCTATTCTATCCTTTACATTTTTATCTAAAACAAATAAAAATCTTATACCTAGACACAAGTCTTCATCTTCTTGAAGTCTTCTCATCTTCTTGACTTGGTCCACATGCAATCCACCGAGCTCATCTCTAGATGTGTTCTTGATGCATAGGCTCGTGAATCAACCGGTGCTAGCTTCCAATTTGTCTTTAAATCCTTTGTTGAAGCTCCACACCTACTAAGATCTTGATAATGAATCTGTCACTAATTAAACACAAGATCATTAGTAATCATAGCTTCATGAGTTGATCATCATCAAAACTAGGGTGATAGGCCTTTGGGCCAACAAGTTCTTCCTATAACTTCGCTTTACACGGCAAAAACTCGGATATTCCCGTATCAAGATCCATTAGAAGGCGAGAATACGGGAAGACATGAGTGTACTAATGGTATCGGCGAAGTTAAAAGGAAAGTCTCTAACTTACAACAACAAGCAAAGTACAAAACCCATAGATCATCAAAAAATCATTTAAGTATGAATATAAGAAGGTAAATACTTGTAGGTACGTTAGAGTTAGAACCCTCGTCTTAAGATCCCATAGCTCTCGTTTGCACAAGGCTTGTTTGACACTATTGACTCATTCGGGTTATCAATCAAGAAGTTAGAAATTAGTGGGTTAGTAGTTAGTTAACCATGCAATGGAGGAGTTAGTTACACATGGTGAAGAAAAGAACAACAAAAGAAAGAGATAAAAAGAAGGAGTTACACTAAAGCAAGAATGTAAAAGCAAATGAAAACAAATGAAAACAACTAGTAAATGGAAAGAAGAAAGAGAAGTAATTACTTGTATTATCTTGTCACCTTTCAATACAACTTGTACACACTCTCTCTCTCTTTCACTCTAATGGCTAAAGCTAGAACTAGAAGAACACAATAACAACAACAACAACTACAAACTAAAAAAAGGTTATAGAAACTTGCTCTAACTCTGGATCTCCCCCAACTGAAGACCCCTGGGGGGTTTTTATAGACACCAGGGCAAATGGGGCCACGTGAACAGAACGTGGCCCAAAACGGAAGCACGCGCGCTCCCAAATGGCCGCGAAAACGTGGCCAGGGTCGCATTTTCGCGGCCCAGGCTGGGCGACGCGCGCCCAGTTTTGGGCAGTGCGCTGCCCAGTCTGGCTTCTGTCCACCTGACCTCCTGGATTTGTGATTTGATATCCTGGCCTGACAAAATCTTCACCCTAAAGTCAATGGATACTTGGTAGGCTTTTAATCACCAATTAAATGGTGATTTAGGTCTTCTTTTTCATTTGCCCATCATGGACCTAGAATCAAGCAAGCAAGGTTTTATTAGCAAAATTTTACATGAAATTAGGGGTGGCAGACGGGTCGCGACCCGCCAGACCCGACCCGACCCGACCCGGAGTTAGCGGGTTTGGGTTTGGGCTAATTGGGTTTGGGTCGTAATGGGGTCGACCCATCTGACCCGATTATTAAATGGGTCGGGTCGACCCGAACCCGCCAGACCCGCTTGACCCGCCAGACCCAATTATTTTCTCTCCTCCTCGGCTCCTCCCCTCCGATCTCCTCCACCACCGCCTCCTTCCCTTGACCTAAATTAAATTGTCAAAAAATATGCGCGAGTCCAATTTCGAACCTGTGACCTCTAGTGTATGAGTTTAGTGTGATGACCAACCATATCACCAAACAATTTAGTAAAATAGCGTAAAGAAATTGTATTTAAGGCTTAATAATCGGGTCAAATGGGTCGGGTCGGTTGACCCGATTAAGTCTGGGTCGGGTCTGGGTCTGAATTTTTGACCCATATAATAAACGGGTCGGGTCGACCCGACCCGATTATTATATGGGTCGAGCAGTAATTGGGTCGGGTCGACCCGACCCGACCCAATTGCCACCCCTACATGAAATAAATATGAGAATGTGATGAAAATTATGCAAAATTAGAGACTAATCACACCCCCACACTTATCTATTTGCTCGTCCCGAGCAAAAGATGAGAACATTATTACACCACTTTCGCAGGTGACGCGATTGCACTGAGCATGTGCAACAAGCTGTTAAACCTCTAGGTTTCCCCTGGAGGAGGAGTATTGTCTCCTGAGGGTTTTCAGTGGATTGTACCCACAAAATCCAGTAAGTAAAGAAAAGTAGTTAGTTGTAAAATATTTTTTTTTATGAAAAGAACTTTCAATAATCTAAGTAAAAATGACTGAATGATGTAAGAATTAGGTTTAACCCTCATAAGCCCTCTTATATTTTAGCCTTCATAAATGAAGAAACTATGGTTTTTCTTTAAATTTAGAAAGGATCTTGTACTTCTAACTCATTCTTTTATTTTGCTTTATATAGATATGCATATGTGTAAGTGTGAGGTGCTTGGGATTTTTTCAACTCAACTTTGAATATCATTTAATTTTATTAATATTTACTTATTATTCTTGGTTCCATTAGGCTTTCTACTTCACTTATGTAACACATACCAATCCGATGACTCCCAAACCAGATGGTCTTAGGGCACCAGGTGAAAAAACACCCTTCAGGTTAAATATGCAAGTGGAGTAGGCCACGAAATCAAGATTTATTTGTACATTATTGTATATTGAATTTTTTTTTTGGGCATGAGTAATCATGCTTCTTGAGGCACAATTATCCAGCCATTTTTTTTTTCAAAGTTGTGTCTCTAAATCCTAAGCATGTGTGTGTGAGTTATGCATATTCTACTAAGGCTAAATAAACGGTATGAGTTATTTTCCTTATCCCTTCTAACTTTTTAGTCAAACCAATCTTTCTTATTTATTTAGGCAAAAATAAAGATTCATTAATAAGGTTCCCATAATTCCTACAATCTTTTGGCATTATTATAAAGAGTATGAAATTTCTTTTCAATTTGGAGATTTTTTTTTGAAAGAAAAAGAAAGAATAAAAGGAAAAGAAAAAGTGTTAGCACCCCCCCCCCCCCCACACCTATCTAATGCATTGTCCTCAATGAATGCATTGGAAATGCAAATGCAATAAACAGGGGGAAGAAATGATGTCACCGTCTTCGTGGACTCGGGCCGGCCAAGTACGAATAGGCTAAAGAAATGTCAAAAGAATGTACACGGGGTAAGCATACAAAAAATTATTATTTTTTTATTTTTTTATTTTTTGTTGTGGTTAGGTGTATGACGGGGCAAAAAGAGTCAGCACACTATCATCTGGAGTCATAGGCTCAGTGGTCAAGAAGGGCTTCAGTTTTTGCCCATTCACTTTAAATTCCGTGTTGTTTTTAGGATCTGCAATAAGCACAACACCGTGTGGGAAAACAGTACGCACAATGAACGGTCCCGACCAACGAGTTTTCAGCTTCCCCGCGAAAACATGAAGCCTAGAGTTATATCGCAGAACCCTATCTCCCGGTGCAAAGTTTTTCCGGGTTATGATTTGGTTATGGAAAAGTTTAGTTCTGCTCTTGGTGATACGTGCATTCTCATAAGCTCAATTCCGTATCTCCTCTAATTCTAAAATCTGCAGTCTCCTAAGTTCACCGGCCTTAGTCAGGTCAAAGTTGAGTTGCTTAATTGCCCAAAGGGCCCAGTGTTCTAACTCTACTGGCAGATGACAGGCTTTTCCAAACACGATTCTATAAGGAGACATCCCAGAACTGTCTTAAAAGCAGTGCGGTAAGCCCACAATGCATCATTGAGCTTAACCGACCAATCCTTTCGGTTTTTTCCGACAGTCTTTTCCAGAATGAGCTTGAGTTATCGATTGGTGACTTCTACCCGCCCATTTGTCTGGGGATGGTACGGAGTGGATAACTTGTGATTGATGGAATATTTTCGCATTAGAGCTTCAAAAACTCTGTTGCAGAAATGTGATCCATTATCACTAATTATCGCTCTGGGGGTGCCAAATCGGGAGAAGATGTTATCTTTGAGAAATTTGACAACCACTTTGTTGTCATTCGTCTTAGTTGGCACAGCTTCTACCCACTTAGAGACATAATCTACATCAACCAAAATGAACTGGTTGCCGAAGGAGTTGGGGAATGGCCCCATGAAATCGATACCCCAAACATCAAAAATTTCAACTTCAAGGATCGGGTTCAGGGGCATCATGTCTCTTCTAGAAATTTTCCCGATCTTCTGACAGTTTGCACATGACTTGCAAAAATGATATGAGTCTTTGAATAAAGTGGGTCAGTAGAACCCACTTTGTAGAACCTTCTCTACAGTCTTACGGGGACCGAAGTGTCCTCCGCATGCAAGGTCATGGCAAAAGCTGAGCATACTCCTCTGTTCCTCCTCGGTATGCATCGTCTAATTATTTGGTCGGGACAATGCTTAAAAAGATACGGTTCTTCCCAGAAGAAGTACCGTACTTGGGAAAAGAAGCGGTCTTGGTCTTGCTTTGTCCAGTCAGCAGGTAATTGTCCCGTGGCCAGGTAATTAACAATGTCTTCATACCAGGGTTCCTTAAGAATGGCTAGAATGTGCTCGTCTAGGAAATCCTCGTTGATCGGAGCTTGGATGGTTGGTGCATTCAGAATTCGTGAGAGATGATCAGCGACCACATTTTCTATACCTCGTTTATACAGGATTTCTAAGTCAAATTCTTGAAGCAAAAGGATCCACCGAATCAGTCGGGCTTTTGCTTCCTTTTTGGTCATGAGGTATTTCAGAGCCGAGTGATCCGTAAAAATCACCGTCTTCGAACCTAACAAGTAAGGCCGGAACTTTTCTAACGCAAAGACAACGGCCAAGAATTCCTTCTCAGTCGTTCTATAGTTCTGTTGGGCGTCATTCAAGGTCCTACTCGAATAGTAGATCACGTGCTGCCTATTATCGATGCGCTGTCCTGGAACAGCGCCAATAGCAAAATCAGATGCATCACACATGATTTCAAATGGCTGGGCCCAATTAGGAGCAGAAATGATAGGCGCAGAAATCAGTTCTTGCTTAAGCTTCCCCCATGACTTGAAACATTCATCGTTGAAATCAAAGAGCACGTCCTTAGCGAGCAGGTTGGTTAAGGGCCTCGCGATTTTGCTAAAATCCTTAATGAACCGTCGGTAGAACCCAGCATGCCCTAAAAAGGATCTAATATCCTTGATGCTTTTGGGTGGTGGAAGTTTAGCAATCACTTCTACCTTAGCCTTATCTACTTCTATGCCTCTCCTCGAAATCTCATGGCCCAAGACAATCCCCTGTCTCACCATGAAGTGACATTTTTCCCAGTTTAGAGTTAGATTCTTCTCAATGCATCTTTGTAGCACTAACTCTAGGTGATGAAGACACTGATCAAATGAATCTCCGTAGATGGAGAAGTCATCCATGAAAATCTTAAGAAAACGTTCCACCATGTCAGAGAATAAACTAAGCATGCACCGTTGGAACGTTGCGGGAGCATTGCACAATCCAAAAGGCAAGCGCCGATAAGCAAAGGTTCCGAATGGGCAGGTGAACGTCGTCTTTTCCTGGTCTTCTACAGCAATGGGGATTTGATTGTATGTCGAGTACTCATCTAGGAAGCAGTAGTACTCATGTCCAGCCAAACGCTCAAGCATTTGGTCGATGAAGGGTAGCGGGAAGTGGTCTTTACGGGTAGCTGCATTCAACTTCCTATAGTCGATACAAACACGAACTTGGTAGGCAATCGTGTTTGTACCAACTCTTTTTCCTCATTTTCTACCACCGTAAAGCCAGCCTTCTTTGGGAGCGCATGAACAGGGCTAACCCATTGACTATCAGAAATGGGATAAATTATCCCATTATCTAATAGTTTTAGAATTTCAGCCTTAACTGTCTCTTGCATGAGAGGGTTAAGCCTGCGTTGTGGGTCCCTCCTAGGGGTTGCTTCATTGACTAAATGGATTCTATGTTGCACTATGGCTGGACTTATTCCCTTGATGTCCTTCATCATCTATCTAATGGCTTCCCTATGTCTTTTCAGAATAGACATTAAGCTATCCTCTTGTTGCTCAGTCAGGTGTGATGCTATGATGACTGGCAAGGTGTCCTTTCCGCCTAGGTAGGCGTACTTGAGGTGTTCAGGCAAGGCTTTAAGCTCTAGGGAAGGTGTTGCTTCATTGGAGGCAATCTCTGGGCTTTTAATCCTAGGATGAGGTACACTTGGGTTGGACGCCCAATCCACTGATGAATCTACGATCTGGTCTAGATTAAAATCTTCAACCTCCAGATCAAACTCTGCTTCAGTTTCTGTCTCCATACTTTCCTCATGCTCACTGGTCAGGTTTTCAATAGAATTGACCTCAAACGTCTGATCATTGACATCCCTAGGTTGTCTTCCAAGATTGAAGACATTGACTTCCTTCGTCATGTCTCCAAAAGTCAATCGCATGGACCCGTTCCTACAGTTGATTATGGCATTGGCTGTAGCAAGGAATGGGCGCCCTAAGATGACGGGAGTTTGAGACCTAAGATTGGACACAGGTTGGGTCTCAAGCACAATGAAGTCAACGGGGTAAATGAAATCCCCGACCTAGATAAGGACGTCTGTGATTTTCCCCTTCAGGATCTTCACAGAAAGGTCAACTAGCTGAATGGTGACTCGAGTTGGGCTTAGCTCGCCCAACCCAAGTTGCTGGTATATTGAGAGAGGTAGCAAGTTAATACTTGCTCCCAGGTCAAGAAGCGCTCTACTAATTTTGGTCTGTCCTATGGTGCAAGAAATGGTGGGACATCCGGGATCCTTGTATTTCACCGGAATGGGACCAGACAGAATTTCGCTTATATTAGTGGCCAAGAACAGTTTCTTGGGCACATTGGTCTTTCTCTTCTTTGTACACATATCCTTAAGAAATTTGGCATAAGCCGGGACTTGTTGGATAGCGTCAAGAAGTGGCACATTCAATTTGACCTGGTTGAACATCTCTAGCATTTTCTCTATGTGCATATTTTTATTGTTGTTCCTAAGCCTATTGGGAAAGGGTGCTACAGGCTTATGAACTTGTTCAGTAGCTTTGTCCTCGTCAGATGTTTGTGAAGTGGATTGGGAGGAACTAGCAGAGGTGGAGGCAGGAGTGGGATCGGATGGACGGACTTTTCTGTTGGTAAACCTGGTTTCCTACCTTCTTCCCAGATCGCAGTGTATGAACAACATTGCATTGGTTAATCGATGGATCCTGAATTTCATATGCTTGATTGGAGGTTTTTGGGTTAACTAGCGGCTGACTAGGCAAAGTACCCTTAGGTCTTTCACTTAGGGAGCTAGCTAACTGGCTCCTCTGCATTTCCAATCTTGATATGGCCTGTGAATGACTGTTCAGAGTTTGTCCCTGGTTTTGCATAAAAGCGGTTTGGGACTTTATGAAAGCTTCTATGCTCTCCTCCAATTTACTGATTTTCTTTTCCATTGGTGAGCCTTAGGAGGAGGAAGCTGGAGTTTGACTGGGAAAAGTTGGTGGAGGAGTATGATGGTGAAAGTTGTTGGAAAAATTAGGCCTGGGAGGATTGTTTTGGGCCCAGGAGAAATTGGGGTGATTTCTCCAGCCGGGATTGTAGGTCTGTGAGTAGGGGTTGTGAGGCGGCCGTGAGTAAGCCGCGTTCATATGTTTCGATGGCACTTGCTGGGCATGGAAAACATGACACTCTTCAAAAACATGGTTTGGTGCCTGATAATACGAACAACCCGGATTGTGAATTGGTGGTGGGTTGATCTGGTTGACACTGGCAGGCTCTTTTGTTTCCAGAGCCTCTATCCTTCTCATAAGAGTAGCAATCTTAGCCTCGGCAGCTATGGATGATTCTAGAGATAGGAGCCCTCCTCTTGAAGCTATAGATTGTGAATTCCTAGGTTTTTCTGAGGCAGACTCCCATTGCAGGGTTTTTTTCCGCTAAATGCTCAAATAAATCCCAACCCTGATTTTCATCCTTCTGCAAGAACTCCATACATCGTTTCTAACAGGGTCTTAGTCTGATAATCTAGACCATTTTAGAGAATCTGGCACTGACGCCATTTCTCCACGCCATGATGAGGGCACTGAGCGAGGAGATCTTTGAATCGCTCAAAGTATCTCCAAAATGGTTCGCTCGGGTCTTGCTTAAACTGCATGATGTTCTTCCTAATCAGGGCAGTTTTGTGAATTGGGTAGAATTTCTTCAAGAAGGCCTTGATGAAATCATCCCAGGTCGTGACTGAATCTGCTGCCAAGCTGTACATCCATTTCTTAGTTAGGTCCTTTAGGGAAAAAGGGATGAAACGTAACCTAACGACATCGTCTCCTAGCTGGGGTATACGCATCATGAGGCATACTTCTTCAAATTTCCTAACAAAGAAGTATGCGTCCTCTGATTCTAAACCATGAAATTTGGGAAGAGTGTTAATGAATTGGGGCTTTAACTCAAAATTATTGCCATTTGCTTCAGGAAGTTTTATGCAAGATGGAAGCGAAGTTCTGATCGGGTAAAATCTATCCTGAAGTGACGCCATCACCGATTCTGGATGCAAGGGTAGAGAAGTGTTTCTTGTTAATCTGAAAGTTGACGGATCTCTCACCCACTCTTGCATGCAGCACACCACAAACAACGCAAAACAACAAACAATCGAAAAGAATAAAAACAAACAAAAGAAAGAAAAAACAACCACAAGCCTTAGTCTAAGGTACCTGGACCTAGACGACTCCTAACTGGTCGATTCTCCGGGAAGGTTGTTGCAGGAACTCGACTACAAGCTAATCGTCCAGGAAAGGGCAAAGCTCGGGGGGAGGTATCCGGGCAGAGCCACGGGCCTAATTACGCCAAACCACGAAGCTTTCGAGGCTTTACCTCTCAATCCACTTTCCTTAGACACCGATTTTGCAGGAGTATAGTTCTTACAATTTCCAACCTCGGTTAATCTCTTAGTGAGTCCGAGATGTCCCTAGGGCCAACGTCTATTGATTTTTAGTTAAGGCTTGGGAAAATGTAAGTGCACTTGGAGATGGTTTTTGGGCTAAGGAAGGGTGATGAAATCCTCACCTTATCTTGTTTATTTGGGTTTTGCCCTTAATGTCAATTGTGCAAGTGTACAGTTTATTCACAATAAGGTAACACTCAAAGCGGTAAATCACTTCAAAATGTTGGTCCTATTCTATATAAATGCACACGTACCTTGTCTCCAGCACTCTTCAACAGAAATTGAAATGAATTGAAATAGACACGTGCCCTAAATGCAAAAGTCTAGTCCAAATTTCAATTAAGCAACAAGTGAATTTCTGTTGAGTTTATTACACATGCATAGGGTGAAGCATTCAATGGAACTAAAAAATTTAGAGAGCAATTTTTAGCGGCTTTCGGCAACCCTGCAAACGAGTTTGTTAGTACTTCAATTGGAAAAACTCGCTTTTACACGAATTTTTCCGAGGGCAAATGAATCCTCGCGCAATGTCCTTGACCACCTCTTTCGCTTCCCGTGATAGTGAGCTCCTTGGTACTTCTCCTACACAAAAAAGAACAATCTTTAGTAGTGAACAATAAAGCCGTTCCCTCCCCGGCAACGGCGCCAAAATTTGATCGACAAAAAGCAAGCACAAGAAAAGTAGAAAGGGAGTGGGTTGAAGTTACTGCTTTTGCGATTCTTCCGTAGTAACGAAGTGGCTATACGGGTCGTATCCACAAGGAGGGAGAGCGATGGAAGCTTGATGTGGCTTTTATGTTCAAGAAAAGAGAATGTTCTTTGTTTCCAAATAAAGAATTGAAAAGTGAAAACAAGTTATTTCAAGAATTGTTGGAAAATGTTTTGGTGGTTTATAAAAGTGGATTTTTCTTAATGGTAAAACGCATGGCTAACTTTCTACTAATTGCTCCCACTAATCCCTAACTTCTTGAAGATGTGCCTCACGATGGATCATAGGCAAGCTTACCCCTTATGCAATGGAACTATTCACGTGGAAATCGAGTGAAAGTTCTTCCTATAACTTCACTTTACACGGCAAAAACTCGGACATTCTCGTATCAAGATCCATTAGAAGGCGAGAATACGGGAAGACACGAGTGTACTAATGGTATCGGTGAAGTTAAAAGGAAAGTCTCTAACTTACAACAACAAGCAAAGTACAAAACCCATAGATCATCAAAAAATCATTTAAGTATGAAATATAAGAAGGTAAATACTTGTAGGTACGTTAGAGTTAGAACCCTCGTTTTAAGATGCCATAGCTCACGTTTGCACAAGGCTTGTTTGACATTATTGACTCATTCGGTTATCAATCAAGAAGTTAGAAATTAGTGGGTTAGTAGTTAGTTAGCCATGCAATGGAGGAGTTAGTTACACATGGTGAAGAAAAGAACAACAAAAGAAAAGAGATAAAGAGAAGGAGTTACACTAAAGCAAGAATGTAAAAGCAAATGAAAGCAAATGAAATCAACTAGTAAATGGAAAGAAGAAAGAGAAGTAATTACTTGTATTATCTTGTCACCTTCCAATATAACTTGTACACACACTCTCTCTTTCACTCTAATGGCTAAAGCTAGAACTAGAAGAACAACAACAACTACTACTACAAACTAAAAACAAGATTATAAAAACTTGCTCTAACTCTGGATCTCCCCAAGTGAAGACCCCTGGGGGGTTTTTATAGACACCAGGGCAAAGGGGGCCACGTGAACAGCACGTGGCCCAAACGGAAGCGCGCGCGCGCCCAAATGGCCGCGGAAACGCGGCCCTGCGCGCCCAGTTTTGGGCAGTGCGCTGCCCAGTCTGGCTTCTTTCCACCTGACCTCCTGGATTTGTGATTTGATGTCCTGGCCTGACAAAATCTTCACCCTAAAGTCAATGGCTACTTGGTAGGCTTTTAATCACCAATTAAATGGTGATTTAGGTCTTCTTCTTCATTTGCCCACCATGGACCTAGAATCAAGCAAGCAAGGTTTTATTAGCAAAATTTTATATAAAATAAATATGAGAATGTGATGAAAATTATGCAAAATTAGAGACTAATCAGCTAGCTTTGCCAGAAACTTGTTCCTGACTTAGTTGGAAGTCTGTCTCTAGCTTCGCTGGAAGTTTAGCTTTGCTAAGAGTTTTTATTTCCTTCCAAGGTAAAGACTTACCTAGGCTAGTCTACTCCAGGTGTTCTTGAATCAAAAGGAGGGAAACAAAGTAGACAAGCAGAAAATAAACATTTTTATTGATTCAAAAGGGAAGATACATTGATGCTACATCAAGATTGTCTTTCATACAATAGAATCATCCTATCTACTTTCAGGGTGATGAACCATCCCAACTGGATGAGAAGGTCTTCCTCCTGCACAAGGCCGTAATCCTTCGCTTAATGGCAGATTTTGCCATCAAGAAGCTGGATCTTCTTTGATGAAAATTGGCAAAGGAAGCTGGATCTTCCGTAATCAAAATTGGCAAGGGACTGGTTACCACCAGAAAGTTGTATCTTCCAAAAAAAAATTAGCAAAGGAAGGATCCAAGACCTTACTGGTGACGTCCGCCTTCCCGAAGTGGATCATCTCGAATAAGCGACTACCAGCCCCTTCCCGAAGTGGATCATCTCGAATAAGCGACTACCAGCCCCTTCCCGAAGTGGATCATCTCGGATAAGCAACTGCCAACCTCTTCTTGGAGCACGCATTAGTTGCTCCAGTATGTTCCTCCTGCTTAGGATCAAAGTTTCAACTTGAAGATCAAGAGGCAAGTTTCTGGTCTCTTTTATCAAGACGAAAGACTGGTGAGCATGGTTCACTGCAACACAAACAGGAAGCAAGTTAGCATTAAATTAAAAAAAAGGGTGGAATGCTACGTCAAAATTCTTTGGGCGAAGTTATCCAGTTATGCCTTCAAAACGGATTTCAACTAAGCAGAGGATAGCCTCGCTTGCACAGTATGATAGATTAGCTTAGCATAAGCTAAGTCTTAGCCCCGCCCAAGGCAGTTAGGCTGGAGAAGCCTCAAAAAAGACCAAGTCCTAGCCTTGCCTATATGGTTAGGACAGACTGGCCCAGAGGGACACAGTCTTGACCCCACCTATATGGCAAGACTGGCTCAACCTTAAAAGGATCAAGTCCTAAGCCTTGCCTATATGGCAGATTTAACAGGCAGACAGATCAAGGCAGCGACCCTGCATGAAAAGAGCGAAAATGCTAGCTTCACCGAGAAGCTAGAAAATAGGGCTGAAACCCTTTTCTAAAAGTCAGTCAAATGCAAAGACTAAGGGAAGTCAATCCCTGTAATAGCCGGTAAAGCTAAGAAAATTAACGAAGATAAACTCCCTAAAGTCACTAGTCCATTGGTAAAGTCTCTGGATGACCGAGACTTACCAGCTCTTGGCTGGTTAGTGACCAGAGTGGGTGGCCCCACTATTTCAGTCGCCTTTCCTGGGCAACGAGGAGATGTCATGAGCAGACTTTTCAGAAAGAGAAAAGTATGTTTCTCTGAAAAGGACTTCAAGTGTCCTATTTATAGGCCTCATGACCTGACCACGCTGCTGATGCTTCAAGCTTAGGAGCGTGGGCGAAGTTAAAGCATTTAAATGCTTAGCCTCGAGAAAGAAAATAATCTCCCTCGTTAAATATAAGAGAAGTTATTCTAACCTCGAAAAAGGGAGCAACCCTTCTCGTAACTCGCAGAAAGCAGTTAGCCTCGGGAAAGGAACGTCGTTCCAGCCTGATCTGAAGCGAAGCCTCCGGGAGACCCAAGCGCGAAGCTACCCATAAGCGCGAGGCTACCCAGAAATGCGAAGCTACACGGAAGCTGGTGCAATTCCATGGCGAACCTACTCCAGCTTGAAAGTGGGGGCTAAAGGCGAAGTTGAACTCAACCTCAAAGGCGATGTTCATACCCACACACCATCAAAGCAGTGCAAAGTATTTCAAAATCTGAACCATTCCATTTGAGATTCACAAAAACTTTGAAGGGGGTCTTGTTGACACTCTAAAAAAGACAAGATTCCTAACTGGCCTGAACAATGTCTAACTTGTTGACATCTACAAAAGACAAGTGACAGACAAGCCGACGACCAGTCTTCACCCATCTCAAAGAGACGAATCAGTAACTTGGACTCTACTGATCCAGTGAAGCAGACAGTAAGCCGAGGTCGTCCTTAAAAAGCCCATGAAAAGGCCCAAGCAGGTTCAGGGACACTAAGTTAGCTTAACACTTATTCTCGCACGAGCCCACGAGATAAGTCTCGCATGAGAAACCAAAGTTGTTTAGCATCGCAGGAAGCTCCTTCATAGCCTCGCTGCGAGTTAACTTATAGCCTCGCCCGAAAATGCTCAGTTAACTCCGCAGAAAGTTAACTTCGCTCGAAGCTCCATGTAGCTGCGCAAAAGGTTAACTAGTAGCTTCGCCACAAGTCTTATCCAGCTCCGCTGAGAGCTTTCTTCTAACTTTGCCAGATGCCTCTCCCAGCTCCGCTATGAGCTCAACGCAACGACTCCGCTGCAGGTTTTTTATGGTCACCTTTGACCAATCAAATCTTCAGATGAGATCAAATCTAATTGAAATCAAATCTAATTGAGATCAAATTTGGCAATTGCTTGCCATAATCTTTTGATCTCCAATCAGGTGAGAAGATCAGGGGAGATCTTTCAGTTATTTGGAAAGAAGCAAGGGAGTATCCCTCATTTAGGAGAGCAGATCAAGAGATCAGCGCTACTTGCTATTCCTAACTTCGCGAAAGCTGTCTCTAGCCTCGTGACGAGGCTACTTTCTAGATGTAAAATAGATTGACTCAATCTGTTTCTAGATTTTCAAGGCAATTGTACCCCTATTCCTCCTTATAAATAGCCTACCAGAGGCACACAGAGAAAAGAGGGCTGAAAAAGAGGAGAGACGAGCAAGCATAGAGAGGAGATTGCTCCAGAAGCAGGCTTTCTAACTAGAGAGCTCTACCGACCCTCTGTTCTCCGATTCCCTGAACCAGGCGAGAAGGGAGTCTTATCAGGCTGCAGTTCGATCGTCTGACCGATCGCATCGTCAAGGGGATAAAGTGATCGCACGCTGATCAGATTCCTACCGGCACACTTTTTTAGAAATCTCGGAGGAGATCTACTTGTAATTTTCTTTTTTTAAAGAAGTACTAATAATTTCGCTCCTCGACACCTTTTTTTTTTAAGTTTTCCCTTTCGCAAATCAATAGAAAACAGTGAAGATTACTAATTTTCTTCTATTGTGAGGTTGTAGAGGTTGCAACCTCAAGTAAGCTAGTGAGCTCCGTGTTGGCATTGCGGCACTGTGAGAGAGGACTTGTGAGTCCCTTGAGTTTAGTGAGAACTTGTAATGGTTGATGATCTAGTGAGATCGATCAAAGTGAAAATCCTTCATTGTGTTGTAGGCGGGGACATAAAGCAGTGGCTCGAACCTCAGAATGTATCATCGTGTTTGCGATTGCTTACTCTTTCTCTCTTCACTCTACTCTCACTTTACTTACTTGCACACGTATATTGTTTACTTATTTGCTAGTATTTTTTGAGTTGTGATTGGTATTCGCTAGGTTGCTAGCAATTAAATTTTAATTCCGCATTATTTGCCCTTTAGCTAGCCATCACCTATTCACCTCCCTTTAGGTGATTTATATTTAGTGATAAATCAGACAGGAAATTAATTTGGTTATTGAGGATTGATTAAATATGATCTTACTTTATCAAGAAACTGATTTTCCTCATACTTGGGTCTGTATATGGACTTATATAGAGTTAGAGTTAATCTGGGACTTATATTATCTTATCGGATCTTGATTAGTATTTAGATGAGATTGATGATAGATAGATTTTGATTATACAAGTAAAATCTTACCTTAATTTTAATGAATACTATGAGCTGATTATAGATTATTGGTTGTAAGTGTTTTCGGACCTACTCACTTGTTAGTTATCAGACTATTGATGATTTTTGATTGATAACGAGGATTTGATGTAAAGATATTTTAGATTTCATATTGATTGATGATATTCAGTTATTAGATTACAATGGCAGGATTACTCTGACAATAATCTTTTAGATATCAGTGACTTTACATCTTCTCAGTTTTATATCATTTATCAATTATCTGTGATTAGAGACATAATTGATATTAGTGAGTATATATCTCCAGTATTCTTCATCAGATATCAGTTATTAGTTATTTGTTATCAGTTGTCAGATACCAGTTTTAGTTGTCAGTTAGCAACCATTATTGACATCAGCAGTTGTTGGAGATATTCAGTTATTAATTCGTTTAATAATAATATATACTTTTTGCATGTTAATAAAAGATATCATAACCCGGGGAAAGGGGTAATTGCTTGATAATGTATGTCGTGTCTTTTGAAGGACTTATGATGGTTAACCAAGTTTTGGTTTCCACTATGGGAAACAAGGTAGTACTGACTACCTTGTTGTTCAGTTGTCAGTTGTCAGGGTTATGTCTGGACTATGACGCCACAACATTTGTCTTTTTGTGTGGGGTTGTGGTCTCAGTTATTAGGGCTTTGTGGCATGTCCTGATTCAGCGTCAGGAATCTTAGACTGTGGTACCGGGCATGCACGGTACCCTTCCAAAATACATGAACTATATTGGTAGGCAATTATACCAATGATATCATTGTTTGATATGAGGGAAAACAGTTGTGGAATGGGACGCAGTTAAGTAGCACATTAGTTAGGTTAATAATAATCAACAAATTAGAGACAGATGCTAGGTTACACATCTTTAACATCAGTTGTTTATTTTACAGTGACGAGTTATCTCTATTTTATAGCTTTATTCATGTTATTAGTTAGTTATCTTTTATTTATATTTTCATACATATTATTATTTCTTCAGCAGTTTCAAATTAATATAGTGATATATACACACTGTTTATGAACAAGCACCCTCCCTCATTTTACACACTCATTAGGTCACTTTTTGAGGCCCTAGATTTGCCCATTCAGGTATAGGGGTTGTTTTATTCTATTGACCAGGTGTTTGATGAGATCATAAGCATTGCAAGGGGCCAGTGTTTCTCTCTTCTTGATTAACGACACTCTTGTATTCCTATTATTTTCTTGATTCTCATTTAACGACACTCTTGTATTCCTATTATTTTCTTGATTCTCATTTATCAGACTAAGTATTTATTCCACTCCTTTATTCATTCGTTATCATCTGTGAACATTTGAAGGTATTGTTGCAGTGATCGTGATTTACCATAGTAGATTTATATAGCATGTTCATGTTACTTATGGCTTAGAGCGTATACGTGGGGTATTTTTCTTGCGCATAAGCGTTGTCGACACTCATCGCGTCTCCACTCTAACATATTTTGGGAAGTGGGACATGACATTATTCAACCCTATCTCTTTTGTTCACAACACAAATTAAGCAACCATTTCAAGTATCTTACAAACTTTTATTTCTATCTTCACTAATGTAAGTACCACAACACATGTAATGTATAGCTTATTAATGCAAGCAAGGAAAAGGGAAACACAAACGCAACCTGTGTCTCTGTCTGTGCTGTGTGTTATTCTCACACTCACAAATATCACTTTATTATATCTCTCGCTTGTGGTGTGGATCAACCGCCCAATAGTTCGTGGCGGATAATCTCCACCAGAGTAGTATTGAAAGAAATAGAAGGGAGAGAAATTTCATAATTTGGGAACTCTAATTGTTTTAGGACAATAAAAGTTAAATTAAAAATATGAGAGAGAGAGCATCAACGAAAGAAATTTTCCATGTGCTTTAATATATTTACAAAAAATTGATGGTACAACCTAGTATAGTTCATCATTTATTGTTTAAAACTTTGTTAAGGCCCATCCTGAAAGGTTATTGGTCTAGAGGCCTTCCACTCTAATTTTGATGATGATTAACTCATGTAATTATGTTTACTAATAAACTTGTGATGTTTAGTTTCAGATCTCTAACCAAGATATTAGTAGGTAATTAGCTTCAACAAAGGAGTTTTGAAGCTTTCACATGGTGATTCAAGCCCGAGCGTCAAAGTTCATATCTAGCACTCTTTGGAGTCAAGTTCGGTGGATCACGGTTTGGATCGAGTCGACTTGGAGATGGCTCTCTACAAGAAGACTTCGGTACTTTGTTTAGTTTATAGTTTAGATCCATTGTTAAAGATTAGATATTGTGATATGCTAAAGTTCACAACACACACACTTGTTTAAGTTTCATGTTTTGGTTTTCGGTGTTTGATTTAACCGATCTTGATTTTCATGAATAGATAGAATCAATAAGTTTATATAGTTTAATGTAAATTAGATTTGTTCTATATTCATCTATGCTTCAACTATTTATACAAACTTAGTTTGATAGTCTATTTCATAAGTTTGGAGTTTTAGTATTTTAACAAAACGTATTTTCGAATTAATGTCAAAAACATTGATATATATATATATATATATATATATATATATATATATATATATATATATATATATATCTTTTATGTATATTGGATTATATCCATATACTACATGCCTAAATGTTGTTTCATATCATGTTTTTGTATTTGGTTGAGTTTTGGACAAAACGAATTTTCAATTCAAAAATCCAAGTTTTGGAAAATACGAATTTTGGTTTACGACAAAATTTTCAAAACAAAAAATGCTTCAAATAGTTTGAAATATGTGTTAATTTTTTCACACATGTTTGTATATCAAAGTATTATACTGAAACTATTTTTGTGAATTTTTAGAGATTTTATGGGATTTATTTGGTAATTAAATACCTAGTTTTCAAATCCTTTAAACAGCCCTGCCAGGCTCTGGCGGTCGACCGGACCCAGAGTCGGTCGACCGGATTGGTCTACCGACGTGCACAAGAACGTGCACGCAGGCCAGCCCCTTTGGCCGGTCGATCGAGCGGTTGACCGACTGAAGGCAACCCACTCTCGGGTTGCCCCGGTCGGCCGGCCAGAGAGCCGTTGCTCTTTGGTTCTGGGCGCGGTCGACCGGCGGTCGACTTGCAGGCTCAACGGTCATGTTTTTGATCGTTGGCCAGTCGACCGGAAGGTCAATTTTGACCTTGTCAGCTGCCAACGGTCAGAATTTTTATGGGGGCTATTTATTCCCCATTTGAGGTTGGTTTTTGTTAAGACTTCCAAGAGCAAAATTTTCCCATTCTCTAGTGTTTTATTTCAAGTTTCAAAAGAGTTTTAGAGCTTTAAATATTTGATCTTTATTTTGTTTTAAAGGGTTGAAAAAATCAAAGAAAAATTGGATATTTAGGATTGATTGAGTTTATACCTGCACGCAAAAATATAGAATTTCAGAACTTTAAGATAGAAAGTGCAAGGTGCTCAATTCTATCCGCTGTAGCAAGTGGCTATGCGGGTCGTGATCCACAGGGAGGGACTAGCGATGGAAGCTTGTTTAGTAAGTTCTCTAAAGTGTTTGAATAATAGTTGTTAAAGTCAGGTTAGAAAGAAAGTGGTAGATTAAGAAGATGGAGAAACTAGAAGTGATATGATATTTACAATGAAAAAGAAGAAGTGTGAAAAAGATTGGGAATTGGTGATTTACACTAAAATTAAAAGAAAGAAAACTAAAAACTAAAAACCTACTTACCTCTTCGGCATCTGCTTACCTTAGAACCGTGTCAATGAAGTACCTTTCTTTGAAGGCGAACGAAGCATGGAATATGAGATCTTCCCTACTCCCGATCTATACTACGAAATAAAAAGGGCAAACTACGCTACCATGGAAGTAGATATTCATCATCATAAACCATCAACGGCACTTGCAAGGAGAAGGCACCTTCGAAGCTCTTGGTTTCACATGGATCCACAAACACAAAGAGAGAAAGAAAAACAAAACAAGAATAGAAAAAAAAGAAATAAACTTTGATTCAATTAACAATAGAAGAAAAGATTACTTACACCGATTGTCACCTTCAGTACAAGTTTGATCTCCTTCCTCCATGAAAGTATCCTCTCCTCTCAGTTACATAAAAATTACAAAAAAAAAGAAATAAAAAAAAACCTAAATTACAAGTTAGCCTAAGAAAAACCCTAGATTTGTCTCTGTACTCGACTGTGTACTTCTGAGATCTGCCCTTCCTCTGTTGCTATGCGGGGTATTTATAGGAGAAAACCAGAGGATAAGAAGCGTATAAAGATAAGATGAGCAAAATATCTCTGAATTTGAATTCTTCTTTTATCTCTAAACTTGTTTTGGCTTATCCATAGAAGTTCAAATCTGTCCTGCAACTTGTTATCATGTTGATCGCCGAATATGGCTTATCAGCTGACTGAATTGGAAAGTTTGATCAACATAAGAGTTGTAGCCTTCAAATCTTCTTTTTGGAGCATCTTGAATCATCAGATTTGCATATCTGTAGCAAAAGTTATGATCTGAATACTAAAACGTGTACAGTTTGAATCCGAATTTTTTGAATTTTTATCTTTGCACTCTTCTCCTTTTATCTTTATCCTTGTCCTGCAAGTAATTAGGATTGAGTAGAAGTCCATCTATTTACTCTTCTTTTAATATTTGCAACTTTTGCACTTTGTAATTGCAACTTTGACATTTGATAATTGTAATTTTTCACTTGGGCTTGGACATGGGCTTTTGGGCTTCTTTTGAGTTTTATTCTTTATTTAATTAATTACTCAAGGCCTGCACACAATAAATAATAAAACATTAGTAAGTGTGCATAATTATAGAAATAAATATGAAAATGTGATAGTAAATGTATTGATAAATATGCATTTTCTACTACCTATCACGCCCCCACACTTATCTTTTTGCTCGTCCTCGACTAAAAATCAGAAAGAAAAGAAAAATTAATCTATCCTAACTCACTTTCGTAGGAATCACGATTGCACTTAGCACGTGCAACAAGCCGTTAAACCTCTAGGTTACCCTAGAGGACGAGTGTTGTCTCGTGAGGGTTTTCAGCGGATTATACCCACAAAATCCATAAAAAGGAAAATATTTGAAATACGTTTGAAGAGACTAAGTAATCTATAAGTTTTTAGGATCCTCATTTTTATTCATTCTTAAACTTAGTCTTTATATAGTAAATTGTTTTCCTTTTTAGGTAAGGGTCAAAATTGAATTTTTTATATAGTATTTTTCGTTACCCTAAGTCATATGCATCCTTGTGAATTTTTACTAAGAATTCCTTAACTTGGACTTTCATGCCTCTTTATTATTATTATGATTATTTTTTTTCTTTTTTTTAATAATATGTATAACTCATCTAATTTTCTTTCGTGTAAGTATCAAGACTTCTTGAGGCCCTCATACCTAACTAATTGACTAATAGATGTGTTAATACATATATAATATTTTATTTATTTATTTATTTTTTTTAGTTTTCTTAGGCTTTCTAATCCACCCATGTAGCGAACTTAAAGTCGATGATCCCAAACTGGTTGGTTTTAGGGCACCGGGTGAGAAAACACCCCTCGAACTCAAATTCGAGTGAACTAGGCCATAAAACTAAGGACGCTTATTTATAAACTCACCTTTAGGCGTGAATACTTATGCTTCTTGAGGCACATGTATCCAGCTTAATTAGTGATTTTTTTATTTTTTTTATATGAGGCACAAGGGTCTTTGTCTTAGAATCCTAGATATGCATTAGGTATGCACATTTCATTAAGGTAAAAATCAAGACTAATTACTTATTCAATTTTTCCTCCTATACCTAAAAATTCAACAATTTATTTATTTTGACCAAGTTTTTAGAAATCCTAATCATGATTATCCTAATTCTTAAGACTAACTTAGATTTCTTTCAAAAGATAAGTCAAAATATTATCCTTTTTTTTGTTAGTTTCTAACTATGTTAGTATGTTAGTAAAGCCTCCCCCCACACTTATCTCATGCATTGTCCTCAATGTATGAATGTATGCATGTATGCATGAAAAAAGAAGTAAGGGAAGGCAAATATTACCTCAAGGTGGTGTCTCCGGTGGTGGTCTAATTGGGCCAATCGTTGCTACCCAATCAATATAGTGTGGTATTCGGAGGAACCTACCAGAATTTTCTCTTGTATAACCCACTAAAATGTATGTATGATCATTTTTAACAATTCCACTACATCAAATTTTCAAATTTCATAATTATTTTCAGAGTCAATTGTGTCAACTGCCTTATCCCAAAATGGAGTGTGAAAAGATGGAATGATTGACTTGGACGTCATAAGTACGGTAACTAATACCGAATCAGGAAAGAAACTTAAATCAAGTAATGGTTCATGAGTTGGGCTAGATTCAAGAAGTGGGTCCAAATCAATAAGTTGAAACTCAAGTCCACAATCATCTTCCCACAATGGAATGTGACTCAATATTGGTGATTCAAGTTCAGGAATGATAGGTGTGGGAATCAAACTGACTCTAAAATATTACCTAAGTCGGGTAACAAAACAGGAGTCAATAATGATTCAGAAATTTGAACTTGATCACAGATTTGAGAATCTAGGTCACATATCTCATTGAGTTCAATATCATAAAAATGAGAACTTGCCAATTTATCCATGAGACTTTCAAAATTATAAAATTGGTCAAGTTCAATATGATCATCAAAAATGGGTGATTCAATTTCATGATGAATTGGCACAGGATCCAATGTTGACTCGGGAAAAGTAAAATCAGGTGAAGACACCAGAGTCATTATTGAATCAGGAAGTAGAATTGAATCACCAAGTGGGAGATCATGATCATATTCATGCTCAAGTTCTATTTCAGGAAAGGAATAACTTGCCAAACTATCAAAAATTGGAGTTTCGGCAAGTTCAAATGATCGTACTGAATTAGAATCTTGTTGTCCAAAACAACTTGGCTCGTCGGCTCTAACAGAATGGTTAACCATATCAGAAATGGCTGAACGGTGAGAACGTAAAGATTGAACCATCATATCTATTTCATGATCACGAGCTAATCTAGCCTGAGTCATGACTTCAAGCATCTTTTCATAGTCAATTGGTGTATCATTTTGTTGTGATTGGACTTGAAAAGAGGAAGTGTTACTGGGACAATCGTGATGAAATTGTGAGTCCGTCAGATTCTGTGATTGTTGCTTGGACTCACGCATCATCATGTCTAAGATTGATGGTTGTTGTTGCTTGGACTCATGCATACTCATCATTTCCAAGATAGATGGTTTTCTATTCTGAATGGGTGGATCTGAGAATGAATCTTGGGAATATTGTGGACAAGGTGGATACGGAGGACAAGTTGGTTGAAAATTGGACTCGGGGGAAGCGAAACCCCATGAACTCTGTGAAGAGTTGAAAGTGATATGAAAATTATGGTCATAAGATGGGGGGCATGGGTTATATTCATTCGGATAAGACCATTCCGGCACACTAGGTTGGTCAAAGTTATGATATGCCGGGTTGGTAATATCCGAAAAAGAGGTTGGTGTGTAATATGGATTAAAATTAGAAAAATTATTATTATATGTCATATCACACAAACACAAACAAAAGAAAAAAAGAAAACAAACAAATAAGCAAACAAAAAAAAAGAAAAATTCTAACCTAAGTTAGGGTAGACCTATGACCTAGACGACTCCTAACTGGTTAAACTGTCCACGGGAGATAGGGTGCAGACTTTGACCACAAGTTAATCAGCCAGGTCAGGGAAAGATTGGTGGGAGGTTTTCCGTCAAAGACGTTCCTTAATTAAATAAGGACCAATCTTCGGGCTTTCGGCCCTCAATCCCCTTCCTAGACACTGATTTGGCATGAGTTAAATTCCAACACTGTTCCCCCTTAGGATAATCTCCTAATTGAGTCCGAGTTGGCCCTCCTAGGGCCAACGTCTACTAATTTTTAGTTAGGCTTGGGTTAGTGAGTGAGGAGATTGTTTGTGGGCCAAGGAAGGGTGATGAAATCCCCACCTTATCTTATTTATAGGACAAGCCCTTAAGTCAGTTTAGTGCATGTGTAAAGCAATAGATAAGTATTCACTCAAAGCAGATAAATCAGCCAAGGGTGCTTCCTAGTCTATATGCAATGCGAACGTACCTTGTCTCCAGCACTCTTCAACAAAAATTTTAAAAAATTAAATAGACACGTTCCTATATGCAAGAGTCTAAAATTTTTTTATTTTTTTCAACAAATAGATTACTGTTAATTAATTAGCAGTATGCAGGTTTATCACAGAACAAATTGTAACAGAGCAATAAATCAGATTTGCAACTTGCAGCAACCTGCAGAAAACAGGGTGAGTAGTGAACTACTCAGGCCGCGGAAACGCAGCTTTTGCCGCGGAACCGCGGCTCTGTAGTAGGCCCTGTTGCTCTGCCTTCGAGGGCAGAGACACAGAGTTGCTATATGTCCTTGCTGCTGTTAGTTTTCCTGTTCTCCAAACCTACAAACAGAAAGAATAAAAGAATAATTAGTTTATTTATTTATATTTTTTTTAGAGAATACTTACCGTCCCTCCCCGGTAACGGCGCAAAAATTTTGATTGAAGATTTTACCTGCACACAAAATACAGAATATTAGATTTAGAAATAGAGATGTGCAAGGTGCTCAATTCTATCCGCTGTAGCAAGTGGCTATGCGGGTCGTGATCCACAGGGAGGGACTAGCGATGGAAGCTTGTTTAGTAAGTTCTCTAAAGTGTTTGAATTAATAGTTGTTAAAGTCAGGTTAGAAAGAAAGTGGTAGATTAAGAAGATGGAGAAACTAGAAGTGATATGATATTTACAATGAAAAAGAAGAAGTGTGAAAAAGATTGGGAATTGGTGATTTACACTAAAATTAAAAGAAAGAAAACTAAAAACTAAAAACCTACTTACCTCTTCGGCGTCTGCTTACCTTAGAACCGTGTCAATGACGTACCTTTCTTTGAAGGCGAATGAAGCATGGAATATGAGATCTTCCCTACTCCCGATCTATACTACGAAATAAAAAGGGCAAACTACGCTACCATGGAAGTAGATATTCATCATCATAAACCATCAACGGCACTTGCAAGGAGAAGGCACCTTCGAAGCTCTTGGTTTCACATGGATCCACAAACACAAAAGAGAGAAAGAAAAACAAAACAAGAATAGAAAAAAAAGAAATATTTGATTCAATTAACAATAGAAGAAAAGATTACTTACGTACAAGTTTGATCTCCTTCCTCCATGAAAGTATCCTCTCCTCTCAGTTACATAAAAATTACAAAAAAAAGAAAATAAAAAAACCTAAATTACTAGTTACCCTAAGAAAAACCTAGATTTGTCTCTGTACTCGACTGTGTATGATTAGACTAAGAAGGTATACGTATTATGAGTATAAAAATGTATTTTATGTACCCTTTCTTGTCTTCGCTATAGTATAGGACTATACCGAGTCGATTCTCAGGGAGAGCTCGCGATGGAAGCTTTGACGAGTGGTAGTGAAGTTATAAAACGAGAATTCTTCTCTTGCTTATAAAATTAATGAATCAAATGAAAAAGAAACTAAAGAAAGGATGGATATGTTCATGATGGAAATAGTCGGAAAAGAAATCAAGATTGGGATTTGGTATTCACAAGAAAAGGAAAGAAGACTTGTAAAAGAATAGATGGAAGAAAACCATGACTAGCTTACCTTGCTAACTTGCCAAGACTTACTAGACTCCTTGATAGCGAATGCGTGCCTCATGTTGTCACTCCATCGGCGTGGGATTCGTCTTGCGTGTTGACCTAATTACTTTCTCACTTGGATGACGGGAGGTTTTACCCATCGGAGAAGAGAAGATCATCCAACTTGCAAGATGAAATAAAGCAATCACCCATGAGTTAGTGAAGAAGGCAAGGCTAGTGGTTAGCTAGTACATGGTAGGAAAATTAGCTACAAGCCATAAGAAAAGTAAAACAAAGCATGAATAAATTGCAAGAAGTAAAGCAAGAAATAAAGGAAAGCAAGTAAGAAAGTAAGTAAACTAGAACCAAGCTCAAGTAGAGGAAGGAGAATGGATGAATCCTTGTTGCTTCAAGTTGTCACACCTTGATTACACAAGCTCTCTCTCTCTCACAATCTCTCTCTTTTACAATGAATTCTAGGGAAGAAGAAGAGGGATCTAAAGAACTAAAACCTAGAGAAAAACTACTAAAAATTACAACAATCTACTAACTTTCCTCTCTTCTCCATTCAGTCTTTTCTCGCAGGTCCAGGGTCCAATATTTATAGCCCCAGAGAGAAGCTTCGAGATCCAGGTGGTTGGCGCAAAATCCGGATCTCAACAGACTCAAGATTGCCGCGGATTTGCCGCGGATTTGCGGCCCAACTAAAGCCGTTGGCTAACAGCTTTCTGGTACAGGTTGGTTACGAAGTTGTTAGCCACGTGGCCTTCTAGAATCTTGGGTTGTTGCGCGGATCTCTCTGGATCTTGGATTCAAATTTGGCTTTATCTTAATCTTGGAATTAATCACATTTAATTATTGCTAATTAAAGTGATTATTGGCTTTCTCTCCATTAGAGTGTGTACCTGCAAATATATAGAGAGGATGAGTAAAAATCATATATTTATTTATTAAATGCATGGGAATTATGAGGTAAAATATGCAATATTGAGTTACAATCACACCCCCACACTTATTCTTTTGCTCGTCCCGAGCAAAACAAAGAAAAGAAAAGAAAATCTTAACTACCAATTTTATTACACCACTTTCGCAGGTGACGCGATTGCACTGAGCGTGTGCAACAAGCCGTTAAACCTCTAGGTTACCCTAGAGGAGGAGTGTTGTCTCCTGAGGTTTTTCAGCGGATTACACCCACAAAATCCATAAAGAAAGAAGACAAATGTTAGTGTTTTGAAAATGCATTTTGAAAGAGACATGTTTACGAACTATTTTCGCAAAAATATAAGTGATCCTAGGTCATAAGTCCACCTATAATCATTCTTTCTTAAACTTAGTCTCTATGCAAGATCTTGTCTTCAATTAAGGTAAGAATTCAAAATTGGATTGAATACTTTATCTTTCATAAAACCTAAATAGTATGCACACCGTGTAAGTGAAGATTTCTGGGATTTCAACTCTAACCATCAAGCCATTTATTTATCTATATATACTTTTTTATGCTTTTTTCTCCCTTAGTTTAGGCTTTCTAGTCTACCCTTGTAGCGAGCCTTTAACCGATGACTCCCAAACCAGACGGTCTTAGGGCACCAGATGAGAAAACATCCCTCGGGTTTAAGGTCTCGAGTAGAAAAGGCCACGAAACTAAAGGGGATTATTTATTTCCTTTACCACCGTTAGGCGTGAATAATCATGCTTCTTGAGGCATAATGATCCAGCTTAATAGGTGATAATATTTTTCTCTTTTTTTTTTTATTTTATTTATGGCATTTTGGTCTTTGTTTCCATCCAAGAAATGTGTAAGTGTGAAGTGCATAATATCTAAGGCAAAAAATTCAAGATAAAAATATCTCACCAATTTTTCTTACTTAGCCTATAATTTCAAACATGATCTATTATTTCAACTAGGTTTAAGATGTCATAATTAAGGCTTTCTTAATTTCTAAGATACATCTTAATTTTCTTAAAAATAGAACAAAACTTTGTCTCTTATTTCAAAAAGTTTTTATTTTTTTATTTTATTTTTTTATTTATTTTTCTTAAAAGAAATGTAAAAGAAAGAAAATCTAAAAACTCTAAGTTAGTAACCCTCCCCCACACTTATCTCATGCATTGTCCTCAATGCATCATGATATATGTATGCATGAAATAAAATGGAGAGGGAAGAAAAAATTATCTTAAGGTGGTGGTTCGGTGGTGGTCTGATTGGTCCACGAAACATGGCCCAATCATCTTTTCTTTGGGTTTTGAGGAACCCACCAGAAATTTCAAGAATATGACCCACAAGAATGATGTATGCATGGAAGATTTTTATTATGTACATGACCCCATCTAATTTCCATTTTTTTAAAATAATTTCAGAATCAATTTATCAAGATCCTTGTCCCAGAATGGTGTATGAAATGACAAAACAGTTGACTTGGACTCTGAAAGGACAGAAACTAACACTGACTCAGGAAGGTGAATAAAGTCACATGAAGGTGCAGGAGTCGAAGTGAGTTCAAAAATTGGGTCCAAGTCAAGAAATAAAAACTCAAGTCTACAATCATTCCCTAACAATGGAATGTGACTTTCTAAAGGTGATATCTCTTTACTTCCAATTTTAAGAAATTCAAGCTCATCACCGTACAATTCTTCAAAACTTAAGTCAACATCTTCCACTAGAATTGTACATTCAATTTCAGAAGTAAAGAGATTATGGGATTCTAGGTCACATTCCATATGGGGTTCAAAGATTGGAGAACTTGCCATTTGTCCATGGAATTTTCAAAAGTAATGAATTGGTCAAGTTTAATATGATCCTCAAAGATGGGTGATTCAACTTCATTTTGAATTGGGAAAGGATCCAATGTAGACTCCGGAAAAGGATTGAAGTCAGGTAAAGATACCGGAGTCATTATTGAATCAGGAAAAAGGATTGAATCACAAAGTTGGGGTTCAAGATCATATTCCTTATGTAATTCAATTCCACAAAAAAGTGAACTTGCTAATTTATCAATGGGATTTTCAAAAGTAAGGAATTTGGCAAGTTCAATATGATCATCATAAAAGATTGGTGATTCAATTTTAAAATGGACTGGCACTGGATCCAATACTGACTCGGGAAATGAAGTGAAATCATGTGAAGACACTGGAGTCATAATTGAATCAGGAAGGAAAATTGAATCATCAAATGGAAGTTCAGGATCATATTCATGTTTGAGTTCAATTTCAGAAAAAGGAAAACTTGCCAAAACGTCAATGGGATTTGAAGTTTGGACAAGTTCAGTTTTAGGAGATGAAAAACTTGCCAAAATGTCAATGGGATTTGAAGTTTGGACAAGTTCAATTTTAGGAAATGAAAAACTTGCCAAAATGTCAATGGGATTTGAAGTTTGGACAAGTTCAGGTGAGTGTGCTGAAATTGAATCTGGATTTCCAAGACTACATGACTCTTCGATTTTAACAGGGTGGTGCTAGTGATAGAAATAGAGAAATGAAGAGTTTGGATCATCAAATCTAAGTCACGATCTCTAGCATTTTGAGCATGAGTCATGTCTTCAAGCATCTTTCCATAATTGATGATTTCATTATTTTGATGAAAAGATGAAGTGTTGTCTTGGAAGTGATGGTGAAATTGTGAGTCAAAAATGTGTGGTGATGGAAGAGTGGACTCACACAAGAGATCTTTACTTGTTTCCCAGGCAAATGGTTGTTCATTATGTAATGGTGGAACTGAGTAAGACTCTTGAAAATATGGTGGAATTGGAGAGACAAATGGTTTTTGAAGTTGTTGCTCGACTCTCTGTAAATTGGCTTCTATACTCCTTAGTAACTCAGATTTTTCTTCAAATGGTGGTTTAGAAAAAGGAGTATATGAAGCGGAATCGGGAAATGAATACTGTGGACAAGGTGAATATGGTGGACAAGGAATTTGAGAATTTGACTCGGGGTACGTGAATCCCCAATTACTCGGTGAAGAGTTGAAATTATTTTGGAAATTATAATTATTAGATGGAGGGTATGGGTCATATTGATTCGGATAAGGACAACCCGGTGTATTTGGTTGGTGCATATTGTAAAACGCCGGGTTGGAATTATCCAAATATGGAATCGGTGTGAAATATGGATTATTATTAGGATGGAAAGAATTGTAATTGTAAGCCATATCACACAATACACACAAAAACAAACAAACAAACAAACAAACAAAAGAAAAAAAAAATTCTAACCCAAATTAGTGTAGACTTAGGACCTAGACGACTCCTAACTGATAGACTGTCCACAGGAGGTTTAGTGTAGACTCTAACCACAAGCTAATCAGCCAGGAAAGGTCAAGGTTGGTGGGAGGTTTTCCGTCAGAGACGTTCCTTAATTAAGTAACCACCACCCTTCGGGCTTTCAGCCCTCAACCCCTTTCCTAAACACTGATTTTGCAAGAGTTAAATTCCAACACTTTTTCCCCTTAGGATAATCTCCTAAATGAGTCCGAGATGTCCCTAGGGCCAACGTCTATTTTTTTATTAAATTAGGCTTGGGTTAGTGAGTGCTTGGATTGTGGTTTTCGGGCTAAGGAAAGGGTAATGAACTCCCCACCTTATCTTATTATCGGTTATGCCCTTAAATTTGAATTGTGCAAGTGTACAAGAGATATAACTAAGATTCACTCAAAGCATGAAAATCAAGCAAGAGATGATTCTAGTCTATATGCAATGCTTACGTACCTTGCATCCAGCACTCTTCAACAGTAAAAGTAAAGAATTGAAAGACGCGTGCCTAAAAATGCAAATGTCTAAACAATTTTAACAATTTCAACCAATTTTTTACTGTTGATTAAATTAGCAGGTAATAGGTGAAAATACAGGATTTCAAGTATAGCAGCAGATGTATTTTGCAGAGCTGGAGACCCTGCAGAAAATTTGTGAGTAGTCAACTCAGAATTGCCGCAGATCCGCGGCAAAAACCAGGATTCCGCGGCAAAACTGAGGGATCCTGGTCTCTGCTTTCGAGAGCAGAGGCCCAGGTCCACTTATATGTATACTGCAATGCAAATTTTCCTGTTTTCTTCTCCTGTAACCTGCAACAGAGAAGAAGATTCGTTTAGTTCTTCACTTTAAAGAAAATCCGTTGCTCTCCCCGGCAACGGCGCCAAAATTTGATTATGAAAGAGTTGTGTGGAATTTTAGCACAAATATTATGTAAAATGAGAAGGTTTAGAAACAACCTCAAGTGCTTAGTTCACTCCACAAATGTATATGATATGATTGATGTACCCTTTCTTATCTCCGCTATAGCATAGGGCTATACCGAGTCGATTCTCAGGGAGAGCTCGCGATGGAAGCTTTACAATAGGTAGTGAAGTTAGAAAACGAGAATTCTTCTTTGTTTAAAAGAATAAAGAATCAAAAGAAAAACAAATGAAAGAATTTGTGGATATGTTCATGATGAAAAAGTCGGAAAAGAAATCAAGATTGGGATTTGGTATTCACAAGAAAAGGAAAGAAGACTTGTAAAAGAATAGATGGAAGAAAACCATGACTAGCTTACCTTGCTAACTTGCCAAGACTTACTAGACTCCTTGATAGCGAATGCGTGCCTCATGTTGTCACTCCATCGGCGTGGGATTCGTCTTGCGTGTTGACCTAATTACTTTCTCACTTGGATGACGGGAGGTTTTACCCATCGGAGAAGAGAAGATCATCCAACTTGCAAGATGAAATAAAGCAATCACCCATGAGTTAGTGAAGAAGGCAAGGCTAGTGGTTAGCTAGTACATGGTAGGAAAATTAGCTACAAGCCATAAGAAAAGTAAAACAAAGCATGAAGAAATTGCAAGAAGTAAAGCAAGAAATAAAGGAAAGCAAGTAAGAAAGCAAGTAAACTAGAACCAAGCTCAAGTAGAGGACGGAGAATGGATGAATCCTTGTTGCTTCAAGTTGTCACACCTTGATTACACAAGTCTCTCTCTCACAATCTCTCTCTTTTATAATGAATTCTAGGGAAGAAGAAGAGGGATCTAAAGAACTAAAACCTAGAGAAAACTACTAAAAATTACAACAATCTACTAACTTTCCTCTCTTCTCCATTCAGTCTTTTCTCGCAGGTCCAGGGTCCAATATTTATAGCCCCAGAGAGAAGCTTCGAGTCCAGGTGGTTGGCGCAAAATCCGAATCTCAACAGACTCAAGATTGCCGCGGATTTGCCGCGGATTTGCGGCCCAACTGAAGCCGTTGGCTAACTTTTCTGATACAGGTTGGTTACGAAGTTGTTAGCCACGTGGCCTTCTAGAATCTTGGGTTGTTGCGCGGATCTCTCTGGATCTTGGATTCAAATTTGGCTTTATCTTAATCTTAGAATTAATCACATTTAATTATTGCTAATTAAAGTGATTATTGGCTTTCTCTCCATTAGAGTGTGTACCTGCAAATATATAAAGAGGATGAGTAAAAATCATATATTTATTTATTAAATGCATGGGAATTATGAGGTAAAATATGCAATATTGAGTTACAATCAGTGTACTTCTGAGATCTGCCCTTCCTCTGTTGCTATGCAGGGGTATTTATAGGAGAAAATCAAAGGATAAGAAGCGTATAAAGATAAGAGGAGCAAAATATCTCTAAATTTGAATTCTTCTTCTATCTCCAAACTTGTTTTGACTTATCCATAGAAGTTCAAATCTGTCCTACAACTTGTTATCATGTTGATCGCCGAATATGGCTTATCAGTGTAGGCTGTCCAAAAGTTACTGGAGGACAAGCCATTGAGAAGCAAAGTTTCAAGCTCTAGACGCAAGGGACTATCACCCGCGTCTCAGCATCAAGGCGCATTGGCCCGCGTCTCAGCATCAAGGCGCGTTGGCCCGCGTCTCAGCATCAAGGCGCGTTGGCCCGCGTCTCAGCATCAAGGCGCGTTGGCACTATCACCCGCGTCTCAGCATCAAGGTGCGTCGGCCTAACACCCGCGCCTCAGTTGTAACCACTCGGATTATGGGGCCATTCACCGCACAAGTAGCGGGAAGTGCCCCTCATCGTGGAGCACTTTTAGGGGGCACGATCACCCCCTAAACCTCTATAAATAGCCCCGTCGCTATGAAGAGAGGACTTTTTTTTGGGCGATCAGCATCAAGGTCAAACTTTTGGCAATCAGCAACAAGAGGGCGACACAGAGAGAAAAGAAGCAGATCAACTCTTCAGCAAGTTCGCTGCGTACGAGCTAGCTTTCGCCTACCTTCTCTTCGAGAGTTTTGGTAGACAGAGCTGAGTTACTCTTTCTACCGCCGAAGAGGAGATCCCAGAAGGACGGTCATCTGGTCAACGGAGAACAAGATTCACTCTCCACCGCCACACGAAGAACCCTGCATTAAACAAAGGGGGAATCAGATTCAATATTCTCCCTCCCTTGTAACCGGAAGGAACAGTTTTTGTTGTAATCCTTTTCATTTGATTCAAGGAAAACTTTTACCGCAAATTCTCGTCTCTCTCCTTTCCCGGGTCATACAAGAGATGGCGACTCCGCTGGGGACTACTTTCGTCACTGACGAACAGATCGTGGCGCAGGATGACGTCCTCCGTAAGGGGAAGATGGTCGAATCACTCGTCGTCGAGTTCGACCAGGCGAAATATGAAGAGTTTCTCTCTTCTGGCTCCAAGAGCCCAAAGCCCGCGTCTGTCGCAGGGTCTCGGCGGGGAATGGCCCCGAAGCCCGACCTGAAGCTCTCTTGGGTGCCGCTGCTGCCGCCCACTGTGCCCAGCAAAGCACAGTTGCTGTTGCGACCAACTCCGGCGCACAGAAAACCCACGTCAACGTCTCTCAGGAGACCGCGTGGTTAAACTCCCTGATGTTCAACATCAGGATGTTGTTGGTTTCTCTCCACCTCCTCGATGCAACCGGAATGCTGAGCGTCAACAGAGGAGACGTGCGCATCAACTGCAAGTTGGAACCGTTGGTTGTCCAACTGAGGCTAGACGCGATGTACAATCTCGCGCCTTACCCGCGCCACGTCCAGTACGTGAAATCCGCGTTTGGCGCCCCAAACGCGCGACTCCTCAAGTTGAGTCCTCTGAAGACCAACTTACCAAGCGTCGAGACGAAGCTTCTACGTCTCGTCCAACGCAAGAAGCACGCGCCCACAGGCGTGGGGCCCAGCAGTCCATCCTCTCTCAAGTGTCTCTGCCCAGATGCACCAGGCAGCAACGCGAGATTCGCGTTTCATCTCAGCAGAGACGCCAGACGCCGCGTTACACAGCCGCGTCGCGAGAACTGCGTCCCCGATGCCCGCGTCCAGACTGTACAGCACATGGATGCCTCCCGTCTTCGACGTTGCGAGGCTAATCCTTTCATCCCCCTCCCATGGATTTGAGGGATTACTTGACAAAGAAAAGAAGTGCCAATCAGGTCACTTCGGCATGCTGCTGCCAACGGCTTATCTCCATACTTTCTGGATGCCATTGCGAATCAGGCGTGAACCAGCAGTCTTTGATCAGACAGCTGACCCTGATTCCCCGTCAGCTAAAAGAAGACGCTCCCACAGAAGGAGAACCTTCTCTGACATTGAGTACCCAGAGCTCACTGCGAATATACAAGCAGGAGCAAGGGAAAACAACCAGCAGTCAGCTCAGATGAGTCTGACTCCGAACCGGAAGGGGTGTACGACACACTCGCACCCGACGGGGGCCATTCCCCAGTTTACTATAATGCCTTAGCCCACGGCGTTGAAGTGAACGATTCCACTCCGCCGTAGCTGAATTACGGGCTTCAAACTCTTCCGTCGAGAGGGAGGCTGCCGCCTACATGGTAGGCACTCCTGAGGAGACGGCTAGACGTTTCGAACAGCAAGCCCAGGTCCAAAAGGCACAAATGGACATAATTATGTCTCAGCAGAAATCTATTGACTCCCTCAAGCAGATGCTTGAGCAGTTGCTCGAAGAAAGGGAGAAATCTCCTCCTAGAAGGCCAAAGGGTAAAGGGAGAAAGGAGGAAACTCATCTTCCGACCTTCTGAAGAGAGACAGCAATCTGCTTCGGATTCGTCCAAACCCTCGTCGCAAATAAAAAGCGACCAAGACCAGGAGAAGACTCATGCTAAGAGGATGAGTCAATTGGAACGACGCCTCGAGGCCCTTGCCATCGCAAAGACCTCCAAGAAGTAGGAGTGGTCCGGCCCTATCCGGCTGAGTGGGACTTTGTTCCAACCCTCCTAAGTTCAAGGCTCCAACCCTCCAAGCATTCGACGGGAAGGGGTCACCCAATCAGCACATCTACTACTTCAAATCCAAACCGGGAATGTAGTAGACAATGATGCTATTCTGGCGCGTCTGTTCATCGGCACCCTGAAAGGGTTGGCCTTTGAAGGTTTATGAAGCTCCCAGAAGGTTCTATCAAGAACTGGGGCGATCTAGAGAAGCTGTTCTTAACACGCTTCTTCGAAGATGACTCCGAAGTCACGATGCCCACCCTTTTGGCTACCAACAAGGAAAGGGGAGTCCGTCAAATCTTTCGTGGAAAGATTTCGGAACATGGCACTCCGGTATCCAAGCGGTATGACCCAGGCCACCCTGGTGGAAACATGCCGCCACAATCTCCAAACCTCACTCCTTGCTCAAATAGGAGTTGCTGAAAGCCGCACCTGGAAGCAATTGGTCCAACAAGGTGAACAGGCTGAGGAGATTGTCGCCCGCGTCAGAGCGGAGGAAGGTAAGCCTAGACCGGAAAGGTCGACCAGGCGTGCGCCAGACACATCCCTCCAAACAAAGCGGAAGGATAATTTGGCAACGGAGACCAAATCTCCCGCCAAACCTCAATCAGGCCGGGCGAGTGGCTCTTCAAGTCAGCCTCGCGCCAACAAACAATATTCCTTCAAGGAGGAACATGTCGATTCACTCTTTAAACTACTCAACAAGAGCAACCGACTGAAGCTCCCTGAAGCTAGGCGCCCAGAGGAAGTCGGCAAAACCGACAACCCCAACTACTGCATGTATCACAGGATGTTGGGACATCCTACCAAAAGCTGCTACGTCTTCAAGGATGTCCTTCAAGCTCTGATTGACGCGAAGTGTTAAAGCTCCGACCAGAGCAGAAGAAGGTGACGGCCAATGTGACATCAGCTCTCCAGTTCGGAAGACAACCCCCAACGCCTGCGGGGGTGGTCCCTATTCCAAGAGGAGAACTGAGAATAGTCAACACAGACCCTCACCAGCAGCAAGAGAAAGGCTTGTACCCGTCCCTACGCCTCAAGGGAAAATCATGTGGGTCCACCCTGACCTTGTCGATGCACGGCAATGGACTACTGTGACCAACAGGAAATCCAAGGCAAGGAAAAAGCCTCATCTTGCAACGTGGTATGCGCCTCTTCCCGAGAAGCGGAGACTGATGTCCTTCACTGACCGACTCAGAGGAGGAAATGATAGTCTTGGCCGCAGAGCCCAACCAACCAATGGCGGGAACCCGTTCAGGACAGGCGTACTTGAAACAGTACGGCGAGACGGCAGAGCCCCTCCACAACCAACTGCGGAGCCAGTCAGGCCCTCCACAAAGCCACCTGTGGAGAAGCAGAAGGAGACTCGATTTTCTCGAGCCCTTCAAAAGGTATCGCGAAGGATCTACGACACCTTACCGCTTTGATGTCCTGGCTCAATTGGCCAACATTCCGGCACGCATTACTTGTATGAACTTCTTAGACTATCAAAGTCTACCAGAGAAGCTCTGCAAGAAGCTCTGGCAAATGCTGAGGTCTTTATGACCCAGGTGCCGAAGGAGGAAGAAGTAGAGGATTGTCTCCACACCTCCCCAAATGCTCCCTGCATTGAAATCACCTAGAGGGGGGGAATAGGTGATGGCTATATGATAATGGCAATTATGCGGAATTTAAATTTAACTCTAACAATTATCACAATACAAATACTTGCAAGAATTAAACAGGTAAAGGTGCAAGTAATTAAGAGA
The DNA here is from genome assembly GCA_038442645.1 of Agave tequilana. Taxonomy (NCBI): domain Eukaryota; kingdom Viridiplantae; phylum Streptophyta; class Magnoliopsida; order Asparagales; family Asparagaceae; genus Agave; species Agave tequilana. The sequence goes on from JAVJIF010030955.1 coordinate 109,878, forward strand.
TAGAGTTAGAAGAATTTGAGCAAACGCAAACACGCCGATATGTTTCCGAGGTTTCGAGCCACGCTCTACGTCCCCGCCTTCACACTTGAAGGATTTCCACTATTGAGGATCCCACCGGATCAACAATACAAGGACAACACTTGTCCGTCTCCCGTGATGACACTTCACCACCTTGAGCACACTAGCTCGCCTTGAGGCCGATGCCTCTACAACTTCACTCAATTACAATGGAAGTGATCACACTTGATCACTTTACAAAAGAGCTCACTAAGCACAATCCTAGAACCAAATAGGAGAGTTAGAGTATGGGATTGTGTAGTGCAAAACTAGAGAGAAGTAGAGGAATAGGCTCTCAAGTAAGGTGTATGAAATTTAGGCTTTGGAGAGAAAATCTTTCTAAAATTGAACTTTGAAATCTTTTCACAACTCTTGTAAAATTTCACTTGATAGCTCTAAAATCATTAGTCATTTCATATGAAGTGA
>JAVJIF010030956.1:0-28684 GCA_038442645.1 Agave tequilana
TTTCAAGAATTGTTGGAAAATGTTTTGGTGGTTTATAAAAGTGGATTTTTCTTAATGGTAAAAAACGCATGGCTAACTTTCTACTAATTGCTCCCACTAATCCCAACTTCTTGAAGATGTGCCTCACGATGGATCATAGGCAAGCTTACCCCTTATGCAATGGAACTATTCACGTGGAAATCGAGTGAAAGTTCTTCCTATAACTTCACTTTACACGGCAAAAACTCGGACATTCTCGTATCAAGATCCATTAGAAGGCGAGAATACGGGAAGACACGAGTGTACTAATGGTATCGGTGAAGTTAAAGGAAAGTCTCTAACTTACAACAACAAGCAAAGTACAAAACCCATAGATCATCAAAAAATCATTTAAGTATGAAATATAAGAAGGTAAATACTTGTAGGTACGTTAGAGTTAGAACCCTCGTTTTAAGATGCCATAGCTCACGTTTGCACAAGGCTTGTTTGACATTATTGACTCATTCGGTTATCAATCAAGAAGTTAGAAATTAGTGGGTTAGTAGTTAGTTAGCCATGCAATGGAGGAGTTAGTTACACATGGTGAAGAAAAGAACAACAAAAGAAAAGAGATAAAGAGAAGGAGTTACACTAAAGCAAGAATGTAAAAGCAAATGAAAGCAAATGAAATCAACTAGTAAATGGAAAGAAGAAAGAGAAGTAATTACTTGTATTATCTTGTCACCTTCCAATATAACTTGTACACACACTCTCTCTTTCACTCTAATGGCTAAAGCTAGAACTAGAAGAACAACAACAACTACTACTACAAACTAAAAACAAGATTATAAAAACTTGCTCTAACTCTGGATCTCCCCAAGTGAAGACCCCTGGGGGGTTTTTATAGACACCAGGCAAAGGGGGCCACGTGAACAGCACGTGGCCCAAACGGAAGCGCGCGCGCGCCCAAATGGCCGCGGAAACGCGGCCCTGCGCGCCCAGTTTTGGGCAGTGCGCTGCCCAGTCTGGCTTCTTTCCACCTGACCTCCTGGATTTGTGATTTGATGTCCTGGCCTGACAAAATCTTCACCCTAAAGTCAATGGCTACTTGGTAGGCTTTTAATCACCAATTAAATGGTGATTTAGGTCTTCTTCTTCATTTGCCCACCATGGACCTAGAATCAAGCAAGCAAGGTTTTATTAGCAAAATTTTATATAAAATAAATATGAGAATGTGATGAAAATTATGCAAAATTAGAGACTAATCAGCTAGCTTTGCCAGAAACTTGTTCCTGACTTAGTTGGAAGTCTGTCTCTAGCTTCGCTGGAAGTTTAGCTTTGCTAAGAGTTTTTATTTCCTTCCAAGGTAAAGACTTACCTAGGCTAGTCTACTCCAGGTGTTCTTGAATCAAAAAGGAGGGAAACAAAGTAGACAAGCAGAAAATAAACATTTTTATTGATTCAAAAGGGAAGATACATTGATGCTACATCAAGATTGTCTTTCATACAATAGAATCATCCTATCTACTTTCAGGGTGATGAACCATCCCAACTGGATGAGAAAGTCTTCCTCCTGCACAAGGCCGTAATCCTTCGCTTAATGGCAGATTTTGCCATCAAGAAGCTGGATCTTCTTTGATGAAAATTGGCAAAGGAAGCTGGATCTTCCGTAATCAAAATTGGCAAGGGACTGGTTACCACCAGAAAGTTGTATCTTCCAAAAAAAAATTAGCAAAGGAAGGATCCAAGACCTTACTGGTGACGTCCGCCTTCCCGAAGTGGATCATCTCGAATAAGCGACTACCAGCCCCTTCCCGAAGTGGATCATCTCGAATAAGCGACTACCAGCCCCTTCCCGAAGTGGATCATCTCGGATAAGCAACTGCCAACCTCTTCTTGGAGCACGCATTAGTTGCTCCAGTATGTTCCTCCTGCTTAGGATCAAAGTTTCAACTTGAAGATCAAGAGGCAAGTTTCTGGTCTCTTTTATCAAGACGAAAGACTGGTGAGCAGGTTCACTGCAACACAAAACAGGAAGCAAGTTAGCATTAAATTAAAAAAAGGGTGGAATGCTACGTCAAAATTCTTTGGGCGAAGTTATCCAGTTATGCCTTCAAAACGGATTTCAACTAAGCAGAGGATAGCCTCGCTTGCACAGTATGATAGATTAGCTTAGCATAAGCTAAGTCTTAGCCCCGCCCAAGGCAGTTAGGCTGGAGAAGCCTCAAAAAAGACCAAGTCCTAGCCTTGCCTATATGGTTAGGACAGACTGGCCCAGAGGGACACAGTCTTGACCCCACCTATATGGCAAGACTGGCTCAACCTTAAAAGGATCAAGTCCTAAGCCTTGCCTATATGGCAGATTTAACAGGCAGACAGATCAAGGCAGCGACCCTGCATGAAAAGAGCGAAAATGCTAGCTTCACCGAGAAGCTAGAAAATAGGGCTGAAACCCTTTTCTAAAAGTCAGTCAAATGCAAAGACTAAGGGAAGTCAATCCCTGTAATAGCCGGTAAAGCTAAGAAAATTAACGAAGATAAACTCCCTAAAGTCACTAGTCCATTGGTAAAGTCTCTGGATGACCGAGACTTACCAGCTCTTGGCTGGTTAGTGACCAGAGTGGGTGGCCCCACTATTTCAGTCGCCTTTCCTGGGCAACGAGGAGATGTCATGAGCAGACTTTTCAGAAAGAGAAAAGTATGTTTCTCTGAAAAGGACTTCAAGTGTCCTATTTATAGGCCTCATGACCTGACCACGCTGCTGATGCTTCAAGCTTAGGAGCGTGGGCGAAGTTAAAGCATTTAAATGCTTAGCCTCGAGAAAGAAAATAATCTCCCTCGTTAAATATAAGAGAAGTTATTCTAACCTCGAAAAAGGGAGCAACCTTCTCGTAACTCGCAGAAAGCAGTTAGCCTCGGGAAAGGAACGTCGTTCCAGCCTGATCTGAAGCGAAGCCGCTCCGGGAGACCCAAGCGCGAAGCTACCCATAAGCGCGAGGCTACCCAGAAATGCGAAGCTACACGGAAGCTGGTGCAATTCCATGGCGAACCTACTCCAGCTTGAAAGTGGGGGCTAAAGGCGAAGTTGAACTCAACCTCAAAGGCGATGTTCATACCCACACACCATCAAAGCAGTGCAAAGTATTTCAAAATCTGAACCATTCCATTTGAGATTCACAAAAACTTTGAAGGGGGTCTGTTGACACTCTAAAAAAGACAAGATTCCTAACTGGCCTGAACAATGTCTAACTTGTTGACATCTACAAAAGACAAGTGACAGACAAGCCGACGACCAGTCTTCACCCATCTCAAAGAGACGAATCAGTAACTTGGACTCTACTGATCCAGTGAAGCAGACAGTAAGCCGAGGTCGTCCTTAAAAAGCCCATGAAAAGGCCCAAGCAGGTTCAGGGACACTAAGTTAGCTTAACACTTATTCTCGCACGAGCCCACGAGATAAGTCTCGCATGAGAAACCAAAGTTGTTTAGCATCGCAGGAAGCTCCTTCATAGCCTCGCTGCGAGTTAACTTATAGCCTCGCCCGAAAATGCTCAGTTAACTCCGCAGAAAGTTAACTTCGCTCGAAGCTCCATGTAGCTGCGCAAAAGGTTAACTAGTAGCTTCGCCACAAGTCTTATCCAGCTCCGCTGAGAGCTTTCTTCTAACTTTGCCAGATGCCTCTCCCAGCTCCGCTATGAGCTCAACGCAACGACTCCGCTGCAGGTTTTTTATGGTCACCTTTGACCAATCAAATCTTCAGATGAGATCAAATCTAATTGAAATCAAATCTAATTGAGATCAAATTGGCAATTGCTTGCCATAATCTTTTGATCTCCAATCAGGTGAGAAGATCAGGGGAGATCTTTCAGTTATTTGGAAAGAAGCAAGGGAGTATCCCTCATTTAGGAGAGCAGATCAAGAGATCAGCGCTACTTGCTATTCCTAACTTCGCGAAAGCTGTCTCTAGCCTCGTGACGAGGCTACTTTCTAGATGTAAAATAGATTGACTCAATCTGTTTCTAGATTTTCAAGGCAATTGTACCCCTATTCCTCCTTATAAATAGCCTACCAGAGGCACACAGAGAAAAGAGGGCTGAAAAAGAGGAGAGACGAGCAAGCATAGAGAGGAGATTGCTCCAGAAGCAGGCTTTCTAACTAGAGAGCTCTACCGACCCTCTGTTCTCCGATTCCCTGAACCAGGCGAGAAGGGAGTCTTATCAGGCTGCAGTTCGATCGTCTGACCGATCGCATCGTCAAGGGGATAAAGTGATCGCACGCTGATCAGATTCCTACCGGCACACTTTTTTAGAAATCTCGGAGGAGATCTACTTGTAATTTTCTTTTTTTTAAAGAAGTACTAATAATTTCGCTCCTCGACACTTTTTTTTTAAGTTTCCCTTTCGCAAATCAATAGAAAACAGTGAAGATTACTAATTTTCTTCTATTGTGAGGTTGTAGAGGTTGCAACCTCAAGTAAGCTAGTGAGCTCCGTGTTGGCATTGCGGCACTGTGAGAGAGGACTTGTGAGTCCCTTGAGTTTAGTGAGAACTTGTAATGGTTGATGATCTAGTGAGATCGATCAAAGTGAAAATCCTTCATTGTGTTGTAGGCGGGGACATAAAGCAGTGGCTCGAACTCAGAATGTATCATCGTGTTTGCGATTGCTTACTCTTTCTCTCTTCACTCTACTCTCACTTTACTTACTTGCACACGTATATTGTTTACTTATTTGCTAGTATTTTTTGAGTTGTGATTGGTATTCGCTAGGTTGCTAGCAATTAAATTTTAATTCCGCATTATTTGCCCTTTAGCTAGCCATCACCTATTCACCTCCCTTTAGGTGATTTATATTTAGTGATAAATCAGACAGGAAATTAATTTGGTTATTGAGGATTGATTAAATATGATCTTACTTTATCAAGAAACTGATTTTCCTCATACTTGGGTCTGTATATGGACTTATATAGAGTTAGAGTTAATCTGGGACTTATATTATCTTATCGGATCTTGATTAGTATTTAGATGAGATTGATGATAGATAGATTTTGATTATACAAGTAAAATCTTACCTTAATTTTAATGAATACTATGAGCTGATTATAGATTATTGGTTGTAAGTGTTTTCGGACCTACTCACTTGTTAGTTATCAGACTATTGATGATTTTTGATTGATAACGAGGATTTGATGTAAAGATATTTTAGATTTCATATTGATTGATGATATTCAGTTATTAGATTACAATGGCAGGATTACTCTGACAATAATCTTTTAGATATCAGTGACTTTACATCTTCTCAGTTTTATATCATTTATCAATTATCTGTGATTAGAGACATAATTGATATTAGTGAGTATATATCTCCAGTATTCTTCATCAGATATCAGTTATTAGTTATTTGTTATCAGTTGTCAGATACCAGTTTTTAGTTGTCAGTTAGCAACCATTATTGACATCAGCAGTTGTTGGAGATATTCAGTTATTAATTCGTTTAATAATAATATATACTTTTTGCATGTTAATAAAAGATATCATAACCCGGGGAAAGGGGTAATTGCTTGATAATGTATGTCGTGTCTTTTGAAGGACTTATGATGGTTAACCAAGTTTTGGTTTCCACTATGGGAAACAAGGTAGTACTGACTACCTTGTTGTTCAGTTGTCAGTTGTCAGGGTTATGTCTGGACTATGACGCCACAACATTTGTCTTTTTGTGTGGGGTTGTGGTCTCAGTTATTAGGGCTTTGTGGCATGTCCTGATTCAGCGTCAGGAATCTTAGACTGTGGTACCGGGCATGCACGGTACCCTTCCAAAATACATGAACTATATTGGTAGGCAATTATACCAATGATATCATTGTTTGATATGAGGGAAAACAGTTGTGGAATGGGACGCAGTTAAGTAGCACATTAGTTAGGTTAATAATAATCAACAAATTAGAGACAGATGCTAGGTTACACATCTTTAACATCAGTTGTTTATTTTACAGTGACGAGTTATCTCTATTTTATAGCTTTATTCATGTTATTAGTTAGTTATCTTTTATTTATATTTCATACATATTATTATTTCTTCAGCAGTTTCAAATTAATATAGTGATATATACACACTGTTTATGAACAAGCACCCTCCCTCATTTTACACACTCATTAGGTCACTTTTTGAGGCCCTAGATTTGCCCATTCAGGTATAGGGGTTGTTTTATTCTATTGACCAGGTGTTTGATGAGATCATAAGCATTGCAAGGGGCCAGTGTTTCTCTCTTCTTGATTAACGACACTCTTGTATTCCTATTATTTTCTTGATTCTCATTTAACGACACTCTTGTATTCCTATTATTTTCTTGATTCTCATTTATCAGACTAAGTATTTATTCCACTCCTTTATTCATTCGTTATCATCTGTGAACATTTGAAGGTATTGTTGCAGTGATCGTGATTTACCATAGTAGATTTATATAGCATGTTCATGTTACTTATGGCTTAGAGCGTATACGTGGGGTATTTTTCTTGCGCATAAGCGTTGTCGACACTCATCGCGTCTCCACTCTAACATATTTTGGGAAGTGGGACATGACATTATTCAACCCTATCTCTTTTGTTCACAACACAAATTAAGCAACCATTTCAAGTATCTTACAAACTTTTATTTCTATCTTCACTAATGTAAGTACCACAACACATGTAATGTATAGCTTATTAATGCAAGCAAGGAAAAGGGAAACACAAACGCAACCTGTGTCTCTGTCTGTGCTGTGTGTTATTCACACTCACAAATATCACTTTATTATATCTCTCGCTTGTGGTGTGGATCAACCGCCCAATAGTTCGTGGCGGATAATCTCCACCAGAGTAGTATTGAAAGAAATAGAAGGGAGAGAAATTTCATAATTTGGGAACTCTAATTGTTTTAGGACAATAAAAGTTAAATTAAAAATATGAGAGAGAGAGCATCAACGAAAGAAATTTTCCATGTGCTTTAATATATTTACAAAAAATTGATGGTACAACCTAGTATAGTTCATCATTTATTGTTTAAAACTTTGTTAAGGCCCATCCTGAAAGGTTATTGGTCTAGAGGCCTTCCACTCTAATTTTGATGATGATTAACTCATGTAATTATGTTTACTAATAAACTTGTGATGTTTAGTTTCAGATCTCTAACCAAGATAGTAGGTAATTAGCTTCAACAAAGGAGTTTTGAAGCTTTCACATGGTGATTCAAGAGCCCGAGCGTCAAAGTTCATATCTAGCACTCTTTGGAGTCAAGTTCGGTGGATCACGGTTTGGATCGAGTCGACTTGGAGATGGCTCTCTACAAGAAGACTTCGGTACTTTGTTTAGTTTATAGTTTAGATCCATTGTTAAAGATTAGATATTGTGATATGCTAAAGTTCACAACACACACACTTGTTTAAGTTTCATGTTTTGGTTTTCGGTGTTTGATTTAACCGATCTTGATTTTCATGAATAGATAGAATCAATAAGTTTATATAGTTTAATGTAAATTAGATTTGTTCTATATTCATCTATGCTTCAACTATTTATACAAACTTAGTTTGATAGTCTATTTCAAGTTTGGAGTTTTTTTAGTTTTAACAAAACGTATTTTCGAATTAATGTCAAAAACATTGATATATATATATATATATATATATATATATATATATATATATATATATATATATATCTTTTATGTATATTGGATTATATCCATATACTACATGCCTAAATGTTGTTTCATATCATGTTTTTGTATTTGGTTGAGTTTTGGACAAAACGAATTTTCAATTCAAAAATCCAAGTTTTGGAAAATACGAATTTTGGTTTACGACAAAATTTTCAAAACAAAAAATGCTTCAAATAGTTTGAAATATGTGTTAAATTTTTCACACATGTTTGTATATCAAAGTATTATACTGAAAACTTTTTGTGAATTTTTAGAGATTTTATGGGATTTATTTGGTAATTAAATACCTAGTTTTCAAATCCTTTAAACAGCCCTGCCAGGCTCTGGCGGTCGACCGGACCCAGAGTCGGTCGACCGGATTGGTCTACCGACGTGCACAAGAACGTGCACGCAGGCCAGCCCCTTTGGCCGGTCGATCGAGCGGTTGACCGACTGAAGGCAACCCACTCTCGGGTTGCCCCGGTCGGCCGGCCAGAGAGCCGTTGCTCTTTGGTTCTGGGCGCGGTCGACCGGGCGGTCGACTTGCAGGCTCAACGGTCATGTTTTTGATCGTTGGCCAGTCGACCGGAAGGTCAATTTTGACCTTGTCAGCTGCCAACGGTCAGAATTTTTATGGGGGCTATTTATTCCCCATTTGAGGTTGGTTTTTGTTAAGACTTCCAAGAGCAAAATTTTCCCATTCTCTAGTGTTTTATTTCAAGTTTCAAAAGAGTTTTAGAGCTTTAAATATTTGATCTTTATTTTGTTTTAAAGGGTTGAAAAAATCAAAGAAAAATTGGATATTTAGGATTGATTGAGTTTATACCTGCACGCAAAAATATAGAATTTCAGAACTTTAAGATAGAAAGTGCAAGGTGCTCAATTCTATCCGCTGTAGCAAGTGGCTATGCGGGTCGTGATCCACAGGGAGGGACTAGCGATGGAAGCTGTTTAGTAAGTTCTCTAAAGTGTTTGAATTAATAGTTGTTAAAGTCAGGTTAGAAAGAAAGTGGTAGATTAAGAAGATGGAGAAACTAGAAGTGATATGATATTTACAATGAAAAAGAAGAAGTGTGAAAAAGATTGGGAATTGGTGATTTACACTAAAATTAAAAGAAAGAAAACTAAAAACTAAAAACCTACTTACCTCTTCGGCATCTGCTTACCTTAGAACCGTGTCAATGAAGTACCTTTCTTTGAAGGCGAACGAAGCATGGAATATGAGATCTTCCCTACTCCCGATCTATACTACGAAATAAAAAGGGCAAACTACGCTACCATGGAAGTAGATATTCATCATCATAAACCATCAACGGCACTTGCAAGGAGAAGGCACCTTCGAAGCTCTTGGTTTCACATGGATCCACAAACACAAAAGAGAGAAAGAAAAACAAAACAAGAATAGAAAAAAAAGAAATAAACTTTGATTCAATTAACAATAGAAGAAAAGATTACTTACACCGATTGTCACCTTCAGTACAAGTTTGATCTCCTTCCTCCATGAAAGTATCCTCTCCTCTCAGTTACATAAAAATTACAAAAAAAAAGAAAATAAAAAAAAACCTAAATTACAAGTTAGCCTAAGAAAAACCCTAGATTTGTCTCTGTACTCGACTGTGTACTTCTGAGATCTGCCCTTCCTCTGTTGCTATGCGGGGTATTTATAGGAGAAAACCAGAGGATAAGAAGCGTATAAAGATAAGATGAGCAAAATATCTCTGAATTTGAATTCTTCTTTTATCTCTAAACTTGTTTTGGCTTATCCATAGAAGTTCAAATCTGTCCTGCAACTTGTTATCATGTTGATCGCCGAATATGGCTTATCAGCTGACTGAATTGGAAAGTTTGATCAACATAAGAGTTGTAGCCTTCAAATCTTCTTTTTGGAGCATCTTGAATCATCAGATTTGCATATCTGTAGCAAAAGTTATGATCTGAATACTAAAACGTGTACAGTTTGAATCCGAATTTTTTGAATTTTTATCTTTGCACTCTTCTCCTTTTATCTTTATCCTTGTCCTGCAAGTAATTAGGATTGAGTAGAAGTCCATCTATTTACTCTTCTTTTAATATTTGCAACTTTTGCACTTTGTAATTGCAACTTTGACATTTGATAATTGTAATTTTTCACTTGGGCTTGGACATGGGCTTTTGGGCTTCTTTTGAGTTTTATTCTTTATTTAATTAATTACTCAAGGCCTGCACACAATAAATAATAAAACATTAGTAAGTGTGCATAATTATAGAAATAAATATGAAAATGTGATAGTAAATGTATTGATAAATATGCATTTTCTACTACCTATCACGCCCCCACACTTATCTTTTTGCTCGTCCTCGACTAAAAATCAGAAAGAAAAGAAAAATTAATCTATCCTAACTCACTTTCGTAGGAATCACGATTGCACTTAGCACGTGCAACAAGCCGTTAAACCTCTAGGTTACCCTAGAGGACGAGTGTTGTCTCGTGAGGGTTTTCAGCGGATTATACCCACAAAATCCATAAAAAGGAAAATATTTGAAATACGTTTGAAGAGACTAAGTAATCTATAAGTTTTTAGGATCCTCATTTTTATTCATTCTTAAACTTAGTCTTTATATAGTAAATTGTTTTCCTTTTTAGGTAAGGGTCAAAATTGAATTTTTTATATAGTATTTTTCGTTACCCTAAGTCATATGCATCCTTGTGAATTTTTACTAAGAATTCCTTAACTTGGACTTTCATGCCTCTTTATTATTATTATGATTATTTTTTTTCTTTTTTTAATAATATGTATAACTCATCTAATTTTCTTTCGTGTAAGTATCAAGACTTCTTGAGGCCCTCATACCTAACTAATTGACTAATAGATGTGTTAATACATATATAATATTTTATTTATTTATTTATTTTTTTAGTTTTCTTAGGCTTTCTAATCCACCCATGTAGCGAACTTAAAGTCGATGATTCCCAAACTGGTTGGTTTTAGGGCACCGGGTGAGAAAACACCCTCGAACTCAAATTCGAGTGAACTAGGCCATAAAACTAAGGACGCTTATTTATAAACTCACCTTTAGGCGTGAATACTTATGCTTCTTGAGGCACATGTATCCAGCTTAATTAGTGATTTTTTTATTTTTTTTATATGAGGCACAAGGGTCTTTGTCTTAGAATCCTAGATATGCATTAGGTATGCACATTTCATTAAGGTAAAAATCAAGACTAATTACTTATTCAATTTTTCCTCCTATACCTAAAAATTCAACAATTTATTTATTTTGACCAAGTTTTTAGAAATCCTAATCATGATTATCCTAATTCTTAAGACTAACTTAGATTTCTTTCAAAAGATAAGTCAAAATATTATCCTTTTTTTGTTAGTTTCTAACTATGTTAGTATGTTAGTAAAGCCTCCCCCCACACTTATCTCATGCATTGTCCTCAATGTATGAATGTATGCATGTATGCATGAAAAAAGAAGTAAGGGAAGGCAAATATTACCTCAAGGTGGTGTCTCCGGTGGTGGTCTAATTGGGCCAATCGTTGCTACCCAATCAATATAGTGTGGTATTCGGAGGAACCTACCAGAATTTTCTCTTGTATAACCCACTAAAATGTATGTATGATCATTTTTTAACAATTCCACTACATCAAATTTTCAAATTTCATAATTATTTTCAGAGTCAATTGTGTCAACTGCCTTATCCCAAAATGGAGTGTGAAAAGATGGAATGATTGACTTGGACGTCATAAGTACGGTAACTAATACCGAATCAGGAAAGAAACTTAAATCAAGTAATGGTTCATGAGTTGGGCTAGATTCAAGAAGTGGGTCCAAATCAATAAGTTGAAACTCAAGTCCACAATCATCTTCCCACAATGGAATGTGACTCAATATTGGTGATTCAAGTTCAGGAATGATAGGTGTGGGAATCAAACTGACTCTAAAATATTACCTAAGTCGGGTAACAAAACAGGAGTCAATAATGATTCAGAAATTTGAACTTGATCACAGATTTGAGAATCTAGGTCACATATCTCATTGAGTTCAATATCATAAAAATGAGAACTTGCCAATTTATCCATGAGACTTTCAAAATTATAAAATTGGTCAAGTTCAATATGATCATCAAAAATGGGTGATTCAATTTCATGATGAATTGGCACAGGATCCAATGTTGACTCGGGAAAAGTAAAATCAGGTGAAGACACCAGAGTCATTATTGAATCAGGAAGTAGAATTGAATCACCAAGTGGGAGATCATGATCATATTCATGCTCAAGTTCTATTTCAGGAAAGGAATAACTTGCCAAACTATCAAAAATTGGAGTTTCGGCAAGTTCAAATGATCGTACTGAATTAGAATCTTGTTGTCCAAAACAACTTGGCTCGTCGGCTCTAACAGAATGGTTAACCATATCAGAAATGGCTGAACGGTGAGAACGTAAAGATTGAACCATCATATCTATTTCATGATCACGAGCTAATCTAGCCTGAGTCATGACTTCAAGCATCTTTTCATAGTCAATTGGTGTATCATTTTGTTGTGATTGGACTTGAAAAGAGGAAGTGTTACTGGGACAATCGTGATGAAATTGTGAGTCCGTCAGATTCTGTGATTGTTGCTTGGACTCACGCATCATCATGTCTAAGATTGATGGTTGTTGTTGCTTGGACTCATGCATACTCATCATTTCCAAGATAGATGGTTTTCTATTCTGAATGGGTGGATCTGAGAATGAATCTTGGGAATATTGTGGACAAGGTGGATACGGAGGACAAGTTGGTTGAAAATTGGACTCGGGGGAAGCGAAACCCCATGAACTCTGTGAAGAGTTGAAAGTGATATGAAAATTATGGTCATAAGATGGGGGGCATGGGTTATATTCATTCGGATAAGACCATTCCGGCACACTAGGTTGGTCAAAGTTATGATATGCCGGGTTGGTAATATCCGAAAAAGAGGTTGGTGTGTAATATGGATTAAAATTAGAAAAATTATTATTATATGTCATATCACACAAACACAAACAAAAGAAAAAAAGAAAACAAACAAATAAGCAAACAAAAAAAAGAAAAAATTCTAACCTAAGTTAGGGTAGACCTATGACCTAGACGACTCCTAACTGGTTAAACTGTCCACGGGAGATAGGGTGCAGACTTTGACCACAAGTTAATCAGCCAGGTCAGGGAAAGATTGGTGGGAGGTTTTCCGTCAAAGACGTTCCTTAATTAAATAAGGACCAATCTTCGGGCTTTCGGCCCTCAATCCCCTTCCTAGACACTGATTTGGCATGAGTTAAATTCCAACACTGTTCCCCCTTAGGATAATCTCCTAATTGAGTCCGAGTTGGCCCTCCTAGGGCCAACGTCTACTAATTTTTAGTTAGGCTTGGGTTAGTGAGTGAGGAGATTGTTTGTGGGCCAAGGAAGGGTGATGAAATCCCCACCTTATCTTATTTATAGGACAAGCCCTTAAGTCAGTTTAGTGCATGTGTAAAGCAATAGATAAGTATTCACTCAAAGCAGATAAATCAGCCAAGGGTGCTTCCTAGTCTATATGCAATGCGAACGTACCTTGTCTCCAGCACTCTTCAACAAAAATTTAAAAAAAATTAAATAGACACGTTCCTATATGCAAGAGTCTAAAATTTTTTATTTTTTCAACAAATAGATTACTGTTAATAATTAGCAGTATGCAGGTTTATCACAGAACAAATTGTAACAGAGCAATAAATCAGATTTGCAACTTGCAGCAACCTGCAGAAAACAGGGTGAGTAGTGAACTACTCAGGCCGCGGAAACGCAGCTTTTGCCGCGGAACCGCGGCTCTGTAGTAGGCCCTGTTGCTCTGCCTTCGAGGGCAGAGACACAGAGTTGCTATATGTCCTTGCTGCTGTTAGTTTTCCTGTTCTCCAAACCTACAAACAGAAAGAATAAAAGAATAATTAGTATTTATTTATATTTTTTTTTAGAGAATACTTACCGTCCCTCCCCGGTAACGGCGCAAAAATTTTGATTGAAGATTTTACCTGCACACAAAATACAGAATATTAGATTTAGAAATAGAGATGTGCAAGGTGCTCAATTCTATCCGCTGTAGCAAGTGGCTATGCGGGTCGTGATCCACAGGGAGGGACTAGCGATGGAAGCTTGTTTAGTAAGTTCTCTAAAGTGTTTGAATTAATAGTTGTTAAAGTCAGGTTAGAAAGAAAGTGGTAGATTAAGAAGATGGAGAAACTAGAAGTGATATGATATTTACAATGAAAAAGAAGAAGTGTGAAAAAGATTGGGAATTGGTGATTTACACTAAAATTAAAAGAAAGAAAACTAAAAACTAAAAACCTACTTACCTCTTCGGCGTCTGCTTACCTTAGAACCGTGTCAATGACGTACCTTTCTTTGAAGGCGAATGAAGCATGGAATATGAGATCTTCCCTACTCCCGATCTATACTACGAAATAAAAAGGGCAAACTACGCTACCATGGAAGTAGATATTCATCATCATAAACCATCAACGGCACTTGCAAGGAGAAGGCACCTTCGAAGCTCTTGGTTTCACATGGATCCACAAACACAAAAGAGAGAAAGAAAAACAAAACAAGAATAGAAAAAAAAGAAATAAACTTTGATTCAATTAACAATAGAAGAAAAGATTACTTACGTACAAGTTTGATCTCCTTCCTCCATGAAAGTATCCTCTCCTCTCAGTTACATAAAAATTACAAAAAAAAAAAAATAAAAAAAACCTAAATTACTAGTTACCCTAAGAAAAACCCTAGATTTGTCTCTGTACTCGACTGTGTATGATTAGACTAAGAAGGTATACGTATTATGAGTATAAAAATGTATTTTATGTACCCTTTCTTGTCTTCGCTATAGTATAGGACTATACCGAGTCGATTCTCAGGGAGAGCTCGCGATGGAAGCTTTGACGAGTGGTAGTGAAGTTATAAAACGAGAATTCTTCTCTTGCTTATAAAATTAATGAATCAAATGAAAAGAAACTAAAGAAAGGATGGATATGTTCATGATGGAAATAGTCGGAAAAGAAATCAAGATTGGGATTTGGTATTCACAAGAAAAGGAAAGAAGACTTGTAAAAGAATAGATGGAAGAAAACCATGACTAGCTTACCTTGCTAACTTGCCAAGACTTACTAGACTCCTTGATAGCGAATGCGTGCCTCATGTTGTCACTCCATCGGCGTGGGATTCGTCTTGCGTGTTGACCTAATTACTTTCTCACTTGGATGACGGGAGGTTTTACCCATCGGAGAAGAGAAGATCATCCAACTTGCAAGATGAAATAAAGCAATCACCCATGAGTTAGTGAAGAAGGCAAGGCTAGTGGTTAGCTAGTACATGGTAGGAAAATTAGCTACAAGCCATAAGAAAAGTAAAACAAAGCATGAATAAATTGCAAGAAGTAAAGCAAGAAATAAAGGAAAGCAAGTAAGAAAGTAAGTAAACTAGAACCAAGCTCAAGTAGAGGAAGGAGAATGGATGAATCCTTGTTGCTTCAAGTTGTCACACCTTGATTACACAAGCTCTCTCTCTCTCACAATCTCTCTCTTTTACAATGAATTCTAGGGAAGAAGAAGAGGGATCTAAAGAACTAAAACCTAGAGAAAAACTACTAAAAATTACAACAATCTACTAACTTTCCTCTCTTCTCCATTCAGTCTTTTCTCGCAGGTCCAGGGTCCAATATTTATAGCCCCAGAGAGAAGCTTCGAGATCCAGGTGGTTGGCGCAAAATCCGGATCTCAACAGACTCAAGATTGCCGCGGATTTGCCGCGGATTTGCGGCCCAACTAAAGCCGTTGGCTAACAGCTTTCTGGTACAGGTTGGTTACGAAGTTGTTAGCCACGTGGCCTTCTAGAATCTTGGGTTGTTGCGCGGATCTCTCTGGATCTTGGATTCAAATTGGCTTTATCTTAATCTTGGAATTAATCACATTTAATTATTGCTAATTAAAGTGATTATTGGCTTTCTCTCCATTAGAGTGTGTACCTGCAAATATATAGAGAGGATGAGTAAAAATCATATATTTATTTATTAAATGCATGGGAATTATGAGGTAAAATATGCAATATTGAGTTACAATCACACCCCCACACTTATTCTTTTGCTCGTCCCGAGCAAAACAAAGAAAAGAAAAGAAAATCTTAACTACCAATTTTATTACACCACTTTCGCAGGTGACGCGATTGCACTGAGCGTGTGCAACAAGCCGTTAAACCTCTAGGTTACCCTAGAGGAGGAGTGTTGTCTCCTGAGGGTTTTCAGCGGATTACACCCACAAAATCCATAAAGAAAGAAGACAAATGTTAGTGTTTTGAAAATGCATTTTGAACAAGAGACATGTTTACGAACTATTTTCGCAAAAATATAAGTGATCCTAGGTCATAAGTCCACCTATAATCATTCTTTCTTAAACTTAGTCTCTATGCAAGATCTTGTCTTCAATTAAGGTAAGAATTCAAAATTGGATTGAATACTTTATCTTTCATAAAACCTAAATAGTATGCACACCGTGTAAGTGAAGATTTCTGGGATTTCAACTCTAACCATCAAGCCATTATTTATCTATATATACTTTTTTATGCTTTTTTCTTCCCTTAGTTTAGGCTTTCTAGTCTACCCTTGTAGCGAGCCTTTAACCGATGACTCCCAAACCAGACGGTCTTAGGGCACCAGATGAGAAAACATCCCTCGGGTTTAAGGTCTCGAGTAGAAAAGGCCACGAAACTAAAGGGGATTATTTATTTCCTTTACCACCGTTAGGCGTGAATAATCATGCTTCTTGAGGCATAATGATCCAGCTTAATAGGTGATAATATTTTCTCTTTTTTTTTTAATTTTATTTATGGCATTTTGGTCTTGTTTCCATCCCAAGAAATGTGTAAGTGTGAAGTGCATAATATCTAAGGCAAAAAATTCAAGATAAAAATATCTCACCAATTTTTCTTACTTAGCCTATAATTTCAAACATGATCTATTATTTCAACTAGGTTTAAGATGTCATAATTAAGGCTTTCTTAATTTCTAAGATACATCTTAATTTTCTTAAAAATAGAACAAAACTTTGTCTTATTTCAAAAAGTTTTTATTTTTTATTTTTATTTTTTATTTATTTTTCTTAAAAGAAATGTAAAAGAAAGAAAATCTAAAAACTCTAAGTTAGTAAACCCTCCCCCACACTTATCTCATGCATTGTCCTCAATGCATCATGATATATGTATGCATGAAATAAAATGGAGAGGGAAGAAAAAATTATCTTAAGGTGGTGGTTCCGGTGGTGGTCTGATTGGTCCACGAAACATGGCCCAATCATCTTTTCTTTGGGTTTTGAGGAACCCACCAGAAATTTCAAGAATATGACCCACAAGAATGATGTATGCATGGAAGATTTTTATTATGTACATGACCCCATCTAATTTCCATTTTTTTAAAATAATTTCAGAATCAAATTTATCAAGATCCTTGTCCCAGAATGGTGTATGAAATGACAAAACAGTTGACTTGGACTCTGAAAGGACAGAACTAACACTGACTCAGGAAGGTGAATAAAGTCACATGAAGGTGCAGGAGTCGAAGTGAGTTCAAAAATTGGGTCCAAGTCAAGAAATAAAAACTCAAGTCTACAATCATTCCCTAACAAGGAATGTGACTTTCTAAAGGTGATATCTCTTTACTTCCAATTTAAGAAATTCAAGCTCATCACCGTACAATTCTTCAAAACTTAAGTCAACATCTCCACTAGAATTGTACATTCAATTTCAGAAGTAAAGAGATTATGGGATTCTAGGTCACATTCCATATGGGGTTCAAAGATTGGAGAACTTGCCAATTTGTCCATGGAATTTTCAAAAGTAATGAATTGGTCAAGTTTAATATGATCCTCAAAGATGGGTGATTCAACTTCATTTGAATTGGGAAAGGATCCAATGTAGACTCCGGAAAAGGATTGAAGTCAGGTAAAGATACCGGAGTCATTATTGAATCAGGAAAAAGGATTGAATCACAAAGTTGGGGTTCAAGATCATATTCCTTATGTAATTCAATTCCACAAAAAAGTGAACTTGCTAATTTATCAATGGGATTTTCAAAAGTAAGGAATTTGGCAAGTTCAATATGATCATCATAAAAGATTGGTGATTCAATTTTAAAATGGACTGGCACTGGATCCAATACTGACTCGGGAAATGAAGTGAAATCATGTGAAGACACTGGAGTCATAATTGAATCAGGAAGGAAAATTGAATCATCAAATGGAAGTTCAGGATCATATTCATGTTTGAGTTCAATTTCAGAAAAAGGAAAACTTGCCAAAACGTCAATGGGATTTGAAGTTTGGACAAGTTCAGTTTTAGGAGATGAAAAACTTGCCAAAATGTCAATGGGATTTGAAGTTTGGACAAGTTCAATTTTAGGAAATGAAAAACTTGCCAAAATGTCAATGGGATTTGAAGTTTGGACAAGTTCAGGTGAGTGTGCTGAAATTGAATCTGGATTTCCAAGACTACATGACTCTTCGATTTTAACAGGGTGGCTAGTGACATTAGAAATAGGATGAGAATGAAGAGTTTGGATCATCAAATCTAAGTCACGATCTCTAGCATTTTGAGCATGAGTCATGTCTTCAAGCATCTTTCCATAATTGATGATTTCATTATTTTGATGAAAAGATGAAGTGTTGTCTTGGAAGTGATGGTGAAATTGTGAGTCAAAAATGTGTGGTGATGGAAGAGTGGACTCACACAAGAGATCTTTACTTGTTTCCCAGGCAAATGGTTGTTCATTATGTAATGGTGGAACTGAGTAAGACTCTTGAAAATATGGTGGAATTGGAGAGACAAATGGTTTTTGAAGTTGTTGCTCGACTCTCTGTAAATTGGCTTCTATACTCCTTAGTAACTCAGATTTTTCTTCAAATGTGGTTTAGAAAAAGGAGTATATGAAGCGGAATCGGGAAATGAATACTGTGGACAAGGTGAATATGGTGGACAAGGAATTTGAGAATTTGACTCGGGGTACGTGAATCCCCAATTACTCGGTGAAGAGTTGAAATTATTTGGAAATTATAATTATTAGATGGAGGGTATGGGTCATATTGATTCGGATAAGGACAACCCGGTGTATTTGGTTGGTGCATATTGTAAAACGCCGGGTTGGAATTATCCAAATATGGAATCGGTGTGAAATATGGATTATTATTAGGATGGAAAGAATTGTAATTGTAAGCCATATCACACAATACACAAAAAAAAACAAAAAACAAACAAACAAACAAAAGAAAAAAAAAATTCTAACCCAAATTAGTGTAGACTTAGGACCTAGACGACTCCTAACTGATAGACTGTCCACAGGAGGTTTAGTGTAGACTCTAACCACAAGCTAATCAGCCAGGAAAGGTCAAGGTTGGTGGGAGGTTTTCCGTCAGAGACGTTCCTTAATTAAGTAACCACCACCCTTCGGGCTTTCAGCCCTCAACCCCTTTCCTAAACACTGATTTTGCAAGAGTTAAATTCCAACACTTTTTCCCCTTAGGATAATCTCCTAAATGAGTCCGAGATGTCCCTAGGGCCAACGTCTATTTTTTATTAAATTAGGCTTGGGTTAGTGAGTGCTTGGATTGTGGTTTTCGGGCTAAGGAAAGGGTAATGAACTCCCCACCTTATCTTATTTATCGGTTATGCCCTTAAATTGAATTGTGCAAGTGTACAAGAGATATAACTAAGATTCACTCAAAGCATGAAAATCAAGCAAGAGATGATTCCTAGTCTATATGCAATGCTTACGTACCTTGCATCCAGCACTCTTCAACAGTAAAAGTAAAGAATTGAAAGACGCGTGCCTAAAAATGCAAATGTCTAAACAATTTTTAACAATTTCAACCAATTTTTACTGTTGATTAAATTAGCAGGTAATAGGTGAAAAATACAGGATTTCAAGTATAGCAGCAGATGTATTTTGCAGAGCTGGAGACCCTGCAGAAAATTTGTGAGTAGTCAACTCAGAATTGCCGCAGATCCGCGGCAAAAACCAGGATTCCGCGGCAAAACTGAGGGATCCTGGTCTCTGCTTTCGAGAGCAGAGGCCCAGGTCCACTTATATGTATACTGCAATGCAAATTTTCCTGTTTTCTTCTCCTGTAACCTGCAACAGAGAAGAAGATTCGTTTAGTTCTTCACTTTAAAGAAAATCCGTTGCTCTCCCCGGCAACGGCGCCAAAAATTTGATTATGAAAGAGTTGTGTGGAATTTTAGCACAAATATTATGTAAAATGAGAAGGTTTAGAAACAACCTCAAGTGCTTAGTTCACTCCACAAATGTATGATGATGATTGATGTACCCTTTCTTATCTCCGCTATAGCATAGGGCTATACCGAGTCGATTCTCAGGGAGAGCTCGCGATGGAAGCTTTACAATAGGTAGTGAAGTTAGAAAACGAGAATTCTTTGTTTAAAAGAATAAAGAATCAAAAGAAAAACAAATGAAAGAATTTGTGGATATGTTCATGATGAAAAAGTCGGAAAAGAAATCAAGATTGGGATTTGGTATTCACAAGAAAAGGAAAGAAGACTTGTAAAAGAATAGATGGAAGAAAACCATGACTAGCTTACCTTGCTAACTTGCCAAGACTTACTAGACTCCTTGATAGCGAATGCGTGCCTCATGTTGTCACTCCATCGGCGTGGGATTCGTCTTGCGTGTTGACCTAATTACTTTCTCACTTGGATGACGGGAGGTTTTACCCATCGGAGAAGAGAAGATCATCCAACTTGCAAGATGAAATAAAGCAATCACCCATGAGTTAGTGAAGAAGGCAAGGCTAGTGGTTAGCTAGTACATGGTAGGAAAATTAGCTACAAGCCATAAGAAAAGTAAAACAAAGCATGAAGAAATTGCAAGAAGTAAAGCAAGAAATAAAGGAAAGCAAGTAAGAAAGCAAGTAAACTAGAACCAAGCTCAAGTAGAGGACGGAGAATGGATGAATCCTTGTTGCTTCAAGTTGTCACACCTTGATTACACAAGCTCTCTCTCTCACAATCTCTCTCTTTTATAATGAATTCTAGGGAAGAAGAAGAGGGATCTAAAGAACTAAAACCTAGAGAAAAACTACTAAAAATTACAACAATCTACTAACTTTCCTCTCTTCTCCATTCAGTCTTTTCTCGCAGGTCCAGGGTCCAATATTTATAGCCCCAGAGAGAAGCTTCGAGTCCAGGTGGTTGGCGCAAAATCCGAATCTCAACAGACTCAAGATTGCCGCGGATTTGCCGCGGATTTGCGGCCCAACTGAAGCCGTTGGCTAACAGCTTTCTGATACAGGTTGGTTACGAAGTTGTTAGCCACGTGGCCTTCTAGAATCTTGGGTTGTTGCGCGGATCTCTCTGGATCTTGGATTCAAATTTGGCTTTATCTTAATCTTAGAATTAATCACATTTAATTATTGCTAATTAAAGTGATTATTGGCTTTCTCTCCATTAGAGTGTGTACCTGCAAATATATAAAGAGGATGAGTAAAAATCATATATTTATTTATTAAATGCATGGGAATTATGAGGTAAAATATGCAATATTGAGTTACAATCAGTGTACTTCTGAGATCTGCCCTTCCTCTGTTGCTATGCAGGGGTATTTATAGGAGAAAATCAAAGGATAAGAAGCGTATAAAGATAAGAGGAGCAAAATATCTCTAAATTTGAATTCTTCTTCTATCTCCAAACTTGTTTTGACTTATCCATAGAAGTTCAAATCTGTCCTACAACTTGTTATCATGTTGATCGCCGAATATGGCTTATCAGTGTAGGCTGTCCAAAAGTTACTGGAGGACAAGCCATTGAGAAGCAAAGTTTCAAGCTCTAGACGCAAGGGACTATCACCCGCGTCTCAGCATCAAGGCGCATTGGCCCGCGTCTCAGCATCAAGGCGCGTTGGCCCGCGTCTCAGCATCAAGGCGCGTTGGCCCGCGTCTCAGCATCAAGGCGCGTTGGCACTATCACCCGCGTCTCAGCATCAAGGTGCGTCGGCCTAACACCCGCGCCTCAGTTGTAACCACTCGGATTATGGGGCCATTCACCGCACAAGTAGCGGGAAGTGGCCCCTCATCGTGGAGCACTTTTAGGGGGCACGATCACCCCCTAAACCTCTATAAATAGCCCCGTCGCTATGAAGAGAGGACTTTTTTTTGGGCGATCAGCATCAAGGTCAAACTTTTGGCAATCAGCAACAAGAGGGCGACACAGAGAGAAAAGAAGCAGATCAACTCTTCAGCAAGTTCGCTGCGTACGAGCTAGCTTTCGCCTACCTTCTCTTCGAGAGTTTTGGTAGACAGAGCTGAGTTACTCTTTCTACCGGCCGAAGAGGAGATCCCAGAAGGACGGTCATCTGGTCAACGGAGAACAAGATTCACTCTCCACCGCCACACGAAGAACCCTGCATTAAACAAAGGGGGAATTCAAGATTCAATATTCTCCCTCCCTTGTAACCGGAAGGAACAGTTTTTGTTGTAATCCTTTTCATTTGATTCAAGGAAAACTTTTACCGCAAATTCTCGTCTCTCTCCTTTCCCGGGTCATACAAGAGATGGCGACTCCGCTGGGACTACTTTCGTCACTGACGAACAGATCGTGGCGCAGGATGACGTCCTCCGTAAGGGGAAGATGGTCGAATCACTCGTCGTCGAGTTCGACCAGGCGAAATATGAAGAGTTTCTCTCTTCTGGCTCCAAGAGCCCAAAGACCCGCGTCTGTCGCAGGGTCTCGGCGGGGAATGGCCCGAAGCCCGACCTGAAGCTCTCTTGGGTGCCGCTGCTGCCGCCCACTGTGCCCAGCAAAGCACAGTTGCTGTTGCGACCAACTCCGGCGCACAGAAAACCCACGTCAACGTCTCTCAGGAGACGCGTGGTTTAAACTCCCTGATGTTCAACATCAGGATGTTGTTGGTTTCTCTCCACCTCCTCGATGCAACCGGAATGCTGAGCGTCAACAGAGGAGACGTGCGCATCAACTGCAAGTTGGAACCGTTGGTTGTCCAACTGAGGCTAGACGCGATGTACAATCTCGCGCCTTACCCGCGCCACGTCCAGTACGTGAAATCCGCGTTTGGCGCCCCAAACGCGCGACTCCTCAAGTTGAGTCCTCTGAAGACCAACTTACCAAGCGTCGAGACGAAGCTTCTACGTCTCGTCCAACGCAAGAAGCACGCGCCCACAGGCGTGGGGCCCAGCAGTCCATCCTCTCTCAAGTGTCTCTGCCCAGATGCACCAGGCAGCAACGCGAGATTCGCGTTTCATCTCAGCAGAGACGCCAGACGCGCGTACACAGCCGCGTCGCGAGAACTGCGTCCCCGATGCCCGCGTCCAGACTGTACAGCACATGGATGCCTCCCGTCTTCGACGTTGCGAGGCTAATCCTTTCAATCCCCCTCCCATGGATTTGAGGGATTACTTGACAAAGAAAAGAAGTGCCAATCAGGTCACTTCGGCATGCTGCTGCCAACGGCTTATCTCCATACTTTCTGGATGCCATTGCGAATCAGGCGTGAACCAGCAGTCTTTGATCAGACAGCTGACCCTGATTCCCCCGTCAGCTAAAAGAAGACGCTCCCACAGAAGGAGAACCTTCTCTGACATTGAGTACCCAGAGCTCACTGCGAATATGACAAGCAGGAGCAAGGGAAAACAACCAGCAGTCAGCTCAGATGAGTCTGACTCCGAACCGGAAGGGGTGTACCGACACACTCGCACCCGGACGGGGGCCATTCCCCCAGTTAACTATAATGCCTTAGCCCACGGCGTTGAAGTGAACGATTCCCACTCCGCCGTAGCTGAATTACGGGCTTCAAACTCTTCCGTCGAGAGGGAGGCTGCCGCCTACATGGTAGGCACTCCTGAGGAGACGGCTAGACGTTTCGAACAGCAAGCCCAGGTCCAAAAGGCACAAATGGACATAATTATGTCTCAGCAGAAATCTATTGACTCCCTCAAGCAGATGCTTGAGCAGTTGCTCGAAGAAAGGGAGAAATCTCCTCCTAGAAGGCCAAAGGGTAAAGGGAGAAAGGGAGGAAACTCATCTTCCGAACCTTCTGAAGAGAGACAGCAATCTGCTTCGGATTCGTCCAAACCCTCGTCGCAAATAAAAAGCGACCAAGACCAGGAGAAGACTCATGCTAAGAGGATGAGTCAATTGGAACGACGCCTCGAGGCCCTTGCCAATCGCAAAGACCTCCAAGAAGTAGGAGTGGTCCGGCCCTATCCGGCTGAGTGGGACTTTGTTCCAACCCTCCTAAGTTCAAGGCTCCAACCCTCCAAGCATTCGACGGGAAGGGGTCACCCAATCAGCACATCTACTACTTCAAATCCCAAACCGGGAATGTAGTAGACAATGATGCTATTCTGGCGCGTCTGTTCATCGGCACCCTGAAAGGGTTGGCCTTTGAATGGTTTATGAAGCTCCCAGAAGGTTCTATCAAGAACTGGGGCGATCTAGAGAAGCTGTTCTTAACACGCTTCTTCGAAGATGACTCCGAAGTCACGATGCCCACCCTTTTGGCTACCAAACAGCGGAAAGGGGAGTCCGTCAAATCTTTCGTGGAAAGATTTCGGAACATGGCACTCCGGTATCCAAGCGGTATGACCCAGGCCACCCTGGTGGAAACATGCCGCCACAATCTCCAAACCTCACTCCTTGCTCAAATAGGAGTTGCTGAAAGCCGCACCTGGAAGCAATTGGTCCAACAAGGTGAACAGGCTGAGGAGATTGTCGCCCGCGTCAGAGCGGAGGAAGGTAAGCCTAGACCGGAAAGGTCGACCAGGCGTGCGCCAGACACATCCCTCCAAACAAAGCGGAAGGATAATTTGGCAACGGAGACCAAATCTCCCGCCAAACCTCAATCAGGCCGGGCGAGTGGCTCTTCAAGTCAGCCTCGCGCCAACAAACAATATTCCTTCAAGGAGGAACATGTCGATTCACTCTTTAAACTACTCAACAAGAGCAACCGACTGAAGCTCCCTGAAGCTAGGCGCCCAGAGGAAGTCGGCAAAACCGACAACCCCAACTACTGCATGTATCACAGGATGTTGGGACATCCTACCAAAAGCTGCTACGTCTTCAAGGATGTCCTTCAAGCTCTGATTGACGCGGAAGTGTTAAAGCTCCGACCAGAGCAGAAGAAGGTGACGGCCAATGTGACATCAGCTCTCCAGTTCGGAAGACAACCCCCAACGCCTGCGGGGGTGGTCCCTATTCCAAGAGGAGAACTGAGAATAGTCAACACAGACCCTCACCAGCAGCAAGAGAAAGGCTTGGTACCCGTCCCTACGCCTCAAGGGGAAATCATGTGGGTCCACCCTGACCTTGTCGATGCACGGCAATGGACTACTGTGACCAACAGGAAATCCAAAGGCAAGGAAAAAGCCTCATCTTGCAACGTGGTATGCGCCTCTTCCCGAGAAGCGGAGACTGATGTCCCTTCACTGACCGACTCAGAGGAGGAAATGATAGTCTTGGCCGCAGAGCCCAACCAACCAATGGCGGGAACCCGTTCAGGACAGGCGTACTTGAAACAGTACGGCGAGACGGCAGTAGCCCCTCCACAACCAACTGCGGAGCCAGTCAGGCCCTCCACAAAGCCACCTGTGGAGAAGCAGAAGGAGACTCGATTTTCTCGAGCCCTTCAAAAGGGTATCGCGGAAGGATCTACGACACCTTACCGCTTTGATGTCCTGGCTCAATTGGCCAACATTCCGGCACGCATTACCTTGTATGAACTTCTTAGACTATCAAAGTCTACCAGAGAAGCTCTGCAAGAAGCTCTGGCAAATGCTGAGGTCTTTATGACCCAGGTGCGAAGGAGGAAGAAGTAGAGGATTGTCTCCACACCTCCCCAAATGCTCCCTGCATTGAAATCACCTAGAGGGGGGTGAATAGGTGATGGCTATATGATAATGGCAATTATGCGGAATTTAAAATTTAACTCTAACAATTATCACAATACAAATACTTGCAAGAATTAAACAAGGTAAAGGTGCAAGTAATTAAAGAGATAGAGTTAGAAGAATTTGAGCAAACGCAAACACGCCGATATGTTTCCGAGGTTCGAGCCACGCTCTACGTCCCCGCCTTCACACTTGAAGGATTTCCACTATTGAGGATCCCACCGGATCAACAATACAAGGACAACACTTGTCCGTCTCCCGTGATGACACTTCACCACCTTGAGCACACTAGCTCGCCTTGAGGCCGATGCCTCTACAACTTCACTCAATTACAATGGAAGTGATCACACTTGATCACTTTACAAAAGAGCTCACTAAGCACAATCCTAGAAACAAATAGGAGAGTTAGAGTATGGGATTGTGTAGTGCAAAACTAGAGAGAAGTAGAGGAATAGGCTCCAAGTAAGGTGTATGAAATTTAGGCTTTGGAGAGAAAAATCTTTTCTAAAATGAACTTTGAAATCTTTTCACAACTCTTGTAAAATTTCACTTGATAGCTCTAAAATCATTAGTCATTTCATATGAAGTGACCACCTATTTATAGGGGTCAAAAATTGCTCAAGAGATTCGTTGGAGACAAATCCCTAAAGTCAAAGAGTCAGAAAAATAGCTGTTGAGTCTGTCAGAACTTTTGACAGACTACCGGTCGACCGGGTCGGTCGACCGCCAACGGTCGAAAATCCGACCGTTGGGGCTCACCGGTCGACCGGGTCGGTCGACTGGCAATTTCCAGAGAGCAGCAGGTTTGGGCCGGTCGAGTATCGGTCGACTCCCGGTCGACTGATACGCACATGCACAATTGTGCATGTTCGGTCGAGTCCCGGTCGACTGCCGGTCGACCGGTCACTGTGAATTTCTGAAAAATCAGAATTTACAGGACCTGGACAATTTGGATTTAGTTTTGGGTTGGATAAAATGTTTTGGTCTTGAAAAATCATAGAGTATGAGCATGTGTCATACTACTAACAAGGTAAAATACTTGGTAAAATTCTTTTGATAAAAACTTGATTTTCCATGAAATGTTTTTCCAAAAACTAGTCTTTCTAAAATCGTATTTCCAAAATAAATAAGTTCATCTAAAAATAAGTTTGGAAATGAAAATAGAAAGTATTTTTGAAGCCAAAAATCACTCTAGAAAATGTGTGTGTGTGATATCCCATATCTCTACTTCTACTATTTAGTTTTGACAAAAATTCTAAAACAAAATAGACAAAATACAAATCTTGGATTCTTTAGCAAGTCTTGATCTTCTTCTTGAACTTTTCTTCAACGCAAATTCCGAAGCTTCCCATGTGCTTCAGCTTGGGAATGCAAATGTTGGGCAAACTCCAAAAGTGTGAGTCTTTTAGTGGAGTCGTCAAAATCTGTTTCTTGAACCTGAAATACTTTTAAACAAGATTATTAAATACATAACTAAATACGTTTTGCTATCATCAAAATAACCGGGATAATGGCCTTTGGGCCAACAATCTCCCCTTTTTGATGATGGCAAAACATATGTAGTTATCACAAGATATTTTGGGTAGAGTCTTCAAATGAAGCTCCCCCTCAACACAAGCATATATAAAAATCATACTCATGCATAGTGATAAAAAAATAAACATCACACATCCATGCCAATCACAACATATCAACTACTCATGTCATATCATAGATAAGGAAATAAGTCTCATACATGACATAAATACATACCACAAAAGATACATGTCCACAACACAGAAATAAAAGGTGTCCAACACAACAAAATAAGTCAAGTACATAACAAAAATAACAAAGAGTCATAACAAAATATCTCTCTCTCCAAATATCTCTCCCCCTTTTTGACATCATCAATAAAGGGGAGGTCACTCAACAGCATCACTCAGTCGCCTCGTCATCCTCCTCCTCGTCATCATCAGAGCCCTCGGCCATCGTCTGGTCATCACCATCATCTGAGGAAGAAGAGGAATCTACCTCCTCTATATCCAAGGCACCAACTCTGGGGCGCGGTGGTGGAATAGAGACGCGAGCTCTGGGAGGGAAAGGAGGACCAGCGGCAGGGAGTCGACGAGCACCCGGAGTCCCATCAGGAACGACTATGTCTAATTTTGTGAACAGAGACTGAAACTGAACATCCACAAATCTCATGGATTCAGCCATATAAGACAAGTCGTTTCGGACCTCCGCCCGAAAAACAGCATCCAAAGCAGCACGAGAATCCATATCTGCACGAAGTGCAGAGACTTGCTCTCCGACCCAGGCCTGATGAGCCTCGATCATTGAGCGGACCTCAGAAGCAGAAGCACCCTGAAACTCAGGAGCAGGAAAAACAGGAGGTGGAGCTGGAGCTGGATCAGCTGCAGGAACAGGTGGTGGTTGCACAGCTGCGTGTCGACGCAACTGAGCTTCCATCATCTTCAAAGCAGCAGCATTGATATCAGATGAGGGTTTTGAAGGGGCTTGACCAGAGAGATCAAAATCTAAAGCCCTGAGAAGATGGGTAATGAGCATGCCATAAGGCAAACTCCTACCAGCAGTGCGAATCTGATCACAACTCATGTGAGAAGCGATCACTCGAGGGAAATTTATCCTAATGCCTTTAAGGAGGCAATAGATAATCAGGGGAACAGGACCTCGAGCATGACTGAATTCACCGGATTTAGGCACGATATTATGAAAGATAATCTTAGCAAGGACCTGAGATTGGAGGGAATACTGACTCACAATCTCATTCCTTACCAAATCGGGATCGTCATTCCGGTGAATGAGAGTGGATGCGGTGAGCGAAGACTCACCCTCCGGATATTCAGAAAAATCATGTAGGTCATGAGAGTAAACATCTATTCCATCAGTGGAAAGATGAAGAATCCTAGCAAACTGACCTAGGGAAATATTTATGTCCCTACCCATCACACGGGAGATGATCCGGTTCCCACTAAATTCAAAATTGGCATAGAAATAGGGAACCAAGGATGTGTAAACCTTCTCCCTGATGGAGAGAAAATCCACAAGATTGTTGGTACGGAGTATGTGGGGGATATCAAGGTGTTCAAAGTCATGGATAGCCACATACCTACCCGAAATAGT
>JAVJIF010030957.1:0-162813 GCA_038442645.1 Agave tequilana
TTGAAATCACCTAGAGGGGGGTGAATAGGTGATGGCTATATGATAATGGCAATTATGCGGAATTTAAATTTAACTCTAACAATTATCACAATACAAATACTTGCAAGAATTAAACAAGGTAAAGGTGCAAGTAATTTAAAGAGATAGAGTTAGAAGAATTTGAGCAAACGCAAACACGCCGATATGTTTCCGAGGTTCGAGCCACGCTCTACGTCCCCGCCTTCACACTTGAAGGATTTCCACTATTGAGGATCCCACCGGATCAACAATACAAGGACAACACTTGTCCGTCTCCCGTGATGACACTTCACCACCTTGAGCACACTAGCTCGCCTTGAGGCCGATGCCTCTACAACTTCACTCAATTACAATGGAAGTGATCACACTTGATCACTTTACAAAAGAGCTCACTAAGCACAATCCTAGAACCAAATAGGAGAGTTAGAGTATGGGATTGTGTAGTGCAAAACTAGAGAGAAGTAGAGGAATAGGCTCCAAGTAAGGTGTATGAAATTTAGGCTTTGGAAAGAAAAATCTTTTCTAAAATGAACTTTGAAATCTTTTCACAACTCTTGTAAAATTTCACTTGATAGCTCTAAAATCATTAGTCATTTCATATGAAGTGACCACCTATTTATAGGGGTCAAAAACTGCTCAAGAGATTCGTTGGAGACAAATCCCTAAAGTCAAAAAGTCAGAAAAAATAGCTGTTGAGTCTGTCAGAACTTTTGACAGACTACCGGTCGACCGGGTCGGTCGACCGCCAACGGTCGAAAATCCGACCGTTGGGGCTCACCGGTCGACCGGGTCGGTCGACTGGCAATTTCCGAGAGCAGCAGGTTGGGGCCGGTCGAGTATCGGTCGACTCCCGGTCGACTGATACGCACATGCACATTTGTGCATGTCGGTCGAGTGCCGGTCGACTGCCGGTCGACCGGTCACTGTGAATTTCTGAAAAATCAGAATTTACAGGACCTGGACAATTTTGGATTTTGGTTTTGGGTCTTGGATAAAATGTTTTGGTCTTGAAAAATCATAGAGTATGAGCATGTGTCATACTACTATCAAGGTAAAATACTTGGTAAAAATTCTTTGGATAAAAACTTGATTTTCAATGAAATGTTTTTCCAAAAACTAGTCTCTCTAAAAATCATATTTCCAAAATAGATATGTTCAACTACAACTGAGTTTGGAAATAGAAATAGAAAAATTTTGAAGCCATAAATCACTCTAGAAGATGTGTGGTGTGATATCCCATATCTCTACTTCTACTATTTAGTTTTGACAAAAATCTAAACAAAATAGACAAAATACAAATCTTGGATTCTTTAGCAAGTCTTGATCTTCTTCTTGAACTTTTCTTCAA
Source organism: Agave tequilana (assembly GCA_038442645.1). Classification (NCBI taxonomy): domain Eukaryota; kingdom Viridiplantae; phylum Streptophyta; class Magnoliopsida; order Asparagales; family Asparagaceae; genus Agave; species Agave tequilana. Next base: position 1,367 of record JAVJIF010030957.1, read on the forward strand.
CGCAAATTCCGAAGCGTCCTATGTGCTTTAGCTTGGGAATGCAAATGTTGGGCGAACTCCAAAAGTGTGAGTCTTTTAGTGGAGTCGTCAAAATCTGTTTCTTGAACCTGAAATACTTTTAAACAAGATTATTAAATACATAACTAAATACGTTTTGCTATCATCAAAATAACCGGGATAATGGCCTTTGGGCCAACAATCTCCCCCTTTTTGATGATGGCAAAACATATGTAGTTATCACAAGATATTTTGGGTAGAGTCTTCAAATGAAACTCCCCCTCAACATATGCATATAAAAATCATACTCAGGCATATTATCACAATTGATAAATCATAAACATCATATATCCATGCCCATAGAAAATATCAACTACACATGTCATATCATAGGAAATAGAAATAATGACATAAATACATAACACAAACAATACATGTCCACAACAAAAAAAAATAAAAGGTGTCCAACACAACAAAATAAGTCAAGTACATAACAAAATGACAAAAGAGTCATAACAAAATATCTCTCTCTCCAAATAACTCTCCCCCTTTTTGACATCATCAATAAAGGGGAGGTCACTCATCAGCATCACTCAGTCGCCTCGTCATCCTCCTCCTCGTCATCATCAGAGCCCTCGGCCATCGTCTGGTCATCACCATCATCTGAGGAAGAAGAGGAATCTACCTCCTCTGTATCCAAGGCATCAACTCTGGGGCGCGGTGGTGGAATAGAGACGCGAGCTCTGGGAGGGAAAGGAGGACCAGCAGCAGGGAGTCGACGAGCACCCGGAGTCCCATCAGGAACGACTATGTCCAATTTTGTGAACAAAGACTGGAACTGAACATCCACAAATCTCATGGATTCAGCCATATAGGATAAGTCGTTTCGGACCTCCGCCCGAAAAACAGCATCCATAGCAGCACGATCAGCCAAATCTGCACGAATTGCAGAGACTTGCTCTCCGACCCAGGCCTGATGAGCCTCGATCATTGAGCGGACCTCAGAAGCAGAAGCACCCTGAAACTCAGGAGCAGGAAAACAGGAGGTGGAGCTGGAGCTGGATCAGCTGCAGGAACAGGTGGTGGTTGCACAGCTGCGTGTCGACGCAACTGAGCTTCCATCATCTTCAAGGCAGCAGTATTGATATCAGATGAGGGTTTTGAAGGGGCTTGACCAGAGAGATCAAAATCTAAAGCCCTGAGAAGATGGGTAATGAGCATGCCATAAGGCAGACTCCTACCAGCAGTGCGAATCTGATCACCACTCATGTGAGAAGCGATCACTCGAGGGAAATTTATCTTAATGCCTTAAGGAGGCAATAGATAATCAGGGGAACAGGACCTCGAGCATGACTGAATTCACCGGATTTAGGCACGATATTATGAAAGATAATCTTAGCAAGGACCTGAGATTGGAGGGAATACTGACTCACAATCTCATTCCTCACTAGATCGGGATTGTCATCCCGGTGAATGAGAGTGGATGCGGTGAGTGACGACTCACCCTCCGGATATACAGGAAAATCATGTAGGTCATAAGAGTAGACATCTATTCCATCAGTGGAAAGATGAAGAATCCTAGCAAACTGACCTAGGGAAATGTTTATGTCCCTACCCATCACACGGGAGATGATCCGGTTCCCACTAAATTCAAAATTGGCATAGAAATAGGGAACCAAAGAAGTGTAAACCTTCTCCCTGATGGAGAGAAAATCCACAAGATTGTTGGTACGGAGTATGTGGGGGATATCGAGGTGTTCAAAATCATGGATAGCCACAAACCTACCCGAAATAGTGTTCCTAGGGGCCAGATGTGTGTAACGGTCAGAGGCAAGATCGTTACGCAACAGGGATCAGTCCTAGGGGCTTGAGATGAGGATTGGGCAATGCCCTTTCCCTTCTCAGAACGATGTCTTTTAGGAGCCATGACAAAAATCAAATTTTTTGGGGTTTTGCAGGTAAAGGCACGATCTAGATGATCAATCAACCTAATATGAAGACAAAAGAAGTGATATATCTAAGCTAGAAAGGAAGAACAAGTGAAAAATCCGAAATTTTTACCTTTGGAAAAATCTGAAACCCTAGCTTGAAAACCCAGAAATTCTGAAAATCTAATGGACGGATCGGCTTGAGATTGAAGATCTGAAGTAGGAAAGAGGAATATGAAATGGGTTTTGAAGGATTTAAGATCGGATGGACGGATTAGAAGTTGGAAATTTTGAGAGGGGGGAGCTCCTGCGGTTCGCTGAGAGAGAAATGTGAGAGAGAGCGAAACAGTGAAGGAAAAGTCCAAATATACGCCAGAATACGACTATCGGTCGACTGGGATTAAGGGACCGGTCGACCGAAAAGATACAGAGAGTCACGCATCTTGATCGGTCGACTGGTCCTATAACAACAGTCGACCGGTAGCACAAAAAAATACAAAATATTTCTTCTCAGACAGAGCCGGTCGACTGGGGTTAGGGGCCGGTCGACCGGTAAGTCTGAAAATTCTGCTACCAGGTTCTGACCAAAAAAAAATTTTAAATAAAAATTATAACAAATAAAAATATGTTATATAATAACATACAGGGATATAACAATCAGTTTTAAAAAATCTTCATTTTAGAGATCATATCAACAAAACTTCACACAAAATGATTTAATTTTATTTTACAAATTTAAACAAAGATTTAAAGATGTTGAAGCCGAATACCCAGTGACGGGTTCTGAACTTCATCCTCTTGATTCCTCTTGAATGAGTTGAGGTGCGCAATTGCCATCTTTAAGGTATTTGTTTAAATATGAAAATTTTCAAAAGGTTTTATTTTATTTATGAAAATAGGTCTATGTATACAAGTATAAAATTACAACATCTAAACTATACATGTAGATACACTATCTAACAAAATGGACATGTGGACAAGTATGACATAAGGCATAACTATACAAGATATGAAAATTATTACAAGGCATGTACACAACATGATAGAAAAGTAGTTCTATATAGGCATGTATCAATGGAATACAAAAGCAAACTATCAATTCTATACACATGTATACATTACCAAAAATCAACAACTATTTTAAAATGGAGATGTTACCAATTTAAGGGCAATCTCCAAAAATAGGTGCCTCCACGATAGCGATGCAAGCTAGATTTGAACTTTGAGCTTAGTTGCATCTACCACCCGGGCACCGTCTCCCCCTAAGTCTTGGAGGAAGTAGATCCACCTGTGTCACCTACATTTGGAGGATCTTTTGGTACCCAAATCTTTGAGGGTCCTTTGGGGTTAGTACCGGGGCGAACCCAAACATATTTATTATTAACATTATTTTTAGCATAACAAAACTTTTCTAAATGGCCTTTGCGGCCACAATGAGTGCAAACATAAATTCTACCACTACTATATATGTATGCATGCTTATGTGTGTGCGCATGTTTTCGTGCATGTGTATGTGCATGTTGTGCATGTTTCCCTTGGGTGTTCCCTTAGGAAATTTAGAAGCTATCTTTTTCAAATCAAATGCACAATTTTTAAGTGTGGAGTCCAAAGCATCAACACGCTTTTGGATCTCAACAAAATCATTTTTATCAATTGAAACTATATTTTACCCTTATTTGCAAGTTTATATTTATCAAAATCATTTTTCAATTTTCCAAAAGAGCTAGATAAAACATCCTTTTCTTTAACAACTATTTCAACTTTATATTTTAAAGCTTCATTTTCTCTTTTTAATTTCTTATTTTGAGATTGGGAAATCTCATACCTATTTTGCAATTCTTCAAAAAATTGTGCAAGTTCATCCATAGTTAACTCATCCTCATCTAAAGAGTTTTCTAGAGTTACCTTTGGTGCATCCTCCCCATGTGCCATGAAACACATGTGCGCGGCGTCGACTTCCTCTTCGGATTCCGACTCCGTGTCATCCCAAGTAGCCACCATTGCTTTCTTCTTTTTTTGCCCGTTCTTGGATGTGGTCGCTTGTAGAGCGGGGCAATCGGCAATGAGGTGACCGATCTTCTTGCAATGGAAGCAAGGACCGGGCTCCTCTCTTTTTCTTTCAAATCTCCTTGAGGTTTCCCTCGCCGGAAATTGCTTTGTCTTCCCTTTTTGTAAAACATCTTGCCCACCTTCCGGATGAGCATGGCGAAGTCTTCATCGCACTCGTCCGATGAATCATCCTCGTCTTGAATGGTTGGAGCGGCTTTGAAGGCTATTGATTTCTTCTTGGGTGCCTCCCTTTCTTCTCGTACCTTCATCTCCATCTCATGTGTTTTGAGATTGCCGATGAAGCCGGAGAAGTCCATCTCCTCTTTGTCATTTAGCTCTTTGAGGGTTGTCGCCTTGACTTCCCAGCTTTGGGAAGAGCTCGAATCACCTTCCTTATCTTTTGATCGTTGTCAATCTTGTCGCCTAAGGAAGAAAGAGCATTAGTTATTTTTGTAAAGCGAGTGAGCATGTCATCAATGCTCTCATTATCAATCATGTAAAAATTCTCATATTGAGAACGTAACAAGTCAACTTTTGCTCTCTTGACTTGTGACGTTCCCTCATGAGTCACAATAAGCATGTTCCAAACTTCATATGCCGATTTACAATTAATGATGCGTGCAAGGTCATCTTCATTAAGTGCTTGTGTTAATGCATATTGTGCCCTAGCATTTGCTTCATAGTCTTTGGAAGTATCCTCGGACCATGTGCTCTCATCACTAGTTGGTTCAATGAAGTCTTTGGTAATGGCCCTAGCTACCCTAACACCTAAGGATTTCAAAAACAAGTTCATCTTGACTTTCCAAATAGGAAAGTTCAAGCCATCAATTTGGGAGGGGATTTAATGCTAGAAAAGTCCATGGATGCCATGAATTCACAAGCAAGTAAAATGCAACAAACAACAACAAGCAAATATATAGCCAAATATATGGATCTCCCTAAGGTTGTTAGACCTAAGTTGTAGGGTTAGGCTCTGATACCAATTGAAATCACCTAGAGGGGGGGTGAATAGGTGATGGCTATATGATAATGGCAATTATGCGGAATTTAAAATTTAACTCTAACAATTATCACAATACAAATACTTGCAAGAATTAAACAAGGTAAAGGTGCAAGTAATTTAAAGAGATAGAGTTAGAAGAATTTGAGCAAACGCAAACACGCCGATATGTTTCCGAGGTTCGAGCCACGCTCTACGTCCCCGCCTTCACACTTGAAGGATTTCCACTATTGAGGATCCCACCGGATCAACAATACAAGGACAACACTTGTCCGTCTCCCGTGATGACACTTCACCACCTTGAGCACACTAGCTCGCCTTGAGGCCGATGCCTCTACAACTTCACTCAATTACAATGGAAGTGATCACACTTGATCACTTTACAAAAGAGCTCACTAAGCACAATCCTAGAACCAAATAGGAGAGTTAGAGTATGGGATTGTGTAGTGCAAAACTAGAGAGAAGTAGAGGAATAGGCTCCAAGTAAGGTGTATGAAATTTAGGCTTTGGAAAGAAAAATCTTTTCTAAAATGAACTTTGAAATCTTTTCACAACTCTTGTAAAATTTCACTTGATAGCTCTAAAATCATTAGTCATTTCATATGAAGTGACCACCTATTTATAGGGGTCAAAAACTGCTCAAGAGATTCGTTGGAGACAAATCCCTAAAGTCAAAAGTCAGAAAAAATAGCTGTTGAGTCTGTCAGAACTTTTGACAGACTACCGGTCGACCGGGTCGGTCGACCGCCAACGGTCGAAAATCCGACCGTTGGGGCTCACCGGTCGACCGGGTCGGTCGACTGGCAATTTCCAGAGAGCAGCAGGTTGGGGCCGGTCGAGTATCGGTCGACTCCCGGTCGACTGATACGCACATGCACATTTGTGCATGTCGTCGAGTGCCGGTCGACTGCCGTTCGACCGGTCACTGTGAATTTCTGAAAAATCAGAATTTACAGGACCTGGACAATTTTGGATTTTGGTTTTGGGTCTTGGATAAAATGTTTTGGTCTTGAAAAATCATAGAGTATGAGCATGTGTCATACTACTATCAAGGTAAAATACTTGGTAAAAATTCTTTGGATAAAACTTGATTTTCAATGAAATGTTTTTCCAAAAACTAGTCTCTCTAAAAATCATATTTCCAAAATAGATATGTTCAACTACAACTGAGTTTGGAAATAGAAATAGAAAATATTTTGAAGCCATAAATCACTCTAGAAGATGTGTGTGTGTGATATCCCATATCTCTACTTCTACTATTTAGTTTTGACAAAAATTCTAAAACAAAATAGACAAAATACAAATCTTGGATTCTTTAGCAAGTCTTGATCTTCTTCTTGAACTTTTCTTCAACGCAATTCCGAAGCTTCCTATGTGCTTTAGCTTGGGAATGCAAATGTTGGGCGAACTCCAAAAGTGTGAGTCTTTTAGTGGAGTCGTCAAAATCTGTTTCTTGAACCTGAAATACTTTTAAACAAGATTATTAAATACATAATAAATACGTTTTGCTATCATCAAAATAACCGGGATAATGGCCTTTGGCCAACACAGTTGATTTCAAGATTATATTACAGATCTACTACCTGATCCTCCTTTCTGCTCTCTGGACTGTGCCAAGCAGTCTGCATTTGGTTTCCCCTTATGGTTTTTGGGGAAGTTTGCAATTTTCTTCCCCTGATCTTTGTTTTAAATTCAGCCATGGCCTCAGTAATTTTTTGCGGAGGAAGATTTCTCTAGAATATTCAATGATATTCATGGGTATGATATTGTGTTTTTAGACCGGATTAGTAAGAGATAGTGGTATGGACTTGTGCATGATAACATAAATTTGGATGCCTTCTATTGCCCTGAATTAGTAAAGATTTTATTTGGGGATAGATGTCACAATCATAGATTTACACCTTAACCAATTTCTTGTTCATTTGATCACGAGGACCTCTTAGTCACCCTAGACACTATAAAGGTTGTTATACAGATTCCCGCCCCTTCTTAGCACGTTGCATCCCCACCTTTGATTGATTACATAACTTTGATGGGTGCGCACTGAATTGGATCATGGTCTCAGGGCAAGTACCACGTTTCGCAACATCCATTGCGTTGGACGGTGGATCAAACGTAGTATTATGGGTATCGACCACATGACATCATTCAACAGACTTGTCCTACAAATCATTCATAGTCTCATGATGAGGCAGCACACAATCTGTCTGAACATGATGCTTTCGCAGCAGCTCATTGCAAACTCCCAAAACGCGCTAGGGGTGCTAAATACTATCTTCTCATTCTGGTAACCCGTTTATGCAGAAACTTTCTACCGGACGAGGAATTTTCTGAGTATGATCGAGTATTAGTAACCCCTGAATGCTTATCAGTGCATACAACAGCTGCTTGCACTCGATTTGGACACCGATCATCCAGCCCGAGGATGTTCCGACTGAGTCATCTTTAGAGAAACAAATGGATGAGGAGGATGAGCCTCACTTTTGACAGCAGCTACCCCCCACAGAGACTACTGCATTCATGTCCTCCATCTAGAAGAGCATGAAAAAGATTTTTCGAGGGTAGATCGGCTTAGGAGGTAATTGGAGGACCAGAGCACTAGACTGGAGTGCATTGAGGATACTCTCAGGCGTTCATGCTCGGCTGGCCATGGCACTTTGGCCGGACCGAGTAGACGGAGGCGGTAATATCATTCCTTACACCTTTTTATTGCATTTGCATTCACATATCATCTATTGAGGACAATGAATTAGATAGGTGTGGAGGAGTACTAACATATGATTTCTTTATTTCTTTTCTTTTTCCTTTTCCAAAAAAATTCTTAAGTAGTAGAGAAATTTTAATAGTCTTTTGTAAACATACAAAATAATTATAAAGATTAGAAAACTCAAGTTAAAAATTCTTTACTTTAGTCTAAATAAAAGAATATTGGTTGGATTGATAGTTTAGGAGGAATTAGAAAAATAACTCATGTCTTTACTTTTGCTTTAGTAAATATGCATTGGCTATACACATTATTGAAATTTATAGACAAAGACTTTAAGTGCCACAAAAAAAAAATAAATATAAAAAATAAAAAAAGGAAAAATGGATGTATATATATTTATAAACCCAATTAAGCTGGATAATTATACCTCAAGAAGCATGAGTATTCACGCCTAAAGGAAATAAACCTTAGTCTTGTGGCCCTATACTTGAGTATTTAACCTGAGGTGTATTTTCTCACCTAGTGCCCTAAGACCATCTGGTTGGAAGTCACCGGTTAAAAACTCGTTGCACAAGTAAATTAGAAAGCCTAAGAAAATTAAAGGCAAAGGTGGTAAATAAATTAACACTACTAAATTTTGTGGCATTAGGGTTTAAGTTGAAAATTTTCAAGGAAATCACACTTCACACCTTGCATATTAATTAAAGCTAAATAAAAAAATGAGTTTAAAGTATAAAATTCCTCGTAAACTTAAATAAAAATCATATTCTTACATGGAGACTAAAGTATAGGAAGGATTATAAAAGGGTTAGACCTAATACTTATAATTATTTAGCTATTTTTATTAAAGAGATTAAAAAGCCTTTTTCTACTTTATGAAGGATTTTTCAAAAACAACTAACATTCTTTTCTTGAATTTTGTGGGTGCAATCTATTGAAAACCCTCAGGAGACAAAACTCCTCCTCTAGGGGAAACCTAGAGGTTCAAAGGCTTGTTGCACACGCTCAGTGCAATCGAGTCACCTACGAAAGTGGTGTATTAAATTTTATTAGCCTAGCTTTTTAGTTTTCTGTTTTAATTAGGGATGAGCAAAAGATAAGTGTGGGGTGTGATTAGCATTTACATTTGCATATTTTATATCACATTTTAACATTTATTTTAATAAAATTCTATTGATTAATTGTTCCTCTATTTGTTTTTAGGTCCATGGCTTGAGGTGAAGAAGAAACCCAAAAATCTCATTTATTTGAGGATTTTAGAGCCAAGAAGGAGCTGAACACTTTGAAGCCTTTCTGCTGCTGCTGGAAGAGTAAAAAGTCAACCCTATAGCACCTATAGGTAGCCCATTGAGGGACAAGTTGGCCCTGTTGGCTCTGGCGCAACGACGTCAGACAGGCCGCGAAAACGCTGCCATCCTGGCACCGCTGTGCCTGAGTCTCCTATCACATCTCCATCTCTCTCGTGCCATGCCTCCATATTCAGAGTAGGAGAGCTTATGCTAGTTTGTGTTAGGATTTTCTTTAGTTTTCTTGTATTCTCTTTTTGTTCTTTGTATTAGATTAGAAGTAAGAGCGAGAGAGGGGGTGAAACTTGTATCTTGAAGGTAACAATCAAATACAAGAATAGTTCTTCATTTTTCACAATTTTCCTTTGTGTTATTTGTTGATTTTACTTGCAACTAGTGTAGTATATTTACCCTTCTTGTATCTTCTCTTTTGTTTTCATTTACCATGTCTAACTAACTTCTCTATAGCATGCTAACTAACTACTAATTCACTAACCTCTAGCAACTTGATTGACAATCCGAATGAATCAACTAGTATCACATAAGTCTTGTACAAATAAGAACCATGATATCTTAAGATGAGGGTTCTCACTCTAGCTTACCAATATGTATATTTACTTTTATACTTCATGCTTAACTAACAAGTTTTTGATGATTTATAGAATGTGTTAACTCTACTTGTTTCTTGTAAGTTATAGAAATTCCCATACATCCTTGTGGATACCATTAGTGCACTTGCATCTTCCTCTATTCTCGCTTTAAATGGATCTTGATGGAAGAATGTTCAAGTCTTGCCAAGTGAAGAAAGGTGATGGGGAGAACTTTCATTCAATCTACCACGTGAAAAGTTCACAAGTGCTGTGATTGCCTATGATCCATCGTGAGACTATGTTATCAAGAAGTTAAAGGTCAGTGGGAACACTTAGTAGCAAGTTATCCATGCATTCTTCCCATGCCTAAAGCACAAAAAAACTTTTCCAACATCAAATCATTTCAAACCATTGTTACAATCTTTTTTCTTTCTTTTTATTCATTCTTGAAACAAAAAGAAACTTTAAAATGAATAGAAAAATAGCACATAACGCTTCTATCCTATCACTTTCTCTCCTTGTGGATATGACCCGTTTAGTCGTTGTGCTATTATGGTAGAATTAAGGAAGCTACAACACCGATCATTCACTTTTACCCGTTTTTTGTAAACCATAGTAAATTCTATAAAATGTACAAAAATAAGTTCATGTAAATAAGTTAGAGTACAAATATGTGTGATCAATAATCAACATATATTACAAACATATGAACTTCTTTTTGAGATGTCAAAATCAATTTTGAAATATAAATTATATTAAAAATTATTTTTTTAAAAACTGAACTTTAAGCTTAAACAAGTCAAATCAAAACTTATATAAAATACAAAAACAAGTTTCTCCCACACTATTGAAGCATAAATGTGTATGTATAAATTTTAATACACATATCAAAAAATTAAAACTTATTATTGAGAATTTCTTCTTATAAAATAAGCATTTGATAAAACCAAATCTATAACTCATCAAAGTAAGTTTCTTTTATCAAATAGAGCTTTGATATGTATGAATAAAATACAATACATATATTACAAACTAAAAAACTCATTTCTTTGAGATATAAATCATATAAACACAAAATTTGAGTTTAAAACACAAAGTATAGAATCTTTTTCAAATCATTATTGTTAAACTCAACTTCTTGAAAATCAAAACACAAATTCATATTCAATGAAAACCATCAAGCTAATGTTAAAACTTTTGTGTGTGCGTGCGTGAGCTTAAGCAATCAAATCTAATCTAAACTTTATAAAATTTCTAACACTTCTAAATTCTTTTACAAAACCTCAAGTTTATTTTTCTTGATCTTCTTCTTCATCTTCTTTTGATTCAAACTTGATTTCTTTGAACTTGACTCTTTTTTGAGTGCTAGATGTGATTTTTATGCTTAAGCTCTTGAATCAATATTAGTTAGCTCCAAACTTTGACTTTGAGTTTATTGATAAAGCTAATCGCTATACTAAGATCTTGATTAAATATGTAGATTTAAACATCACAATATCATTAGAACAATAACTACATGAGTTAATCATCATCAAAACTAGAATGATGAGCCTTTGAGCCAACAAGCCTACCTTTTATTTATTTCTTTCATTTTTCTTCCCCTTAGCTCGACCCAAAGTCCAACCCAGCCCAGCCCAACTCCTCCCCTTTATAATTCATCATCTCACTTCTTCCTCTTTCTAATAACCTAAACCTAGCCAAAACCCATGCCTTGTCACCATCTTCTTCTTGCTTTGTTCTTCTTCATCTCTCTGCCACCGTTTCCTTACTGATACCGCCATTTAGACCCACCACATCACCTCCTCCTCCTTCTCTTTCTACTTTTTTTCTTCTTCTTCCCCTCCCCTCTTGTTCTAATGTTGTCGACAACCTCTCTCATCGTTGCACCCAAGTTGCCACACCGTCCATCCCTGCGCCATCGCTCTTCCTCCACAGTGCCACCACGAGACTAGCTACCATCGCCAGTACCTTCTTCCTCACCACCGTACTCAGCCTCGCCATGCCGACAACACTACAGCAGCTCATCCTTCTCTCTCCCACCATCACGAGCCCACTAGTTTCCCGTCTCTTTCTCCTCTACTATGACTTGTCCGCGCCACAATCGTTGTTGTGCCTCTGTCACGCCCCGCTTTGCAAAATACGAAAAAAGGAGTTACAACAAAAGTTAACGACGTATATACGCGTGAAAAATACCCCATGTACACACGCTAAGCCTAAGCGACTTGAATAACCTATATCAATCAACAATGAAGGCATTAAAAATCACTGCAATATGACATATAATTTTTACATATGATAATATTATTCTACAAATAATTAAATAGAATAAATATAGAGTTCGAGCTATAGAGAATCACAGGAAAATCAGTAAGAATGAAAGAAGGCAAGAGAAGATACCGAGATTGGATGATCAAGTAAAAAGAACTCTGATTCTTCGTAATGCATGAGCTCCTCCCCAAATACCTGACCAACAAAATGTAATAACCATAGACCTAAATGTGCAAATCTACGGAGTCAAGAAACTCCCAGTAAGTGTGTAAAACGAGAAAATAATGCACTTGCATATCTGGTGTGAACATACTATAATACAAATAAACAATACACTGAAAAAGACAGAAATTAAAAGATAGCATGGCCTGATAAAATAACATTCAGCATGTTGCCAGTATTACTATAATAGGCAGTGCGTAATCTAAAGAGTAACGGAATCCAACTGTTATGAGAATCATATGTCAGGTCAAGTATCTATCATATCATATATGTATTAAGTATCTATCATGACAGGTAGGCATATAACAAGCTTGCACACATCCAACATGACGTATCATGTCAGTCAGTTATTATTATTTTATGTCAGTGAACACCAATTGCCACATGTAATAGGCGCATCTCATACTAGGCCCACTACAGATGTCAATCCGGGTCTTGTGTTATTAAAAAATGATCAGTTGGAGACATTAATTGTGTTTTAAGTGGGTTCCGTACATACGTGGGACCACGACCCAGACTCCTAACGCTGAACCAGGCCCTACTGCTAGGTAGTTAGGTAACATGTATAACAAGTCAAGTAACATGTATAATATGTATAAATAGGAATAGGAATAGGACGGGGTGTTAGTCACCCCACGGGAACCTACAGTGGAACCCTCTTTCGGCTGCATAACCTATATCCTAAGATGAAGAGGGAGAGATAAGATACAGAGAAAGAGTGATTGAGAGATACGCACGCGCGCGCTCGTACACATACACACAAAGAGAGGGATATAGAGAAATGCATAGTGAGAGAGGGAGTGAGAGAGAAACTCACGCATATACAAGGAGGGAAAGGTTGACGCCGGCTCGATGGTGGAGCGTGGTGTTCAGCTTACGGAGGAAGAGGGAACGAGAGAGAGGTGCTCGGCTGCCATGGTTTGGAGCTTGTGGTGTCGGTTCTCGGGTGGCAGCGACACAAGGAGAATGGAGAGAAGGAAGAGGGTGAGATGCTTGTTGGAAGGGCTCGGCCTAGGTGTGTGCATAGCGCGATGGTGATGGGTGGCTGTGGTGTGCAGCGGCGTGAGAGTGATGAAAGCGAGGGCGGTCTCTGCGGAGGTGGTGTATGGCAGAGGTGTGGCCGTAAGGGATGCCATTAGCTCTCACCGGAGAGGTGAGAGAGAGGACTAGAGCGGGGGAGAGGGGCTCGGTGCTGGGCTCAGCGACAGTGAGCGGGGAAAAGGTGTCGTAGGTGAGTGTGAGACAATAGGGTTGATGGTGGATGCCTCTCGCGGCGGCGCACAAGGAGAGAAAAGGTGGAGAAAAAGAAGGGCATGGGTGCAGTGAAGAGGAGGACGGCGGTGGAGTAAAGAAGAAGAGGGTGGTGGTCGGTGGATCTTGCGGCCATGGTAGCGGTGATTCGTGGTTGTGCACGGGGAAGAGGAGAGTTTGAGGGTGATGGAGATGGGGGAGAGAGAAGGGGAGGCAATCACGCAGGGTAGGGTTAGGGTTAGGGTTAGGGTGATAGGGAAAGAAAGGCAGGAGATGATGTTTTTTAATGGGAGGGTGAGAGAGAGAGAGAGAGAGAGAAGAGAGAGAGAGGCCTGGATTGGGATTTTGGGCCTTGGATTTTAGGTTGAGTTTTGAAAAAAATCAGAGAAATGAATAAACAAAATGATGGCTTGGTTGAATAGGCTTTGAGCTCATGATGGGCTAAAGAAAAAAAATAAGAAAATAAAATTAAAATGAGAGAGAGAGAGCAGAGCAGAGGATTACGGGTGAGAACTGTGGACAACACAATAATAAAAGATAACTAATAATAATCATAGTGATAACAATAATAATAATAATGATAATAATAATTAATACATAATAATTTATATGAAAAATTCTTAATTTCTTAATACAATTATATGAATAGATATATGTGAACATGCACAGTGCTTTCCATGCGTGAATTATAATTTAATATAAACAATACTTTAAATATAAAATAAGATTTTATTGAAAAAGAAATGGTAATACGCTCACATGAAATGACATACTAAAACGCACAGATAAAATAACCAAATAGAATAAACGCTCACTAAGTAATTTATTTTGTGTTTAATACATGAAGACGTGAATAGTAATTAACATGCATGAACCATAATTAAACTTGATCAATTATTTAAATATAAAATAACATTAATTGAAATAGAAAGAACAGAAGACTCACATGAAATGACACAGATTCTGATCTGAATCACCATTTGGTCTGCAATACACGAACTGGTTCAGATCTCCAAACCGCCTCGCGTGTCAGCGCTCTGCGAATACGAATCTGGTTTTCTGTTACTGGGTTCAGATCTAGAATAGAAAACTAGATACAGAGAGGGAGAGAGTGTGGGAGACACAGAGACGCACACATACAGAGAGAGACACAGAGGGTAAGATACACAGAAATACACATACACACACACACACGGGGAAATGAACATGCAGATACTCGGGGAGATGGACATAGAGTGAGAGAGATGGAGAGCGGGACACAGACACACGCACACGTATACACCAATACACACACACATTAATACACAGAAGGGGAGAGACTAACACACACCTATACACTAACACACGCACATCAATACACAGAGGGAGAGAGACTAACACACCCACATGCTTACACATACATATACACAAATACACACGTACACAACACACACATGGTCACAACACACACATACACGTGTAAAGATGGAGACACACGCACACACACACGTGAACACACACATGCATGTACCCAATACACAGAATGAGAGAGAAGAGATAAAGAGGGAGAGAATGAGAAATAGAGAGAGTGATTGAGAGATACACGCATGCACACACACAAAAAGAGGGCTATAGAGAAGTGCACTAGAGAGAGTGAGAGAGAAAAACTCACGCATATACATGAAGGGCGAGGTTGACGCCAGCTCGATGGCGGAGCGTGGTGACCGGCTCACGAAGAGGGAAAGAGAGGGAGGTGCTCGGCGGCCACGACATGGTGCTTGTGGTGTGGGCTCTTGAGTGGCAGCGACACAAGGAGGAAGGAGAGAAGGAAGAGGGTGTGATGCCTGTTGGAGGGACTAGGCCAGGGTGTGTGCATGGCGCGATAGTGATGGGTAGTAATGGTGTGCAGTGGAGGGTGAGAGTGGTGAAAGCGATGGCGGTCTCTGCGGAGGTGGTGTACGGCGGAGACGTAGCCGCAGGGGCTGCCATCGGCTCTCACCGGTGAGGTGGGAGAGAGGACGAGAGCAGGGGGAGAAGGGCTCGGTGCTAGACTCGACGACAGGGAGCTGAGCAAAGGTGGCGCAGGTGAGCATGAGGCAAGGGGCTGATGGTGGGTGCCTCTCGCGGCAGCGCACACGGAGAGGAGAGGCGAAGAAGAAAGAGGGCATAGGTGCAGTGAAGAGGAGGGCGACGATAGAGTGAAGAAGAAGAGGGTGGTGGTCAGCGGAGCTCGCGACAATGGTGGCAGTAGTTCGTGGTCGTGCATGGGAGGAGGAGAGTTCAGGAGTGATGGACATGGGGGAGAGAGAAAGGGGGTAGCGGTCACACAGGGTAGGGTTTGGGCTAGGGTGATAGGGAAAGAGAGGTAGGAGATGAAGTTTTTAAATAGGGGAGAGAGAGGCCTAGGTTGGGATTCTGGGCCTTGGATTTTAGGTTGTGTTTTGGAAAATCAGAGAAATGAATAAACAAAATGATGGCTTGGTTGAATGAGCTCTGGGCTCATGCTGAGCTAAAGGGGAAAAAAAAGAAAAAGAAAACATAATTAAAATGAGAGAGAGAGAGAGGGCTTGGGGGTGAGGGTTGTGGACAAAACAATAATAAAAGATAACTAATAATAATCATAGTTATAACAATAATAATAATGATAATGATAATAACAATTAATAGTAATAATAACTTATATGAAAAATTCTTTAATCTCTTAATACAAGTATGTGAATAGATATAAACAATAATTATTAACAATAATGATTATAAATCATACTTGCACTAAAGATAAAAATGATGAGTTTAATTAATTAAATTAATGATAATGGAATAGCAAGTAAATTCAAATAAATATTTTTAAAAAAATGTTTTAATACAACATTATTAACTAGGGGATATTACAGCCTCTTCCTTCTTGGCCTGCTCCCTGCCGCCAAGCCACGCCTGCGACCTTCTCCCCCTGACCACCAGGCAGGACGACCCAACCACTATAACCCAAGTCGTTACGGACTCGTCGGCTCAGCCAACCATTGCCCTAACTCCTGCATCCATCTTTCCCCCTCTCTCCCCCTTTCCTCCTTCCCCACCTTCTTTTCCTCCTCTCTTTCCTCAGCCTGCACACTCGTAACCAACATGAGCAACCTGTTGGCCCGGAGGCCTTCCTCTGTAGTTTTGATGATGATTAACTCATGTAGTTATGTTTACTAATAATCTTGTGATTTTAGTTTCAGATCATTTAGCAAGATATTAGTTGGTGATTGCTTCAAAAAGAGGAGTTTGGAAGCCTTCACTTGGTGATTCCAGGGCCCGAGCATCAAGATCTTACATAGCCTAGCTCGTGGATCACGGTTTGGATCGAGTCGGCTTGAAGATGAAGATCGTCAAGAAGACTTAGGTATCCTAGTGTTTAGTTTGAGTTTTAGATCCATTGTAAAGCTTAGTATAGTTGATATGCTCAAGTGCACAACACACACGTTTTATGGATATTGGTTTTTCGGTTTTAGTTTAACCAATATTTGTTTTTCATGAATAGTTGATCAAAACAAGTTTACTTTATTTTTATGTATATAGATGTGCTCTATATACATACATGCTTACATGACTTATACAAACTTATTTTGACTTTCCTATTCATGTATTGAAAAATCCAAGTTTGATAAAATACAAGTTTTGATTTTTGATAAAAATGATTAAACACAAAAATGGTTTCAAATTGCTTGATATTTGAGTTGAAATGTTTATCACAAGTTTATATATCAATGCAAATGTTAAAACTTTTTTGGGATTTTTAGAAGTTTTTAAAGAATTTTTAGAAATATTTTCCCCAGTTTCTGACCCAGAACTGGCTGACAGGCCAGGTTGGTCGACCGCTTGGTCGACCGCACCAAGGGCCGGTCGACCGTGCGGTCGACCGACGTGCACAGAGCTGTGCACGTCTGGCAGTACAGTGGGCCGGTCGACCGGGCGATCGACCGGACCAGAGAGCTTTGCTCTCTGTATCTGGGCGGTCGACCGGGTTTGCCCAACGGTCATATTTATGACCGTTGGCGGTCGACCGGCCGGTACCGCCAGCCTGTCAGGCTGACAGATCAGCCTAACGGCTAGTTTTCTGTTTGGGCTATAAATACCTCATCTCTTCATGGTTTTAACTAAGATTTTTTGTGCCAAAATTTTTTGATATCTCCAGTGTTTTAAACAAGTTTTCAAAAGAGTTTAAGTGCCAAAAAGATCTATCTTTATTTTGTTTTTAGGTTTTTGGAAAAATCAAAGAAAAGAGTATTTTGGGAGATTTGTCTTGGTGTTCATTTTCTATCTTTTACAAGAGTTTTCCCAAGTATTTTTCTTTGAGTTTTTGTTTTCCAAACACCTAGTTTTTCACACTTGAGCTATATCATCTATCCTATTCTATTAGAATCTTATTTTGTGGAAAAGAGATAGTTTGTGGTCTTTGTAACCACTTGTTGTAAACCCTCCTTGTATTTGTGTATCCCTCTTTGGTAGAGGTTGATCGGAGTGGTATTGGTTGTAACCCTCTTCGGTAGAGGTGTTGGTTGTTTTTTGGCTACGGGCCTACCCCTCGGTTGTGAGGCGGTGTTTGAGAGAGGAGTTCGATACTCCCTTGTTGTAAAAATCCTCCTCGGTGGAGGTTCCCTCGGTGGGAGTCCTCGGTGGACAAGATAGTGGATTAGAAATCCTTCTCGGTGAAGGCGGGGACGTAGAGCTAGGGGCTCGAACCTCGGAACATATCTTTGTGTTTGCGTTTGATCCATTGTCTCTCTAACTCTCTCTCTTTTATTTGTGCAAAGCATCATTCATTCATTCATATCTTATTGCTTGCATTTGTGCCTTGCATTATTTCATATTGTTCATCTTTATATACTTGGCTTGCTTGTGTGTGCCTCACTTGTACTTAATCACAAGAGCTTCATATAGCACCTCAACCCTTATCTAGGGAATCAAGAGGAGTTAGTCCAGAGCCCTTCACGGGGAATTCGACTACACTTGTGTGTTGTACTAAGTGTGTTTGCAAATTGTTTTAGCTTCCGCATTTAGTTTCTAGATTAGCATTATCACCTATTCACCCCCCTCTAAGTGATTTACAATTGGTATCAGAGCCTACGCTCCCGATACTTAGGCTTAACATCCTAGGAGTAAGATCCTTGTTTGCTAATCTATCATTTGCATTTGTTTGTTTGCACACATATAGTTTGGACCCATGGACTTCATGACCCCACCTATGTTTGACCCTTCCAATATTGTTGTTTGGAAGACTAAGATGTCCATCTATTTACAAACCCTAGGATATAAGGTTCACCTTGCCATTACCAAGGAATCCTACCTTAGTGATAGCAAGCATATAGGGGCCAATGCACAAGCTCTTGAGGCCATTAGAAGCACGCTATCTAAAGAATATCTTTTGCTTGTTTCTAATCTTGATTCCGCCTTTGCAGTGTGGAACAAGTTGACAACCACCACCACCTCCGAGCTTCAAATGCCGATCCAACAAGAGGAGGAATCTAGTGGAGAATCCGAGCCACAACAATGCTCTATGATCCAAGGGAATGACTCCCTTGAGGTACACTCGAAAACTCACTTAGATGATGATGATGCTAGTTCTTCTAATGATTATGTTGATGCCCATGCTTTAATGAAGAACTTTCTATTGTGTGTGAAAAATTGATTGAAAAATATAATTTTTTGAAAAAGAAAAGTCTAGGCCTTAACAATGAAAATAAAAATTTACTTTCTAGACTTAACATGATTTTGCAAGAAAAGGAGGAGATTTCTAATGAGAGGGATTCATTAAAATCTCAACTTAATCTTGCATTAAAAGAAAATAAATTTTTGAAAAATAAAAATGATTGTGAAACAATTTTGAAGAAAAATGAAAACTTGTCTTCAAAAATTGATTTTGTTTTAAAAGAGAATGTTGCTTTAAAAAATAAAATAATTTCTATTTCAAATGATTTAATGTTTGTTTGAAAAAGAATGACTGGTTGCAAAATAAGATTGATGCACATGTTTGCCATGCTAGTGTAGCTTCTTCATCTAGTCTACCTATTGCATGCCACACTTCTTCTTTAATTGAACATGATATATCCTTACTTAAGAAGAGTGTTGATTGTTTGGGCTCCACTTTGAGCCAATGTGTTGTGGGCCATACACGTTTGGAATCTTTGTTTCGAAAGAAACAAGTTCCATCTTTGCATGTACACCCTCCACGGCATACACATGCTCCTCACGGACACCATCACACGTTGTATGCTCATGTGTACACTTGTACACATTGTGAACGTAAGGGCCACCTTACTAAATTTTGCTATGATAGATTACATGATGTAAATTTAGCAAATAATTATTTTGGGTTAGGAATGGTACTAACCCCCATGGACCCAAAAGGATATGGGTACCAAAGACCACCCCTCTTATGTTTGATGTAGGTGTGGGCTCTCGCATGACGTGAGAGTAGAGGTACCTTGGAGTGGATGCGTTCCGAGCTTCATGGAGACTATTTGGATGCATCACTTTCAAGGGATGTTTGGTGGGAGGACCACTTTGTTTTGGAGACATGGAGAAGTTGCCTCATAGGTTTTGTAACGGTCTCTTACTCCTTATTTATGTTTGCATGCTTTTCATGTTTATTATATATAGCATGTTTTGATGTTTGTATGATCATTATGAAAATGTCATGATTATTAGACTCTTGACATACATGTATAGCCTTTGAGACACCCATGTTTAATATGAACCATTATTTTTTGTGTGTTCTCACCTTTGTTTAGCTATCATGTTTATCATAGGTTTAATCACATGAGAATTTACATAATAATCATGTTTAATTTTGTCATGATGATTTTATCTTGATTTTGATGCTTCATGATTTGAATATATGTTTAAATGTTAGTTTTCATTAAAACTTGGTATATACTTGTACATATAGTGGGCCACAAATAAATCTATATATGTTTGAGCTTGATTGCTTATTTGTTCCCATTAGATGTGCTAGTGTAGTCTAGTTTTGATGATCCATGCATTTTAAACTTGTATTCCCATTTTGGTTTTGTTTTATGATCATGTGTTTTCATTTCATGTATATGTCTATTTTGCCAAACTTTAAGATATACATGTACACCCCTTGAGTCATTTGCTTTTCATGCAAATCTATACATATGGACTCAATTGTGTTTAGGGATATGTATGTATACTTTTGTGTTGACAAATCATACATATACCTTGAAATGAAATTTGTTTTAATGGAAATTTAGTTTTTCATGTTTCCATGTGTTTATGTTTAACTTCATGTATATGTCCATTTTATCTAAACTATTGTTATATATTACATCCTTTGAGCCACGTGCCTTCATGCATATATCTTTGTGGACTCGTTGTGTTTGGATATGTATGTATACTTTAGTTTGTATAGGACATACATATACCTTGAAGATTAAATAAGTTTTGATGATTTTCATGTTTTCATGTTTCAAGGAATATTGAGCTTATTAAATACTTTCATGATCATGTTCTTCACATTGTATTTGTACACTCACATTTCATGTTTACTCATGTTTTGTTTTCATGAGTCATATTTATACTTAATTGGCTTAGAGTGTTGATTATCATGTGGATTTCATGTTTCATGAAAAATAATTTTGTTTTATTCCTTACTTGAAGGATTTCGTACTAGTTTACAAGTTTTTCCATTTAACTAGTTGCGATATTCTTCATTTTGGTAGAGTTTTTCAAATATACTTTATTTTTCAAATCTATTTTTTTTTTGAAAACCCCTACCATCCAAGGGTGGTTGGATGGGAGATCATGCTCATGTATGCTTTATATTGAAAATCATTTTAAACTTGAACATGATTGGGAGGATAGGTTATATGAGTTATACTTTGATATTATTGTTGTTTCAATTGGTATCATTGGATTCTTTCAATTGGTATCAATTTTGACCCTTCTTGTATACTCATATATGTTTGTATGTATGTATGTTTTTCAATTCCAATAGTATCAATTTCGATTGGTATTAAACTTTTCATACATATATATGTTTTATTTGTGCTTATTATATCACTATATCCTTAAGCACAAAATTTTGTTTATGCTAAAACTTGAGTTTTAACTTTGTTTCAATTGATTCAATTTTTCAATTGGTATCTTAATTCGAGCTTACGCATTGTTTTTGTTGGTATTTCATAAAGGGAGAGAAAATTCGATTTTCATATTTCAATTGGTATTTGTATCTCCACTCCCTTACTTTATGATAGAAAATAAAAATTTTAAATTGATATCATATACTTAAAAAGAAAAATACTCTCTTTTGATATCAAGATATTTATTTGAATTGGTATCTCAAAATTTTGTTTAAAATAAATACAAAAGTTTTGATTTGTATTGTCTATATGCAAGGAGAGCTTAACATCTCTTCTACATATAGATTCATGTTGAGTGTATCTTGTATTGAGGAGGTTGACATCTCTTCTTTATGTGGTACACGTGTGTAGGGGGAGCTTCACATCTCCTCTTATGCATTGCATAGTGTACATTATGTGAATTAGGGCTTGTCATCCCTCCTTCTTGTAATGTATCTATGTAGGGAAGCTTCACATCTTCCTCTTCATAAATGTATATCGCATATACCATTTGTTGATTACTATGTTTACTTTCAATTGGTATCAAGATGCTACTTTGACATATTTTCAATTGATATCTTAATTGATTGTCACCCCTATATTGATATTTTTTATTTTAGACAAAAAGGGGGAGAAAAATTTATTGATTTGGTTTTTGGTTTTTACCCCTTTATTGATGATTGACAAAAGGGGGAGAAAGATTTTGAGTTTGATTGTGTTTTATATATGCATATTTATGTTTTGCATAATTTAAGTTTAATTTTAATTGGTATCTAGAGCATGTTTTGTTTTTGAACATTTCATTGGGTATCTAGAGCCTTTTATTGTTTATACATATCTATGCATGTTTCATGTTTCATATTCATTGCATATTTATGTTTATTTGTTTATGCATGAGTTAAGGGGGAGCTTCTTTGAAGCTTAACTTTAATCCATGCATATATAACTCCATGAGTTTTGTCATCATCAAAAAGGGGGAGATTGTTGGCCCGGAGGCCTTCCTCTCTAGTTTTGATGATGATTAACTCATG
This sequence comes from Agave tequilana, assembly GCA_038442645.1. NCBI lineage: Eukaryota > Viridiplantae > Streptophyta > Magnoliopsida > Asparagales > Asparagaceae > Agave > Agave tequilana. Next base: position 23,795 of record JAVJIF010030957.1, read on the forward strand.
TAGTTATGTTTACTAATAATCTTGTGATTTTAGTTTCAGATCATTTAGCAAGATATTAGTTGGTGATTGCTTCAAAAAGAGGAGTTTGGAAGCCTTCACTTGGTGATTCCAGGGCCCGAGCATCAAGATCTTACATAGCCCTAGCTCGTGGATCACGGTTTGGATCAAGTCGACTTGAAGATGAAGATCGTCAAGAAGACTTAGGTATCCTAGTGTTTAGTTTGAGTTTTAGATCCATTTGTAAAGCTTAGTATAGTTGATATGCTCAAGTGCACAACACACACGTTTTATGGATATTGGTTTTTCGGTTTTGATTTAACCAATATTTGTTTTTCATGAATAGTTGATCAAAACAAGTTTACTTTGTTTTTATGTATATTAGATGTGCTCTATATACATACATGCTTACATGACTTATACAAACTTATTTTGACTTTCCTATTCATGTATTGAAAAATTCAAGTTTTATAAAATACAAGTTTTGGTTTTTGATAAAAATGATTAAACACAAAAATGGTTTCAAATTGCTTGATATTTGAGTTGAAATATTTATCACAAGTTTATATATCAATGCAAAATGTTAAAACTTTTTTGGGGATTTTTAGAAGTTTTTAAAGAATTTTTAGAAATATTTTATCCCCAGTTTCTGACCCAGAACTGGCTGACACGCCAGGTCGGTCGACCGCACCAAGGGCCGGTCGACCGTGCGGTCGACCGACGTGCACAGAGCTGTGCACGTCTGGCAGCACAGTGGGCCGGTCGACCAGGCGGTCGACCGGACCAGAGAGCTTTGCTCTCTGTATCTGGGCGGTCAACCGGGCGGTCGACCAGGTTTGCCCAACGGTCATATTTATGACCGTTAGCGGTCGACCGGCCGGTCGACCGCCAGCCTGTCAGGCTGACAGATCAGCCTAACGGCTAGTTTTCTGTTTGGGCTATAAATACCCCATCTCTTCATGGTTTTAACTAAGATTTTTTGTGCCAAAATTTTCTGATATCTCCAGTGTTTTAAAACAAGTTTTCAAAAGAGTTTAAGTGCCAAAAAGATCTATCTTTATTTTGTTTTTAGGTTTTTGGAAAATCAAAGAAAAGAGTATTTTGGGAGATTTGTCTTGGTGTTCATTTTCTATCTTTTACAAGAGTTTTCCCAAGTATTTTTCTTTGAGTTTTTGTTTTCCAAACACCTAGTTTTCCACACTTAAGCTATATCATCTATCCTATACTATTAGGATCTTGTTTTGTGGAAAAGAGATAGTTTGTGGTCTTTGTAACCACTTGTTGTAAACCTCCTTGTATTTGTGTATCCCTCTTTGGTAGAGATTGATCGGAGTGGTATTGGTTGTAACCCTCTTCGGTAGAGGTGTTGGTTGTTGTTTGGCTACGGGCCTACCCCTCGGTTGTGAGGCGGTGTTTGAGAGAGGAGTTTGGTACTCCCTTGTTGTAAAAATCCTCCTCGGTGGAGGTTCCCTCGGTGGGAGTCCTCGGTGGACAAGATAGTGGATTAGAAATCCTTCTCGGTGAAGGCAGGGACGTAGAGCTAGGGGCTCGAACCTCGGAACATATCTTTGTGTTTGCGTTTGATCCATTGTCTCTCTAACTCTCTCTCTCTTTTATTTGTGCAAAGCATCATTCATTCATTCATATCTTGTTGCTTGCATTTGTGCCTTGCATTATTTCATATTGTTCATCTTTATATGCTTGGCTTGCTTGTGTGTGCCTCACTTGTACTTAACCACAAGAGCTTCATATAGCACCTCAACCCTTATATAGGGGAATCAAGAGGAGTTAATCCAGAGCCCTTCACGGGGAATTCGGCTACACTTGTGTGTTGTACTAAGTGTGTTGCAAATTGTTTTAGCTTCCGCATTTAGTTTCTAGATTAGCATTATCACCTATTCACCCCCCCCTCTAGGTGATTTACACAAACCACCACCACCGTCGCTGGCTGCCCTCCGCCTGCACGCCCTCCTTCTCCAGTCTACAGTGCCACCTTCAATACTAACTCTGACAGCTCACTGTTACAGCCATCACCAATCTCCCTCGACCTCGTCTGCAGCATGAGTATCAGATATTGCCATACTTCTGAGTCTTTATAAGACTGCGACCATGATCACAGTTCTCTTTATTAGGACGCGACCAAGATCGTAGTCCTCACAAAAATACCTTATTTTGCGACCATGATCGCAGTCCTCACATAAACACAATTTCTCAGTTTATATCGGAACTGCGACAATGATCACAATCATCGCAAAATGTCTGAATTTTCAATTAATAAAATATATGCGACCATAATCACAGTTCTTATAGAGGAATGCGATCATGAGTCGGAGTGCTCATATTAGCATTTCCATCATCAGCAAACTCCCGTTCACCGATATCAAATGATCCCCAATATTTTTCAGATCTAAATATCACATCGATCACAAACACAAACAAAACCATCACGAGCATGAACAAATGAGATCTGTAAAAAATTGATCCCAACAAAAATTGTTCCGGGGACTCCGCCCCCTGAGACCCCGGGAGGGGGTTTACTGCCCCCTTCCAACCTCCACATCGACCTTACCGCGAAGGTCGATCCGCGAATCTCTGCATCGGGGTCAGGTTGAGGGCAATGGAGAAGGGTAAAAGAGAAGATGAAGATATATAAAGAAATGATGATTGGGAGAAATCAATTTATATTGACGTGGGTGACGCTGTAGCGAATAAAAATGAGGGGGTGAATTTTTTTTTCTAATTATGAAAGAAAATAAGCGACTGTAGCGAATTTTTCCATAAATAAATCCAATATTTTGGCACTATACAATATATGAGGAAATGAGTAATCGAGGGAAGAAAATATATACAGAATCAGTTATGTGATGCATTTACTGTCGGTACAAGTTTTGATCAAGGCATGATATCAAAAAAAAGGTTGATTAAGCTGAAGTAATCATATTACATAGATGTTTCATGGATTGTATAATGGTGACTCCATTTGGTTGGATATATATTCATAGATTGTATGATGGTGATTCCATTGGGTTGGGTTTATATTCATTAACTTCATAGTTATTCCACATCTGCTCCAACCCCAGAATGGATGTGCAAGTGTTTAATTAAAATAGGTAATAAATTTACTGATTTTTGTTTTGATATAGTGCTGTCTGCCATGTTTAATTCTTCTTTTTCCACAAACTAGAAAAATAAACTACATAATAAATGGTCCACTATGGTATCTGTAAAAAGTAAATAAAAGATATTGTAATGTCATTAGCGTAATCAATAGCTCTGCAATTAACTACTCTAGAAGTCTATAGATATCAATACTTTTTATTAAAAAAACAGAAATCATAAATTTTACGTCCATAAAGGATACTGTAAACAGCAGCATGGCTCTAGCATGTGTTAAAACAATTATTTGATATTAGTTGATTGTAGAGTCCTGATCATCAAATAAAGGTTTGGGGAGTTTGATGTGATACTGCCTTCAGGATTAGGATAGAAAGAGGCAGACCAATCAGCTGAGAAATTAAGATGATGGTTCCCATCTAAAAAGTATGTTACAGAAAATTACAAATAATAATCCAGAAAATGGAGAAGATTGAAATCATCACCAACAGAAACAGATGTTCAGGAAGCCTTAACCACGAACTCATGAGCACCAGAAAGATAATCAATCATACAACGGTTTCCCGCCCAATAACGATCAATCTGAAATTTCACACTTACCAGTCCTGGGACTCCCTAGCTATATTCCCATCAAAACAACATTGGTTTACCTGGGGCAGAATCTAACCACCAACTGATACCGATACCGCCTGCTTAAAGACCAGGGGGCCTGAAAATTGGAATAGGGAAGAAACTCTCCACATTGACTGGAACTCGTAGTGCCTGGCTCAGAAGCTCTGGTGAGGACGACTCGCCTTTCCACGTCGAAAACCAGGGCCCACCACCAACTTCTGCCCCTGCCATATTGCTAGTAGCATCCAGGATCAGCTGCAAACAAAAGGGTTTTTATGTGTCAGGCTGATTTATACAAAGTCAGCTCAAAAGACCTTTCAACTATATGTCAAGCTTGAGCTGCATGCGATTATATATCAAGCCGATTATGGGACCTCCATGAATACCTGGCTAAGCCTAAACAGCTACTTATAGAGCTCCTTCACTTTCATTCTTTATGTATATACATTTTCAACCTTACGGATATTGTTGTTTAGTGTAGGAAGAAACCACGTGAACATTAGAATGTATCTAATGACTCACACACTATAGCATCGTAGAAAAATATGTTGACCCAGAGGCCTTTCACCTTAGTTTTTGATGATGACTAACTTATGAAGGTTAGTTTATTAATGATCTTGTGTTTAATAAGTTTCAGATATTAATCAAGATCTTAGTAGGTGATTAACTTCAACAAAGGACTCAAAGTCAAGTTTGGAGCTAACACATGATGATTCAAGAGCTCGCGCATCAAGATCGCATCTAGCACTCGGTTGGAGTCAAGCTCATTTGGATCGAGTTTGGATCGAGTCGTCTTGAAGATGGAGATTGACAAGAAGACTTGCATTTAGATTTGTTTTAGTTTTATTTAGATCTTATGTAAAGATAGACTAGTGTTGATATGCTCAAGTTCACACACACAAGTCAAAAGTTTATTGGTTTCGGTTTAACCGGTTTTGAATTTTCTAGAATATATCTTTCATTTTCATAGACTAGTGTTGATATGCTCAAGTTCACACACACACAAGTCAAAAGTTTATTGGTTTCGGTTTAACCGGTTTTGAATTTTCTAGAATATATCTTTCATTTTCATAAATAGATAGAATCAAAAGAAGTTTTACATGGTTTAATGTATATTGGGTTTCATCCATATACATCTATGTTTCATTTTGACTAAAAACTTACTTTGATATATCTAATTCATGATTTCAAGTTTTGTTTTTAACAAAATCTAAGTTTTGAAAAATACCGTTTTTTATTTCAAGCTTAATTTCCAAGCCTCAAAAATAGTTCAAATGTTTTTGTATTATGTGTTGATTTTTGGTCACACATATTGTACTTCAAATATTTATAAGAATTTATTTTTGTGTAATTTATGTGATTTTATGAGATTTTATAGGTATTAAAAAGCCAACATTTCAAAACCTAAAAACACATTCTGAGCCTGCTGGCGGTCGACCAGACCAAAGCTCAGTCGATCGGTCGGCACAAAACGTGCACAACTACCTTGGCCATGGGCTGGTCGAACTCTCTGGATCTGGCCTCGGTTGATTGACCGGTCGACCGAGCAAGAGAGTTCACTCTCTGGTTCTGGCCTCGTCGACTGGGCGGTCGACCGTTAGGCGAATTGCCTTAGAGGGCGGTCGATCGAGCGGTCAACCGGTAACCCCAACAGTCAGAAATCTGATTATTGGCCGGTCAACCGGGCGGTCGACCGACAGGTCAATTTTGACCTGTTCTTGGCCCCCAACGGCTATATTTTCAGACCCTATAAATATGGGTCCTTTGAGGCCAGTTTTGACCTAGATTTTCAAGAGTAAAATTTCTCATCTTTTCAAGTGTTTTCATCAAGTTTTAAAAAAAAGTTTTTGAGCCAAAACTCTTCATCTTATTTTGTTTTCAAAGTTTTGAAAAATCAAGGAAAATCAAGTCTTTGGGAATTCTATTTTGTTATTCATTTTATATATCTATCAAGAAGTTTTTTTCAAGTATTTTCTTTGAAGTTTCTTTTTCAAACACTTAGATTTCTCACACTTGAGCCTATCAATTCTATACCTATCTATAGGAACTTGTTTTTGTGAGAAAAATTATTTGTGGTCTATTGAGATCACCAAGAGATTGTTTGTGATCATTTGGATCACCAAGTTGTAATCTTTTCTTTACTTTGGCTTAGTGCCCACCTCTTATGTAGAGATTTGTGTTTGAGAGAGTGGAGTTGTGTACTCCCGGTGTTGAGTTGTAATTTCTCGGTGAAGTCCATTTGTGGAAGGTCCTGTGTGGACGTAGTGGAAATCCTTCTGTGTGAAGGCGAGGACGTAGAGCAATGGCTAGAACCTCGAAACACATCTTTGTGTTTGCGTTTGATCCGCTATCTCTCAACTCTATCTCTCTTGTATTTTATATTACTTTATATTGATCATATTCATATGCTAGATATAGTTTGCCCATACTTGTGTTCAAGTAAGAGAGCTTATTAAAACACCTCAACTCCTAATCTAGAAGAATCTTGAGTAGTAGGTTCAGAGCCCTTCACGGGAAATTCAGGCTCACTCTTAGTTACCATCGTATGTTTGCAATTAAGTTTTTTTAAATTCCGCATCATTTGTCCTAAATTAACTAGTACACCTATTCACCCCCCTTTAGGTGCACTTTCAGAATATTGGATATTATATGCATAAATGGAAAAAAGAAAAGAATTTGTCGAAAGTTTTTAAATCTAATTAAACAGATGCACCTGTACATATGACAACAAAGAAAGAGACGGATTGTCTTTCAGTTGGGGAAGAAGGTACACACCTTCCCCTTACTTCCATCATATCTTTTCTCCCACATTTGTAATTTGAGATCAGCCAAGCAAGTATCTCGGCAAGCTGTAATTAGTCCTCCTTCTACGGTCGGAGCTCTCAGGGGCGTACCAGGCTCTTTTGTCGTGGCTTCCAACTCCACCTGCTCACCAAAATTGCAGTATTAGACTATTTATACAAACTATATTTGTGGTTTTATCGAAATGCATGTGCAGGTATATTTGTTATAGTTTTTTCTGAAAAAAGAGGATATGTAGATGAGAAATGTTGATGAAAATTTCTAAAAATTCCAAAAATTTCTTTTCTATGTAAACTATCTGAACTCTTTACTTGATCTTGGGGACCAGATAGTTCTATCACCTATGTGAAAATGAACAAAGGAACCAAGTTCTTGAAGCCTTACTTTAAGCATTGGATCAGCCTGGATGGAGAATGAAAACCCTCCCTTTCTCTGGTGGAGTGGAATTAATTTTGTTATTTATGGGATGCAGTCATATTGGATACAATGCTTCTTTTTTCCAGCTACAGTTTGCAGGCAAATTGAGAAGTTAATATCCTCTTTCTTTTGGAAAGGCAAGATGCATGCATGGAGCAAGAAGGCAACGTGCAAGCCAGAATAGGGAGGGGGTGTTGGACTAAGAAGTGTGTTTGATATGAAAAAGGCTGGTAGCTTGAAGAGATTATGAAATTGCTCTCTAGGGATTATGAGATTATGAGATTTGATATCACACCCAGTCCGGGCTATCTTTGGGATGCATAGTCACTCTCTGAACGCTCTCTATCTGGGAAGCAAAGGTAACTCCGATGAATTCTTATACTTGGAAAGATATTTCTCATATCAAACCACTAGCTATTATGCATATGAGTCAAGACTCCTCAGTAAATTGGACATGGACAGCTTCTTCAATTGGCCAATTTTCCTTTGGATCAGCATGGAACATTGTCAGGAATTCTGCCCCCATCTTTGAACTCCACAACATTGTGGTTCCCTGGTCATAGCCCTAAGATGGCCAGTTGTCTGCTCACAGCCATTCATGACAGGTTACTGACTGCAAATAAACTCAATAGGTTCTCAATCATCAATCAATATATTTGAGTGCTCTGCTGCAAGGAATCAGAAACAATCCAACATCCGTTCTTTTCATGTCCCTATTCTAAATAAATTTGGACCATGTGCAAGTTGAAGATGGGTTTACCTCCTACAATTGGCTCTCTTCAAGAAGCCTTGAATATCAAGAACAGTTTTTCGAAGAAGAATAAATGTTATGTTTTGGCTAGACAGGTTCTGGTCTGGTAGGAGCTATCTGGCATATTTGGAAGGAGAGGAATAGAATAATCTTTCAACAAAAGCAGCGTAAAAGATTCTAGTATTTAGAAGCTTATATGAGGATATCAATATCCTATTGCAGGCTTGTCAATGGAAGACATCAACTGATCACAAAGGTAGGGAGATCCTCAATAATTGGTCCTGAGAGTTGGTAATGTATAGTTTGCATGGCTACCTAGCATACCAACTTGGAGTCTCTCTAGTTGTGGGTGATGGCTATGGTCCTCTCCCCACTCTACAAGAGATGAATTGTTGCCTAGACTAGTCCTAGCCTGCATTTTTGTATCCTCTGTGTATCTTGTTTTGTTTTAGCAATAGAATTTTCTTACCTTTCAAATAAAAAATACATCCTAACACAATAATAAAGAACATAACGGAGGTCAAATAAAACCAAGATGGACAGAACATTAAATCTTTTACGAGTATTACAAGCATAAATTTAAAATATGACATGGTTTTGGATCATGAACTAAGAACAGTTCATGAATGAATGACGATAATCTGGTTCTGGAAACCGCATTGGATAACTTAAATTTCTGCTATTTAGAGAATCTTTTAACCATGCTACATATAAAATAAATTGACCAAGAGAGGCATATGTCCTCATAGTAATGAACCCCCATTAAGCCTTGTTTACCAGGAAACAAAAGAAAAAAAGAAAAGAAAAGGGTATATTGCATAAAGACCCCTGTACTATTGAACATTTTGCACTAATACCCCCGAACTAGGTTATTAGCAGTATACCCCCTGAGTTAATGGTGTTTAATTTTTATTTTTCTTGTTTTGCCCTTCTCTTTCCAATCTTTCTCATCTTCTTGCCTCTTCCGCTCCACACTCACATGCATCTCCAAAACCCATCTCCTCTTAAGGTCAAACCTGAATTATATTTTTTTTTCTCCTCCTCCTCTCCTCTCTCCCACTACTCCCCCCCCCCCCCCCCCCCCCTCTTCTTCCTCTTCTCTTTCTCACTCCTCCCTTACTTCTTTTTTTATAACTCATGATACGAAGTATATCCCTTCGATGTATATCCCTTATCAATGTTGAGAATTATGCACATGCTCTTATGGTGTACATACATATTTTTTGACAGACTTTCCCCCTTATTTTTTTTGTTCTTCTATTCCTGAACAATGGAACATTTTGTTTTATCTAAATAAAAGAGTTAAATATGCTCTGGACACTTCTGAAGACTTAATGAAATCTTCATTCTCTTCTGTTGGCTTCTTGATTGATTCATTCCACACTTCATAATATGGTTTACTCGATCAAATAATAATTTGGATCCTTGTTCTCCCTCAAAAAAATAATTTGGATCCTTGCCCTGAAATGTTCGATGGATCCTGAGAATTCACTTGCAAACCAGTGCCGGGTGACTTGGTTAATAACCCTGTCACGTCACACTTTGTCTCTCCGGCCATGGTCATTTGCTTGTTGAATCCCATTTTATCGGTTCATAGTAAACGAAGGTGTTTTCCATTTGAAGCCTATTGGTTACTCTCTATTAATATACTTTGATATCATTAGGTTTTGATCTCTTCTAAATATATTTGTTCTGTTGTATGTTCTTACAAAACCAACAGTTGGACTGGTAAATCCCGTGAACAAAATTGTTGTATACCTTACATTGCATCGTTTTCTGGATGCTAGGTTTAGTAGCCTTGGTTCATTTTTGAAGCTTTTCTATCAAATATAGGTTTCTCTTTTGTATGTCTGGTACTTGAGTTGGTGAAGCGTCTGTAATTCACTGAATGCAAAAAATCTTGCTGCTGGTCTGCATTTTCTCAAGCAACGATCATGTTTGAAAGGCTACAGTAGCTCAAACAAATTGTATACAATGGATTCGGCATTTAGACACATTTCAAAAATGTACGTAAACTCCATTTTTATCATTTTTTTTTTAAGTTTTCAACTTGCATTAAGGATTTTCTTTGGATTGTTTTGGTGGACAATTCTTTTAGGACTTTTTCATATCATGGGCTGAAATTTGTCCTTCAGAAAAATAAAAGTTCCCGTCTTTTTCACTCCTCCACCTCTTTTTCACTGAGCTCCGGTTGGGGGGGGGGGGGGGGGGGGGGGGGGGGGTGGAATAGATGGAAAAGATGGAAGGAGAGAAATATAAGGAGAGTAGTGAGAAATTGAGAGAGGAGAGAGAGAGAGAGAGAGAGAGAGAGAGAAGGGAAAAATTGGTTCAACCCAACCTGAAAGGATATCCCAGCCAAGCATCCCAAGAATTGAATCTTGGATCCCACATAAACAAATAAAACACAGACATGAACTTGGGGTTTCATCTCGAAACTGTACGTGCATACACTTTTATCAGCCATGACATGCGAACAACTACTCGAGAATTGAAGAAGAGAAATGTTGAGAGAATTACCATGTGTGTGTCATTTTCTCCAGAGAAATGCCAAAACCCCCAAGGAGAAATTTCCCATCTCACAGTACCAGTCCAGGGCACAAATTCATAGAAAGATCCCTCATAATGGACTCCAATCTGGAACAAGCAAACCAATTTGAGTATTTTACTGTTGACTCCAAAAAGTCATGACTAGAAAAACCAAAAATAAAATAAAATGAAATACATATCATGTGCCGTACAAAAAAAAATATAGTATGCTAGAAAATGAAAAACTAAATGAGAACTAACATAATCTGTAAATCAGTGGCACCATTCCTCTTTTAAGCCTCTAATTCAGATTATGATGGTGTTTCAGATATTTGTCAGATATTGGACAAATAATATATTTTAAATCAAATTTAGATATCATGGTATCTTCTTTGTATTTGCTCTATTTTCGACCCTACTTCTATATAATTTGATACAAGGCCTATTATATCATAAGCGCCGAATTAACTATATTGTCTTACTAATAAATTGTGTGAAACCTAAATTCAATAGTGAAATATGATTTTAGAGGACAAAAAGCAATAAAGTTTGAACCTACTCTGTGGGGGGTGTTGTCACTTCTTATGATGTGTGCACACAGACATGCACTCTCATACACGCGCACACAACATTCAAGCATGCACACACAAGTGTGTGTGCCCGCGCGCACACACAAGTGTGTGTGTGTGTAAGGACAATTATTATATACATATATGTACATATATGTACTAATGCAAACATGTAACTGGAAGGTAGGCAATAATGCAAGGGTAATATCAATACTAGACAATTGGGGTGTAAGGGGGATGGGGACTTGAGATGTATCTTGTAAGGATAGTTTAGTAATCTACTATCTATGTCTTATTAGTGAAAGGTGACGGTTAGGGTCCTCTCCTCTCCCTAATGAAACTATAGCTTAGTATACTGCTTGGCTGCTTCCTTTTGTATCTGCACTGGTTTTTTATATTAATGAATGACTTTTCAACACCCCCCCCCCCCACAAAAAAAAAAAAAAAAGAAACAAAACAAACACATATATACAGAGACATATGCATGTGTATTAGTTATGTGGTGAGCTAAAACTGAGCTGATCTGCGCATGAAAAGAAATCCTGCTGGTTAGAACTGTTCAGTTGCCGTATGTTGTACTTTGAATTTGCTTTCTGTCGCTGTTTCTCATCGTCCCTTCTGTTATCCGGTGTTCTTTTTTGTTCTTTCTTTGTCCTCCCTACTCTTAAGAATGCCTCTCCTAAGTGTGTGCAGTAGCTTCTCCTCTTATCCAATGGCAGGACAATCCTCATGGCCACTTTATACTTGAGGCACCCAGTGCAGCCATCAGGAACGTAGGAGTTTAGCTACACAACCATGGCTAGGCAGGGATGTTACACTGCTGCAGTACCCTGATGGGCATTTTTTACATCCCTTAATTTTTCTTTTGCTGTCAAGTGTTCCATGCTCACGTAGTATGCATTGCATGCTGTTCCCATCGTCTTTGCATACTTATTTTTGTTCTGATGTGGACACGTGTATTTATGAAAAGTTAATGTGTGTGATTTTGCTTCCATCCCTCACCTCTACATTTGGTGCTCATATTAAGTTGTGTTATTTTATGTGAGGCCAGCTTGAGCAATTCCTCTTCCTCTGATTTAATGATTGATTAGGGTTTGAAACGGGCAGGGCTGACCCGCCAACCCGCACGGAACCGGCCCGGGTTGGCATGGGCCCAGCCCTGCCCGGGTTACCCGGGCTTAGACCCGGCCCGGGCCCGCTCCCATCTAGGGGGCGTGCCCGGGTGGGAATAATGCGGCCCACGGCCAGGCCGCACCCGCCCAATGGCTAGTTTTTTAGCTATTAGGGGTTTGGGGGAATCATTTGCAATTTTTTTCAAAAGACCCTCCAACGACTATTGGGTTCAAAATTTAGCCATTGGGGGATTTTTGTAATTTTTTTTTATAGATACCCCCCAACGGATTTACTGCGTCAAAATTAATTTTTTTTGAAAAAAATATTACATTTTAATACCCTCTTCCCCACTTCATTTCGGGGATGTTTGGTTTGAAGGAAGTGGGCGGAAGTAAGGAAATGGGGAAGTATAATTGATCACTTCCCTATCTATCCAAACACCGGAAAAGGAAAATAAGAAAACCCCTTTTCCTTTTCTATTTTCTCTATTACACAACCATTTCCTCACTTCATAGTGTTACAGTTAATTTTGTGGTCATGTAAATCTCATTTGTAATAAGTTGTAGCGCAAAACAGTTAATTTTTTGATCATATATATTTCACTTGCATTCTAATTACAGTCCATTTTTTATTTTTCTTAATTAATTTTTATTTTAATATTATTTTGCGGTCAACTTTGTGGTCAACTTTTCCACTTCCACTTCCACATTATCATCCAAACATCGGAAGAGACATAATATTTTTCAAACTACACTTCCCAACAACATCCAAACACCGGAAAACTTACTAACCAATTCTCAAGTTCCAAAGAGAACTATTATCACTTCCTCACTTCCACCCTTCCTCACTTCCACCCTTAACCAAACAGGCCCTTCATCAAAAAAAAAAATCTCTACAAATCTCTACAGATTTCTACTCTACAATTTCTCTCTAAGTTCTCAAGTGCTCAACCTCTCTCAAGATCTCCAGTGCTTAAGCTCCCTCAAGTTCTCAAGGTCTCAAGTTCTTAAGTTCAAGTCTCTCTCTCAAGCTCTCTTTCACATTCCAGTATTTATATTATTGTTAAATTTAGTTTAACATTTTACTAGTAAAAAATGAATGCACACTCTTCATCAGCAGGCTGTAGTAATCCTTTTTCTTCTAGGTATCATGGTAATTTAGATTTGACTTATCAAGAATGACATGATTTGCATTTGCTTTTACCCGACACTTAAATTTTTTAATTCACACAACTAGAAACACCTTTCATAGAGTTTATTACTTCTTTTGAACCATCCACCTCTACTTCCATTGCAGAAGTATCAACTTTCATGATAGAGGGAAAATCTGAGGTTTAAAAATTTTTTTTGGCCAGGTGAAAATCACAGGAATCCACTTATCCTATGTTTTTCAACATGGCGCGTGACTTACTATCTCTCCTGCCATTACAGTAGCTTCAGAATTTACTTTTAGTACAATTTGATGAGTGCTGACTGATACGAGAAACTGCCTGGCATCAAAAGCTATCGAGATAAGCATCTGCGAGAAAATTTTAATAGATGCGGAGACGAGAAGCCAAAATAAATCAGTAGAAGACTCTCCAGAAGACGAATGAAGAAATGAAGATCTATATACTTCATTTGTATTTGTATTTGTATCAATTTATACTTTATTTTTAATCTATAAACTTCATTTGTATTTGTATCAATTTATACAAATTATTGGATTGTTAATAAAAAAATTTACATTTGCATTTCATAACTTCTAGCAATTTTGTCAAAATTTGTGAATTCTTTTGAATTTTTTATTGAATTTTTTGGGATTTTAAATATTTTTTAAAAAATGTTTTAAAAATCCAATTTTTGGATTAAAAAAAATAATTTAAAAATCACCGGCCCGATCGGACGGGTCAGCGGGTCGTGCCTGAGTCCCCCAAAGGGGGACGGGCCGGGCTGCCCGTTATATGCGGGCAGGTGCGGGCTTGTCCTGGCCCGGTCCTTGACCACCGGGATCAGGCCGGGCCGGGCCAAACCTGGCCCGTTTCGCACCCCTATGATTGGTCTTTCAGATTGTCGGGATGCTCTAATTAAAGTTTTTAAAAAGGGAAGGAGGCTCTATGTTCTTGGCTTATGTGCACTTAAGTTTGCCAACTACATCCTTTCAGTTGTTGCCTATTTATAATACAGTGCTTTCTGCTTCTTGACTGCCATGGATTTTTCCATTGTAAAATTTGCCGCTTTTATGCAAGTGCTAACGTACTTCTCTTATGCTGGGCTTTCATGCTAATTCCTTCTCTTTTCCCTCTATGCTTTGTGGCTCCTCTTCTCTCATGCTTCTCAACTAGAGAAGATTCTGTTGAACTCGTGAACTTCTTGCTGCCTTTCACACCCTCATCTTCTCTACATTCCTCCACATCTCCTTCCCTTTTGTAAAGAAACCACTGTGTTTATGCTTCAGCTTTGTGAAGCAAGATACTTGCTACTTTTATGAGTGAGCTTCTGTGCTTGTTGGATTACTATGCATATACCTGCTGTTATAGCAGTGGATGTTCTGATGTAATTCTGCAGTTCTGTTGTATGAATCTCTGTGTGTGTCAACTACCTTACTACCTTACTACAAGTGATGCTTAGATGCTCGAGGCACATGTACACATCACCTCTCAGTGTACATGTCCTCATCCCCCCCCCCCCCCCCCAACAACAACCCCTCCCCCCGCGTTACACGAGGGGGGAACCAGGTCTGCATCAGGCTTGATACAGGAATGAAAGTTGAGAAAAGCCTTGAATGTCCTAAAGAAATATTGTGAAGCTTGGCTCAAAAAGATTCAGAGAAACAGTTAAAGTGCAATTTTATTGATAGGGGTGATTTTAAACTTAGCTTAAAGAGAAATGATCATAATAGTGTCTAGGCAATACATGTTAATGACTTTGTAATTGCTAGTAATGGTCCCCAAGTAGCTTACTAAAAACATGACGACTTAACTGTTGAATCTAAAAATGAAGACCACAGTAAACTCTTATTTATTGAGAGTTGAATTTGCTAGATGGAGAGAACGGATTTCCATGTCCTAATTCCGAAATGATCTCGTGATATTGTATTTATTGGAAGCAAAATTGTAACAGAATAAGAAACAGCCAGTGATTTTCCTTTGTAATACAGAGTACAAGTCAACGGTAAAAAGTGTGGGTAAGTAGCATCTTGAAGAAAAAAAGTACTCTATGCTTCAAGTCCCTCAGTAGATGTCAAAGTGATTGTATTCTGATAATAACTAGTATAAGTTATAGGATTATCAAAAAGAGCAAATTGAGAATGAAAGAAATTTCATGTTAGTGACGGTTACCTCGAAGCCCTCTATGGTCATTGATTCTCAGCTGTAGAATAAGTGGCTGCTTAAGAGTAATTGCAGTCACCATTGAGTTTGATTTACCTAGATTTACGACCCATCCCACCAACCTTGGGGGGGGGGGGGGGGGGGGGGTAGAAGAAAAGTAAACCCTCCCACCCCCATTTTCAATGGGCTTACTCACCACTTAAAAATTCAATGTAAATGGAAGAAGGGTTTGATAAGGTGTATATCCCCATTGGTGACCCTTAGATATGCTAAATTCTCAAGTCATATTCATTCTCCAAACCTCCAGCCAGACGAAAACCGAGTCAAATATGGCTTTGAAATGTTGGACCTAACCAGACTGAATACATAAAATAGGTTAAGGTTTTGGATTAGACCAACCACTGCTGAAATAACCCAGATGTGAAACAGCATAATATTTGCCAAATGAATAAACAGGATCTGATCCTAAATTCTACAGTCAAGGCTAGCAGGTTGGCAATGAACTTACACTGCTTAAATGCTTATTTTGGTCCAGGTCCAACTATTCATTGCATTAATTTATGTGCATGAAGAATTAGGGTTATCGGGTATGTTACCAAAGCTGGACTTTCATAGATATCATTCAAACCAGGTAGCTTCCTCAAGCCTCCAGCTGTAGTTAAAGAAACTTCCCCTGATACACCATCAAAAACATTACATTGGACCTACAATGAAGGAAATGCTTTTAGTTTCAGAGAATTGTATAATAACTGTTGCAGATAAGCAAAGCACATGCCATTCCCCATGAAACGGAAATATAACATTTATAATCTAAGGGGCCAATGGAATCAGCATGATTGTTACTCCTGATTTTGGAAAAGGCCGATTAACTATACAGAATAATAGAAGTATGAATAGCATTAATATGATATGAAACATATGGTATGACCCACTTAATGTGGAAAAGATCAACTCACATCATGTACTACCCTGAAAGTTCTATAATCAATTGAACTGGAAGAATATTAAATGCTATACCAATTTAGAATTAGAAGCTTTGAAAAAGGAAGGCTAAATTATTTTTTCAATATTTATACAATACTCTATAATTTATAAGAGACAAGAGTATACAGATGTGTGCATATACAAGCTATGAATGAACAAGTGAGTAACTCAATTCCATTAACCAAAGTTAGCCACTAACCAATTACAATGACATGAAATCCTATATTGGCTTAGCCAAGGGGTGCAAATGGATACATATATATTTGATCCGATCCAGATCTGTATCCGCGTTGGTTGCGGATATGGATGAGTTTTTGTATAATTATCCGTGATTTAAAAAATGAATACAGACATGGTAAATGTCATATCAAATCCGTACCTAAAACAACCCTAATTTGGAGTCTTTCTAGCTCATTATACTTAATTAGTTCATAAGACAATAATGCTTAATTAGCTTGCTATACCTTATATATGTGTAGATTTATTAGTAATTTATTCCATTAAGTAATTCATGTTAGGTAAATCTTTCCTGGGACTAGGACACGTGAAATTAAAAGTAACTTGATATAATTTCAGTTAGAATTAAAAGTGATACAATGGTATCCGTTTAGGATCCACAACCATATTCGTTTCTCACATATCCGATCCGTATCCAATTTTGGCAGATATGGAAGGTATGAGTTTTCCTTACCATACCATATTTGTATCCTTATCCGCGATTAGCAAGCAGATACAGATATAGTAAGTGTCCTATGTGATCCGTATCCAATCCGTTTGCAACCCAAAAAAGTGACTAAGCCGCTAGCATGAGCTGGAGCCAGATTGAAGTTAGGGGTGATACATAAGGTAAGAGGTGGCTACTAAAGAGCTCAGTGAGGTTAAGAATGGGACACATGTGTTGACTTAGTCACCTAGGTGCTATCAGTACCGTGTAAACTCTCTCGCCGGCACAACCTCTCTTTTTTTTCTCCACTCGTACAACTGAACCAATGTGCTAGTTCATCCTGCAGCCCAGCTCTTGTTGCTTGCTACCTTTTTGGTGGTCGGCCAAAGAAGAAAACAAGAGGCAACCCCAACCTTTCTTGCCCTTCATCCAACCTCTCTCTTCACCTCTAGAAGTTGTTTCGCCCCTTCCTTTTTCCTCTACATTTGCTAACAAACAACCCCAAGTCCTCTCCCCTTGCTGTCGAGGCCAAAAGGAAAAGATGAAGAGAAAAGGGAAAGATATAAAGGAAAATGAAGATAAAAAGAAGGAAAACACAAGGCGGTAGTTTTTCATTATTTCTTTTGCTAGAAATAGCTACTTGTGAAGTAAAAATCTTAACTTGAAAAGAAAGTTGTTAAGACTATCGGTGATGAATTTACATCATTTTAAATTCTTTTCAGTAAAATTAGTAAATTCACATTAGTTGATTAAGTTGTCTAGTTTTTTTCTTAGTGATTTTATATGATCCAAGCTTAATGCTAGATCAAGTGGTAATCTTGTGCTGAATGAGAACTAAAGTTAGTAACTTAATGTTTCTTTAGCAATAAATTGAGAATTAAATGTGATGCTTTTCCCTTCTGAACTCTACGAGTATTGAATTAGTTTAAAGAGAAGAGTTAGGAAATGGTGTTAATGTTAGAATGCCGTGTAGAATTATGTTTCACTGAGAAGTTTCAGCCTAATTAGAGATGTATATTAGAACAAATATAACCATATTATATCTTGTTGTAAAGATAACCAAGTCTACTTTTCAACGAATCAAGCCATGTTCTCATAAGATGATCATGGCTTGAGTTATAGATGATTAAAGCAAATCGGTCAAAACTCCAAACTAAAATAATCCTTGAATTCATTCTTAATTTGCTTATCAGCCAAATGATATGTAATTACGATCCAAAAGATGTAAATAACTTGATTTCATTTAGTTAAGAGGTTAATATGATTATGTATGAAAATTATAGTTGATGTCACGGTTAGTTCAAAATTCTCCTAAAGGGCATAATTGGTTCAGTTCGTAGTGTATACAACATGCTAGTTTTCATTAATTATAAATCAAATTTAAATACCATATTTCACTTATTGAGAGAATTTTATGATCTATATGCCTCATTTATCTAGAATATTGAAAACTTTTATGATTATGTGATAACTACATGTAGTAAAAGGGAAGTCGTGGGTAGTTGTGTGGGAATATAATGGTTGTGTGATATAGCATGAAGCCATGAAGTTGAGTGGGGGTGTGAAGTTGAGTGGGGGTGTGAAGGTGCCATAACTGTGAAGAAAAGGGATGATTTGGGGACTATGCCACATACCTGCGAATATATGTTATAATTAGACCGGTCTGTGGATGATGCCCGATCGTTGTGGGATGTATGTTATGAAGGGACCGATCTGCGGACAGAATCCATGGTTTTGAAATATGATTGTGTGACAGTAATGATTTTCAAAGGTAATAGCACAATCATGATGAGAAATGTCGTGAAATATATTTTCTTTAGTCCCTTGGCGTACATCATTGTTTAACTGTAGTGGTTTCCTAGAGTATTCTTATTACTTGTATTATTTTTAATGTGTTAATTGCTATTATTTTTTAAACCATTGGAGACTAAGTGGAGATTGAGGTAAGCCTTTCAAATCTACACGTAACCTCAATACCATGTGCAGAATAAATAGTGGATTAACATTTTGTAATTATAGTTTACTTTACTTTCTTTGATTTGTTGATTAATTATCATAATGTCAAATAAGAAACACACACATCAGCTAAGCCTCCGATTATTATATAGGTTCCCTCTATTTGTGTTTCTGAATCAGGGCCAAAGTGCTCGAGTTATCCAAGTATAGTTGGTTATGAATTGGGTTAGGCCAAAAGGATAATTGAGATAGTACAAGTTATCTCCAAAAAAGTGCTAATATCCTTTCATTGCAACTAAAATATGAATTCAAAGATTAGGAAGACTAAACATGAGAAAGAAATCACTCATTTAGCTTTCGAACAAGAATTACAAGAAATCACTATTTGTTTGGCAGCAACTTTAGGAGTTAATGAAGAATGTCAAATAAATGTAATTTGAAAGTATATGTATAGTTCATATTCAAGTATTCTCTTCCCGGTAACTCCATATAATTTCAATCAGTTTCATGAGAATGGTATTCATTGTTGGGCGAAGACCGGCAATGCTAACCTATCTCTGTTTTGCAGAGTAGTAAACAAGAGAATCACAGTCTGAATCACATGAAAATCCAAGGCTAGAAGATCAGGAATCCAAGCTTATTAAATCAGATTATCATGAGGTCGTGTGCGCCTTTGTATTAACTATTCTCTTATAATTGTATGTGGCTATTGTAACAATGCTTTTGTTAGACTTGCTAGGGTAAAATGCTGGTCATGGTCTCAATTTGGGATGTGACAAGTCAAAACTTCATGGAACATGTCCTTAGGAAATATTCCATACAAGTTGCTTTCTTGGACAATTGTTCAAGTTTGAAATGATTAAACTAAAAATTCTAAATATCTCCAAGAATGTTGTTTTATAAAATAATTGAACTGTTAAATAAATGAATAATCATCCTGAAATTGTAGAGCATCCTAGACTCTGTCCTCTTAATGCCTTTTGTTTAAATTACATTACAAAATTGGGAAAAATAATTCCATGCCAACGTTTGAAGCTGATTTAATCGTATGCCCAAGTAGTTTCTAATTTAACTACATGCCCAAAATACATCCTCTACCTAACCAGTTTTAGAGTATCATCAGTGGTATTATACTACGTTTTAACCTTGGCTTTAAAAGTAAATATGAAACTAATTTGGGTATGCAATTAATTCTGAAAATATTTTTAATAAAAAACATTTTATATCATAAAGTAAACCGGTAAAATTTATTTTAAGAAATATTATTTCATTTAAAATATTTTTTTGTTAGGATAATATTGTTTAACTAATTACTATTACATTATTAATTATAATATAAAAATAGTTTAGTAAATTAATTTTATCATATTAAATAATATAATATATAAATTTAAAAATAGTAATTAAAAAATAAGTAATAAAAAATTTGTGGTTCATCACTGCAGTGATATGCTATACTTGAAAAACAATGCTATTCTTTGCAATAATATACTATATTAGATATTTGTTTACTATAGGAGTTATAGTAAGTTATACTAAGTACTTGTTTGCTATAATGAGAAAGTATAAGCTATATTGAGTACTTGTTTACTATTTTGAATACTTGTTCATTATACTTGGTCATTATTAGCTAACTGGACACATGTCTCCTATACCGAGTAATAGTAAGCTATATCGAGTACTTGTATGCTATAATGAGTTACATTAGCTATGCAAAGAATTGTTTACAATATTGAATACTATATACCTAATAGAAAAATAATATATTTTACCAAAAATATTATATTTAGTGAAATTTAGTTATAAACAATGAAAAAATATTTTTACATAAACAAAATCATCTATAACAAATTAAAAAAATTGTAACATACAATAAATAGCCGTTAAAACCTAGTATAATAAAACATAAAATTTCAAATAAAAGTTCTCATATTCATTTTCTTCAAAAGACTCATATATGTCCTTAAAACACACCTCTTATTTTCGTACTCTTTAATCGTTATGTTTTTAAAAAAAATTTGTCTTCCTTAAAATATTTTCATCTCTATTTTCTCCTATTTTAAATTGTTTTCCCTTCTTCCTCGAAACATTTTTCTCTCTTTTTCTTCTCCATTTGCAAATCCTAATTCAAACCCAAAGCTACACTCCTCACCTAAACCCAAAAGTCCAATACAAACCAAATCAAAACCCAAGACTAAATAAAACCCAGACCTATGCCTTTACCTAGGTGTGGCAATTGGGTAGGGTCGGGTCTAAGCGGGTCAGGTCTAATCAGGTCGGGTCATAACTGGATCGACCTGTATGCGCCTGACCCAGACCCTACCCGATTGTCACTGTTTTCATTCTTTTTTCAGAAGGAAAGCTCGGGTATTATTAAACGGGTCAGAACTAGAAACCGACCCCGACCTCGACCCTTAGTTATATGGGTCAACGCAACCCGACCCGTTAGACCCATTTATTAAATGGATCGGGTGGGTCGAGTCGACCCTTTTAGACCCATTTGACCTGCTTCTCCCTTTACCTTTAATTCTTTTTCACTGTTTCACATATACATTGTTGCAACCTTATGAGATGTTGCAAGCTTTACAATAACCACAAGAATCCAATTGATGCTTCCAATGTCACATAGTATGTATATTTCCTAAATTTTATTTAAAACAATATAGAATAGATTGTGGTCACCCATTTAAAATTCCATCGGAAACATTAAAACCATAACATCAACCAAGGGCCAAGACCAAAGCAATATACATACAAGTCTAACTCAAATCTCTATTATGATTCATAAAATCTTTTTGTTGCTTTTAGTGCTCCACGACCATATCAAGTTCAAGGTCGAGGATGAGAATGAGGTAAGCGCGAAATCAAGTTCGAGGTCAAGGATGAGATTGAGTTCGACGATGGCAAGCACGAGATTGGCTTGGAGGTCGAGGACGAGATGGAGTTCAGCATTGGCCAGCACGAGATCGAGTTTAACATCGACGACTTGAGGAGGGAAGGACCGAGAGATAGAGGAGGGAGGATGGAGACGGAGGAAGGAGGCAGTGACTTGGGCCGGCAGTGATGGCAAGTTGGGCCGGCGACACCGGGATGGATCAAGGGTTTATCTCAAAGGGAAAGATAAAAAAGCTACAGCTGTAAAAGGAAAAGCCAAAGGGATTTCAAATAAAGTCCAAAATATATATACATGTGTTATTTTTAAATGGGTCGTAAATGGGTCGTGATCGGGTTAAGGTAAAATCCAGACTCGACCAGTTTATCTATCGAGTCAAGCGGATCCACCTCATTACGACCCAAATCCGTATAGGCTGAACCCAGACCTGGTAAATTGGGTCGGCTTCGGGTCGGTTTAAGGGTCGAATTGAAATTGCCACCCCTGCCTTTACCCAAACCCTTCATTCTCCCTACTTCCTCTCCATTCTCAACTCCTTACCAAACTAAAGTTTGAGGCCACAAGCAAAATCCTCACCACCATAACCCAAGCCAAAACCATACTTGTCCCCACCCTTGTCGACACCGACATCACCAGCTACGCGAGCACTGATTAGCACAATTTATCACATTTTTATGCTCTCATTTATCTATTTTTTATGTATTTCAATAATGCTACTCAAAGATTTTTAGTGCTTGTATGCAAACAAAGTTGCTAGGAAGAGAAAGGGCATAAATTGTGCATTCTAGAGACATTGGATGGGCCAAAAGGAGCTTTAATGCAAAATAGAGGAGTTGTTGCCAAGAGTGCTTTACTACACCCAAAATTCATCTTGAAAGAAATCCACAGTCAATTCAAAAAAATTTGAGTCTGATTGGGACGAAAACGTAATTTTGAAAAGTCCAGGGGCATAAACGCAAAAGTGGGCAGAGATTCAAAGTGCAAAATTCATTTATTTATCTTTCTTTTAATTTTGTAATTATTGAGACTTAATTGTAAAATAGCCAAAAGGCCTAGGCTACAAAAACTTATGTATAAGCTAGGGTTTTGGCTGCCCAGTTTTTTTTGCCTCATTTTTGGCCTTTTTTCTTCTTTTGTCGGAACATTTTTAGAAACGCATCCTCCAATGTTGCATTGCATTTGTGTCGAGAAATAGTGGCTTAATAATATACAACTAGCATTTAGTGTAGGATCGCCGAGATATTGATAAATGCGGAATTATCTCTGTTGGCAACTATGATCTAAAACACACAAGTCAACACAAACTAAACAAGAAGGATTAATCGTTAATAAAATAAATAACTTGCAATAAGGAAAATCAAATCTCAGAAAAGTTGACAAACGCAAACAAAGAGATTTATCCTGATTCGGTCATTGTGACCTACATCCAGTCCCCAAGCCACCCGCTTGAGATTTTCCTTTAACCTTGATTTTGCCACCCAAAATCAATACACCATGTACACCACTTGACAAATCCCCTTCGCCAAATGTATACACCTTCTCTTCCACAAAGAGAACACCTTCTCTTCCACCAAGAGAATACCTTCACCTTGTACAACTTGCCTCTACAACCAAGAAGCCTCCCGTGTACAATGATCTGCTTTGAGAATTACAATACTTTTCCTATAGCCTTGGTACTGAATGTGTATGTGGACAAGGTTCAGTATAGGAAACAAGAACTTCAGAGAATCTTCACAATGGAAATGTCTTTTGGTGAAGAACTGAAGTGGGAAAAACAGTTTTCAGGTTTTCAGATTTTTGGCTTTGGAAAACTGATAAAAACTCTTGGTAATTGGCCTTTGGTATAACTTCCCTATTTATAGCTGAAGACTAGGGTTAGTTAGGAAGTTATTGGTGCAATTTCAGATGATATGAACGTTGGAAAACGTTGCACAAAAGACCAGATAATGAAAACTGTCCAACAGTCAGAACTGCCTATTAGTCGACTTGCCTATGGAGTTAGTCGACTAGACTAGGCAAAATCCTTCTATTAGTCGACTAGGTTTAGCTATTAGTCGACTAGGTCAGTGGCCGTTGGAAGAACAGTTTCAGAATAACTACTTCAAGTCGACTGCAACTACTTGATAGTCGACTTGACCAGTTATTAGTCGACTTAGGAACAAGGGTTAGTCGACTAGAAAAATGTATTAGTCGACTATAGTTGACTGTTGGTCGACTAATACACAAACAGAGAGTTGGTCTGTTTCAGGACACAAAACTTAGTCGACTTGGGCTATGGGATAGTCGACTACACAAGGGATTAGTCGACTTGCAAGATCAATAAGTCGACTAATGGATCTATGAAAAGTGTGTTTGTGTCAAGGCTTTTACATGCTATTTCATCTTTACAAACCACACTTAATCAACTCTCCTTGGCACATCTTGATCATGTAGGACTCTTGATTCGTCATGTGTTAGAGCTCCAAATGAATTTGATCTTCACAAACGTCTTCATCAAAATATGTTCCAACATTCTCCCCCTTTGATGATGACGCTTTGTGTGCACAAGTCCTCCCCCTGCAGAAGATATGTTATATTTTCCTCCCCATGCAGAAATGGGTTATAACAAATAGAGAAATACTTTGTTCTCCCCCTGCAACAAATATATTAGTACATATATATATAATTGTTCTTTATCAATTTTTATATGGTACCTGCAAGATAAACGTTAGATGGTACCAAACATAAAAGAACATATTTAACCTTTAGGAGTCCAAATCCATTTAGAATTTGGTTTCCACCTGTTAATATACACATAGTTGCAAGAATCACATATATCATGAATGTATGATGCAATATATGCATTTTTATCATGAAAATTTAAGTTCTTAGGAATCCATATAAACTTATTTTTCTTAGGCTTTCTTTTTACAAAAGAATTATATGTATTACTATAACATGAAGATTTTGCAATAAATCCAATACCATGATTATCATGTGACAATTTCTGAAAAGATAATAAAGCATTCAAATTTTCTTTTCCTTTATTAAACTGTCACATTTTGCAAAAGATCTTCATATTCTTTTTGAAAACTAACATGTCTTTATCCAATATAGAAATCCTTTCATTCAAAGACTTAGTTTCCTTTTTCAGAAAAATGTTCTCTTTTATAAATTTCTCATTTTCAATTTTCAAAGATGATATGACTTTTTCAAACTCATCTTGTTGTTGAGAATTTATAGATGAACATTGTAATGCATAACATGAATTTTCCTTTAAAAGTTTCTCATTTTCTTTTGACAAAACTTTGTTTTTCAGTTTTCATTTTTCAGATCAAGAAATAATTCATGGAAAGCATCAGAGAGTTCAGAATATGATACCTCATCATCTTCAAGTGCCATGTAATATAGGTTGACACGTTCAATGGATTCTTCTTCATCAGATGAAGATGAATCACTGTATTCTGATGATGCTTCGTAGTTCTTCTTCTTTCTGAACTTCTTACTCTTGTACTTATCTTTCTTCTTAAGCAAAGGACAATCCATCTTCATATGACCTGGTTTATCACAATTAAAGCATTTGAATTTACCTGCTTTAGAAATTTCCTGAATTTCTTTGAGAGCATTGCCATCTCCTCTTCGTCATCATTGTCCGTGTCGGAAGATGCATGGAAGGCGAGTTCTTTCTTCTTTGAACGGTGTTATCGTTCGTCCTTCTTCCTTTCTTCTAACTGCACTTCATATGCCATTAGATTACCGATTAGGTTTTCTAATGTCATAGTTGAGAGATCATTCGCCTCTTCAATGGCGGTTGTCTTCTTCTCCCATTCTGGTGTGAGTGCACGAAGGATCTTTCGAACTCTTTCAACTTGGGTGTAGTTCTTTCCAAGGGATGCTAATGTATTGGTGATGTCGGTGATCTTGTAACCATCTCGGATATGGTTTCATTCTCCTCCATTTTGAATAACTCAAACCTGTGGACAAGAACAGATATTTTAGATTCCTTAACTTTATTAGTGCCTTCGTGTGTTACCTGAAGAGTATGTCATATTTGATGTGCAGAAGTTGCTGTTGAAACACGGTTGAACTCTTCTTTGGTTAGGGCACAGAATAGAGCATTCATCGCTTTTGCGTCAAGGTTCGCGTTCTTCTTTTGATCTTCACTCCAAGCGTTGTAGTTGGTTGTGGGCTTGGTGTACGTTGCTTCTACGATGTTCCAAAGGTCGTAGTTGAGCGATTACAAGTAGATCTTCATTCTACACTTCCAGTAGTTGTAGTTGGTTCCGTCAAATAGCGGTGGACGCTGTGTAGAATGTCCTTCTTTGAATTGGGATGATGAGAACTCCGTTGCCATCCTTATTGTTGACGAGGTATGCAGGGCTCTAATACTAAATGTAGGATCGCCGAGATATTGATAAATGCGGAATTATCTCTGTTGGCAACTATGATCTAAAACACACAAGTCAACACAAACTAAACAAGAAGGATTAATCGTTAATAAAATAAATAACTTGCAATAAGGAAAATCAAATCTCAGAAAAGTTAACAAACGCAAATAAAGAGATTTATCCTGATTCGGTCCTTGTGACCTACATCCAGTCCCCAAGCCACCCGCTTGAGATTTTCCTTTAACCTTGATTTTGCCACCCAAAATCAATACACCATGTACACCACTTGACAAATCCCCTTCGCCAAATGTATACACCTTCTCTTCCACAAAGAGAACACCTTCTCTTCCACCAAGAGAATACCTTCACCTTGTACAACTTGCCTCTACAACCAAGAAGCCTCCCGTGTACAATGATCTGCTTTGAGAATTACAATACTTTTCCTATAGCCTTGGTACTGAATGTGTATGTGGACAAGGTTCAGTATAGGAAACAAGAACTTCAGAGAATCTTCACAATGGAAATGTCTTTTGGTGAAGAACTGAAGTGGGAAAAACAGTTTTCAGGTTTTCAGATTTTTGGCTTTGGAAAACTGATAAAAACTCTTGGTAATTGGCCTTTGGTATAACTTTCCTATTTATAGCTGAAGACTAGGGTTAGTTAGGAAGTTATTGGTGCAATTTCAGATGATATAAACGTTGGAAAACGTTGCACAAAAGATCAGATAATGAAAACTGTCCAACAGTCAGAACTGCCTATTAGTCGACTTGCCCATGGAGTTAGTCGACTAGACTAGGCAAAAATCCTTCTATTAGTCGACTAGGTTTAGCTATTAGTCGACTAGGTCAGTGGCCGTTGGAAGAACAGTTTCAGAATAACTACTTCAAGTCGACTGCAACTACTTGATAGTCAACTTGACCAGTTATTAGTCGACTTAGGAACAAGGGTTAGTCGACTAGAAAAATGTATTAGTCGACTATAGTTGACTGTTGGTCGACTAATACACAAACAGAGAGTTGGTCTGTTTCAGGACACAAAACTTAGTCGACTTGGGCTATGGGATAGTCGACTACACAAGGGATTAGTCGACTTGCAAGATCAATAAGTCGACTAATGGATCTATGAAAAGTGTGTTTGTGTCAAGGCTTTTACATGCTATTTCATCTTTACAAACCACACTTAATCAACTCTCCTTGGCACATCTTGATCATGTAGGACTCTTGATTCGTCATGTGTTAGAGCTCCAAATGAATTTGATCTTCACAAACGTCTTCATCGAAATATGTTCCAACATTTAGCACTCATATTAAGGAGCCTTTGCTCTGGCGAGTATCATTTCATTCAAGTATTTATTACTGTATTTGATCAAGGAGTGTTATTTAACTCAATATGAATGTATGTATTTAAGTGTGAGTGCAATCTTACTCGATCTGAATGTATGACTCAACTTGCTACCATCTTGCAAGGAGTGTAGTGGACGTAGAAGATCAGGTTGTTATAGAATGACATCTGACCATTCTAGGCTTCTTCGCCGCATCATTATGGCGGAAATTGGCAGACTGGGCGATTGAGCTGTTATGGAAATGAAACTCAACCTACCCGAGCCTCTTCTTCACCACATCATTCTAGATGGAAATGCTCGTTGAGCTGTAATTTTTGTAAAAGTAATCATGCGACCTGATTGCTAGCTTTCAATCTCTCGAGATTTTTAGATTGTAGTGTCACGTTGTTAGTTTTCTTTTTGTAAGGATTTTCTATGAATTTTGTATAGGTATCTTTCGAATATTTTAGGTGATCTTAGCTATGGCTTTGGTAATGTGACTTAGTAATGCCGTAAACTATTTTGGACATAAGCTTTTTTGAGCTACAAACAGTGCAAAGGAATAAGGAAATTAATGTCTCGAGCAATATTGCAATCTTTATTCAAAAAGATGATATGTACATTATAACAGAAGCAGAAAACACATGCTATATACGAAAGCAACAAAAACATGTGTACTATTGTGTAAGGAAATGCATTTTATAATGTAATGAAAAAAGGACCGATCATCAAAATCTCTCTAAGGTAAAACAAAGAAGAATCAAGCCTCGGCGAAAACTGTGAGGACAACTTTCACACAATCTTGATTCGTCGTCATCCCCTTTGTTCTCCTACCGAACTAAAGACTACGTCTTTCAAACACACGAATAATGGTGTTGAAAGAAAAGAAAGAACTCATCTGCCATCCAGGTGACCTGCTGCCCCCAATGCGATTATCATGGTATCACTCTGATGCGAAACGGACATGCGTGTGTGAAAATCAGCAATAAAATACTCAATTATGCTTTATCACCATAAAACGATCGTTGATAGGAAAGGGTTAAAACTAATAATGCAGATGAATTGAAGCAAAAGAACATGTGAAGACAAATTGAATTTTAATCGTGAATCAATTAAGGATAATATATTATGCGGCAAAGATTCTACGACCAATATCAAAGCAACTGAATTACATGCAAACAAAGACACAATCTCAGTTTTGGTGGATGTCAGTTAAATCGATAAAATATCAGAGATTAATTATCGGATTCAAAATAACAAATCGGGATTAAAAATGTACCTACTGAGGATCACGTCGACCTCGGTGTCCTATGATGACTATAGATGTGTAGATCTAGTTTTCACGAATCCAACGTTTTGAACTGTGTGTTTGGACTCTGGATGAGAGAGGTACGACTTGAAAACCAAATTACTTGCTTATTGGGTCTGCCTGAGAAGCGAGTCTCCTGTTGTGGTACTGTAGCATGCGAATTAGAACTATAGTAATGGATTTCAACTTAAACCCGAATTCTTTGATTTCTTAACTTTGTGAATTGGGTCGGATCTTTCTTCTTGAACCTGTTTGAATTGTTTTCTTCTTCTTGCTGCAGGTGCAGATGAAGACATGCGATGGATGAGAGGTCGACGGAGCCTCGATAGCTTGGCAGATGGTGGCGGCCATGAGGCGTTGAGGGGAAGAGGACCAGGCACGGGGCACGATGTACCAACGAGGGGCGATGACGGGAAGACTTTGATAAAGACGACGAGGAGTGGTTGAAGTCGACGAAGAGTGGGTTTGTGGTTGGCGGCACTCGAGGCGTGAGGAAGGGGAAGCTTGAGTGGTCAGGCACTTGGCGTCGACGATGAGGGAGCACAAACGCGAGTAGCTTGTTGCGTTCTTTGGCTTTGGTGCAGGTGAAAACAAAGAGAGGAAGAAGGAGAGGGACATGGAGGTGGTGGGATCACGCGCGATCCACAAGGGAAAAAGAAAGAAAAGGGGAACTTGGTAGTCACGTGGAGAAGGGAAAAGAAGAGAGAGAAAAAAAAGAAAGTAGGAGAGAAAAGAAAGGGTTTTTTCGAGGGATTTTTCTGGGAATAATTTTTCTAGGTTTTTTAATTTTTTGTGAGAAAGAAATTTGTGGAGAGGTAGGATAGTGAGAGAGTATTGTTGGCACTCATAGGCACACGCAACAGGGGAATAAAATTGGTCGCACTCAGAGGCCCACACAACAGGGAGGAGGATAAAGAGGATAGGCTAGCTAGGGTTTACATTCTAAACTAGGGTTTCTTAGGATTTCCCACCACTAAGAGAGAAATTGAGAAAGATCATCGATCACACATAATTTTGAGAAAATTTTTATAACTATATTGCATATTGAAAAAGTGAATACATGGGGGGCCGATATATAGCCTACAAAATTGTACTCTCCTACTTCTATTTGGATTATATAATCAAACTCCTAAAAGAAATCAAAAGTCTAAAAAAAGAAAAATACATTAAAAATTTTACATGAAAAGGAAACCAGAAATCATATTATAATTCTGATTACTAAAAGTCCAAAATAAAAATACTAAAAAATATATAGAATTCTACTACTGGGAAACTAGAACGAGACGTCTTCTCCACCGATGATACACATGCCATACCGATGGCTTGATGTTCGCATCACGTTCCTTTGATCGTCTCATCCTTTTCTGGACTGAACTTATGTTTGTCATCATTTCAGTCTCGGCCATCTCTGTAATGCCTTTTGTAATCATGATTATCTCCCCTCCTATCGTTCTTGTGTGAGTTCTTTTTGATGAATTCTGATAGGTGTCCCTCCTTGTTCCATTATTCAATTTGCCATTTGAGATTATTGCAATCTTTAGTATTTATGACTGTAGCATACGAGAAAATCACACCATTTGGATTTGTTTGGTTCCTTCCCAGGACGTAAAGGGCATGGTCGCTTAAAGTAAGGGCGGTTCTTGATATTCATCAGAATATCGGCACCCTAGCGTTCAAGGCTGTGTATTGCTTAGTTCTTCCATAATTTCTTCGACCATCGTCCCGCTACTCTACTCGAAAATTATTGTGATTTCCTTACCGCTCCTTGAGAGTCATTATCTCTTTCTTCTGCTGATTTGCTTCTTGTTGTATTTCCTCGACTCGTATATATTTGTTCACCTTCATAATAAGTCTCCCAAGTTTAGGATTGCGATTTTATTAGTCGTTCAACCCTCCAAACTTCATAGCTTTGGTAACTGCAGCGATCATTGTTGCTTGGTCAACATTTTTCGCTTTGATCATCTCCTTTGTGAATCGCTTAAAGAAATCAATAATTAATTCTCCAAAATTCTGCCTCAAATAATGGATAGTCTTTCCACGAATCATGAAAGTTGCGAAATTATGCACGAAGGTCGTGGCTGGTTGCTCGAACAACCTGATGTTGGCTGTTTTTAAACGATTGAACCACACTCTCCTCGTCAATTTCAAGGTCGTTGGAAACGCCACACTCATCTATGCTTCTGAGGCACCGTGTAACTCCATCTTAGCCATGTAGTTTCAGACATGGTCTCGGGGTCCTCAAATCTGTCAAAGGTGTCGAGTGATGGGAGCTTAAATTTCTTCTTCCTGTTACGGGTGAGCTCATCAATAAAAGGAGACTTAAACCTCATCGTTCATTGGTCTAAGGGGAGCTGTCGATCTCCCATCAGTTGCCGAAGTGAATCTAACTGTTCTTGAAATTTTTCCGCCACTATTCCCATGTGAGGTACCATATGATACCCTCTTGGCCTTCGATCAAACTTGAGACAGTCGCAACATCCATCGGATTCAGAATCATTCTCGTTGACATCATAGTCTATCATGCCACGATTTCTTCATTCATCTTCTTCATCTCGATATCAGTTTCGACTCTTTTCCTTTTGGTCATTGCGTCTAATTTTTTCTTCTTCAGCTTTGAGGACTTACTCGAACCCGTAGATGAATCAAAGCTGGATTCATCACCATCTTCGTCTTCTGTAATAGGAGTGGTGGTTGAATATCTCCTTTGTCGTTGCATACTTTCCTTTTCGGCCTCCTAGAGTATTCTGGCCTTTCCCCTTTAGCTTTGACTTTAAAATTTTCAAAATCGCTCATGAGCTTCATCATCTCCTCTTTCATGACGAAGAGGCCATCGTGGACCATCGTCTTTTCTAGTGCTTGTTCTTGTCTCCCCTTATTTTCTGTGGTTTCTTTATCCTTGCTCGCTACGGCTTCTTTTTCTTTACTAGTCATGATATTTTCTCTTTGCTTGTTACCTTCTCTCTGCTCATTGTTGTTGTCCCTTTGCCTGCTGTTGGTGTAGACTCCTTTCCTTCAACTTGTTCGTGATCGTGCACCATTGGGATTTGGGGTGTTCCTGCTGTCGTGACAATGTTGCTTATGACCTCATCAACCAATTGTGGTTGTCCCTCAATACTGGATGATGTTGCTTCGATTTGTGCCCCTGACGTTAACTTTTTCGGCCATTGTTGCTTGTTGAGTTGGTGTGGCTTTTGCTTTGCTTTTATCTCTGTATTGGACAGATCGTGTGCTTCCCACCATCGTAGCTCTCAACGAAAGCACCAAATAATGAGATTCTATTCCGTGGTGAAGAAGACGATCTGCGCTGCTCCGGATCTGGGACCTTCAATCACCTGCGACCATGGAAGGTTAGCACCGCCAGGGCTTGGCCCCGACGAAGCCCCTCTGACGATCAAGTCAATAGGTGAAAGACGTAGAATGGAATGTAAAGGTGCTAAGTGGAGAATCGTATACCTCCCATTAGAGGGTCTCCCTTTCTATTTAAAGACAACAAAAGGAGGTCAGGTTGTTAGGAACGGGTCGAGTCGCTTAGGAGATCGTTGAGCTAGATATCGGGGATCTTCTCGAGGAAGGTTCCCGCTCACAGATCCTTCTTAGGGAAGATTACGCCCTTGCTCGACTAAGTCTTGCTTGATCGTCACGAATGTGCTCCATTTGAGCGAAGATCCTTTTACTAAATCTCGCCTAATTCGTGTCCACTATATTCTAATGATATAATACTTGTCACCTTTCTTGAGAGGCTATTATCTCCTTGGAAGCATTCTAACTCACCATTTAAATAATATATGCATATGCGGTCATGGTGTGATTGAATCACTGATAAGGGAAGTTACTCCTCTATAATTAGTGGTATTCGCTCTACTTTATTGAATTGATAAAGATTCCCTACTTATAGAGATAGTATGAACCAGATCTCTATACTTCATAGCCAAGATTCAATCGATCCAAACTAAAGGTAATGTTATTTTTCTATAATAAATGACGGATTGTCATGACGCGATTTGTGCATCCACACATATACTACATATTCATGGTTCAGAAATACAACGGAGACCATTTTTCCTATCTAGGACAAATTATTCATCAAGATGGATAGATCTTGTTGCCCTTAAAATAGAAGCGGGCTTCTTATGAAGTTCTCTAATTTTTTTGTGATTGTATAATACCCAAGAAGTTGAAGGGAAACTTCTATAGGTCAGCTACAAGACCCCCTCCATGTTTTATGGGTCAAAATGTTAGGTAATTAAGAAATAACATGTCCAAGAAATTAGCATAGAAAAAATAAGAATACTAACATGCAAGTGGAAATAAGCTAAGAGATAATAATGAGTGTATCCACAAAAGGTTAGAGGTTGTTCCTAGTAAGAATAAATAAGGGAGAAATAATTGAGAGGGGTTGAGGTATAAGCAACAAAGGACAAATAAGTATGATGGTTAGGACAAGTGAAAGGATCTTAGTGGTTAATGGAGCAACAAGTACTTGAGGTGGGTGGAGGCAAAATTGAAAAGGATGTGATAGTTTTTAATTTAACCAAGGAGATGGTGCTTAATAGATCTGATCGTAATAAAAGGATTCATGTAGCAAACCCCACAAATGTGGATGAATGCTTTATTGTTATTGTTGTTGTTGTTATTGTTGTTGTTGTAGGTGCGACAAGCCAATAACCTTTAAGCTACGTTACCATGATCATTGACCAATGTGACAAATGGTTGCTGGTAATTTACGCTGCAATTCTTGTATGCTGTTAGGTCTCCTCTTCTAGAATTTAATGGGACATCTTCACATTGCATACTACAAGTGTTTAAATATAATATAGAATCATGTACAAGAAAAACTATGCCACCTGAATATCAAGCAAATTATTCGGTATGACAACTTGTTAACAACTACAGAGTACAAACGCAATTCCAACATTTGATCACAATAAACAAGAGAAGAGGTAAGATTAAGCATCTTCAGTTTCCAAATAGTTTGGCTGAAGTTTTACAAATTTATATCAAAAAGGATTTGGTTAATGCATGAATACTCAGGACAAGAGAATACAACATCCATGGACTTGCAACTTGTAACTAACGTACGAATTTCTCTCATTCCCCAGTCAAAAATTATGATCATTAAATTCATAAGGTGAATAATGAAATGTTCAACAGTGTAAAATAAATAGAAATGTACATGACTAGCAAGCTTTCTCTATATGTGTGCGGTTGATCTTATGAAATCTTTAATGCAATTAATTGCTATGGACTAGATTCACAGTCGCATTAACGCCAACTAAACAGTTAAGCTTGGTTCAAGAAATATTTCAGAAAGTACTAAAACAAAAAGTCCACAAATAGATGTTATAAGCAGAGTTAACAAGGTCCTAATTCAATGATTAAAGCCAAAGAGAGATTCATATTATGTAACTTGACATATCCTTAAAATGAAAGACATGGGAATCTTACCCAAAACCATTTTCTTGGAAAGCCTCCACCCCAGTTTTTTTCTGAATAAGATGGAGCGTTTTCAAATTCAAAAAGTTCTCCATCCCACTCTATCCAACCTGCATAACACATTACTGGCTAAGAAAGCACATATAAGAAAATATCATTAAATGTAAATTAAATTCTGTAGTGTTGGGAGTGATAAGAGGCGATCGCATTGAAAATTTGCATAAATTTTCAGTTAAATTATCTCTACCTGCAGATTCAACAATACAAGAACTATTTCAGGAAGCAGAGTTTCCTTTAACTTCAGTGAGAATCTTACCTCAGGAGGACAGAGAGCAGATACATAGTAGTCCAGATAGCTAGAATGGAAAGGAAGCTACAAAGCATGAAAACAAAAATGACAGGGATTCTGTGTGGGTATGTGTGCATGTAACGAACCATCCTACAGGGATTTTTACGGTCATCTGATCCTGTAATTTTGACCTCACTATTATAGATAAAACGTATAGTTGTTTCATATTTCAACAGGACCCACTTCATCTGGTTATAAAGCCTCCTCCCCTCAGCTGCCCCTGCCCCACTCTTCCCATCCAAAGCAAATATTTTACAATTGTTACCGTTGTGCAAAGCCACTATTTGTATATTTTTTGTGGTAATCAAGTGTTGGATTTATTTTTATTCATCCTGAAATTGAAAGGTATTAATTCTTAAATACATCTAAATTGCTCGTTCACACTCCATTGAATTTAATTTTGAACAATAAAAGATTTAGAAGAATTTTCTGATTTGTAACTTCTGAATCTAAGTGAGAGTCATTAAACATCTATTCTCCGTTGAGAGAGACTCTGTGTATTGATTTAATATTGGTTTAGTCTCATATTGCCTGTGAGATTAGATGTACTCTGTATTGATTATTATATATAGATTAGAGTATAAGGCTTAGAACTCATATCTCTCCCCAATCTTTGATGCTACTTTATCATGGTATTAGAGTCACTCAAATGATCCTAAAAACCCTAATTCCATTCTCTCCCAAAATAAAATGTTGTTCATCTTCTTCACCCGACCCCCCAAACCCTAACCCTAACCCTATCCCTAAGCCCATCGCCTCCTCTTTAGTTCAAAGCCTTTTTTCGTCGCCTTCCTTGCCATCACCTCCTCTCCAGCCGCCCGCCGCCATCATGTTGCCGCCTCATCGTTGTCTTCGTCACGACATCGTCCCGATCTCATCCAGACCTCGCGATCCAAACCGGGTTGTCATCTTCGTCTTCTCCCTCGTCTTCATCACGTTGTCTTCATCGCCATCGATGTTTCGTCTTCGTCGTTGTCTTTGGTGCTAACCTAGATTTCCTCGTTGATGACTTGCCACCACCGTGCTTCAGATCTCCTCGTCGTTACCATCTTCGCTGGAGCTCCTCAACAATGATCTGCAGTCACAGCCGCCGCCAATGTGCCCTCGACAGCAACCAGCCGCTGTCGCCACCATTGTAGCAGCTATTGAATGGATAAGTTGATTCGGGTTTATACTAAACCCAACCCGCCATTAGTCTCCGACCCGAATTCACTTCAGCCTAACCCGACCCGACCCGATTTGTTGCTCAGGGGTAGTGTGCGAAGGTTTGAAGGTTGAAGAAGTCGCTTTACAGTCTGAAATAGTCTCTGAGAGCCTGTTTGGGCGCTTTGTATTAGTGATTCAGGAGTTTGGTCTCTGTCGTGCAGAAAAAGATCTCTCTGTTTTGACGAATACAGCATCAGAAGATCCTGCTTGTTGTGTATGTGAATGATATTGTGATCACAAGAGATGACACGAAGGGGATTGACAGCCTGAAAAAGTACCTGTTAAGCACTTTCAGACCAAAGATCTTGAATCCCTTAAGTACTTCTTAGGCATTGAGGAGGCCAAGTGCAAGAAAGGCATTCTTCTGTCATAGAAGAAGCATATACTTGACTTGCTTTCAGAGGCTGGAATGCTAAGATGAGGAATATTTTCTTTGATGGACATGAATATAAATCTGCTACCATATCAAGGGGAGCTTGTTGAGGATGTTAAGAGGCACAGAAGATTGATAGGGAAACTGAATTACCTGATAATGACCAGACACATTCGCAGTCAATGTAATGAGTCAGTTTTTGTCAGCACCGAGGATTACCCACTTGGAGGTGGTAATGAGGATTTTGAGGTACCTGAAAAAACTTCAGGAAAAGGACTTCTCTATTCAGATTATGAACACAGCAAAGTAGCAGGCTTCTTTAGTCCAGGCTGGGCAAGATACCCGTTTGATAAGAGATCGACCACATGATATTGTGTCTTTCTTGGAGGAAATTTTGTGTCATGAAAAAACAAGTAGAGTGTGGTCTCTCGGTCTAGCGCAGAGGAGGGTTCAAAGTCTCAGCCGAGTCGCTCTTGACTCGCCGAGTCATTTCCGAAAAGGTCACCGTCGATCCGAGAACAAGACGCAAGTCGATCTTTGTGGAGGAAATAGACTGACTCGGGGCCGACTCGGGTATGACTCGGTCGAGTCCCGATACGACTCGGGTTGACTCGGTCGAGTCGACCCAGTCAGGTTAAAACAGGAAAAAAGAAAAAACTCTTACCCGATCTAAAATTAAGGCTCGCCTACCCGCTAGACATCACAGCCCGCCATCGTTCGTCATCACCTGGTAAGGCTCCATCCGATCTCTCTTTCTCTCTCCTTTATCTCTCCCCCTCTCTGTCCCGATCTGTATCTCTCTCCCGCTTTCTCTCCCTCCTCTCCCGCTTTCTCTCCCTCCCTCTCTCCTCTGTCTCTCCCTCTGTCCCTCTCCCTCTGTCCCTCTTTGTCCCGATAGAAGGAGAGAGTGGGTGAGGGAGGGTGAGGGTGAGGAGAGAGTGTGGGGGAGAGAAAAGAGAGATCGAGGGAGAAAGATCAGGCGAGGGAGCAAAAGACAGTGAAATATCAGAGAAAGGGAGAAAGGAGAGAGCCATAGAGAGATCGTTCTCTCTGTCTCTTATCTTCTCTTTTTCCTTTTTTTAATTTTTTAAGTATTTCTCATATTTACCCCTCAAATCTTCCATGTTTCTAAATTTACTATCCAAATCACCATATTTCTTAAATTTACCTCCCCAAATCATCATATTTTTTCCAATTACCCCTCAAAATAAATTTATTTTGGACATGTGATACATGAATATTAATATCTACATTTTTTTTACATTTATCGTGATTTTTTCAGAATTTTTTGAGCGTTCTATGTAGTGTTTTGTTCGTATTGCCTGAGACCAATTTGAGATGCCGCGACCGGTTCCGCCGAGTCGACGGCCGAGACTAAAACTTTGAACCATGGCGCAGAGTCGGAGTACCAGGCAATGACAAATGTGACATTAGAGCTAATCTGAATTAGATTTATTGACAAAGATTGATTTTCCCCAGAGTGTCCCATGAGACTATATGGTGACAATAAGACAGCAATACACATTACTGAAAATGTCATGTTTCATAAAAGAACCAAATACATTGAGGTTGATTATTATATAGTTCGTAAGAAGCTCGAGAAAAAGATCATTGTGGTGAAGCATGTTTCATCAATAGAGAACAGTTAACAGATCTTCTTACCAAACCATTTGCTAAAACACGGGTAGATTTTATTCGTGACAAGCTGGTCATGTATGATATATATGCTCAAGCTTGAGAGGGAGTGTTGAAAGAGACTAGTCCCACATTGCATGAGATTAGATGTATTCACATTGTTTATTATATATAGACTAGAGTATGAGGCTTAGAACTCATCTCTCTCTCCCAATTTCTGATGCAACTTTATCATTCTATAAAATCACACAAAATTGTCATTTGCACATATTACCGGAATGGATTCATCCACATCTGTTCCTAGAACTTCAAAATTGAAAAGCAGATGGTGCAAGTTCCATTCTCAAATTAACTGTTTAAAACAGATAAAGGAGAAAGAGTCTGTTTTGTAGCATTTAGATCAGCTCAGAAAATATGAATTGTCAAATTAATACAACTAATAGAGAATAGAACCAATACAATCGTTTTTTACAAAAGGAAATTGATAGAAAATTATATGTTCTGATTGTCCACGTTAGAAGGGAAATCTTCTCCAGCGTGTGATAAACCCTGGTCCTTGTCCCTTGGATTGATTTAATAAATCAATCCAAGAACCATATTTTTAAAAGATAAAATATGACTAACAAGAAGGAACTCTTTCATCTCTATTGTAAGAGTTCACTTATATGAACTCTTCTTCTCCACTGAGCCATCTCCTTTAGTGAACTATCAGCCTTCATATATTTTCAATATAGCTTCAATCCCAGTTCATTTTGGAAGATCATCATCCTAGTAGCACCTTTAATGATATTTCAATGAATCCCCCTATCAGCATGCTTGTTGATGCAGCATGCTTGTTGATACAGATTCGATTCAAGATGAATTTATGGTTTCAATTCCAAAAAAATAAAATAAACAGAGTTATTGTAGCAGCTACAGTAGCCCGAGAGAAAAAAAAATCTTTTTTAAAATTCCAATTAGATTTAGAAATAGTTTGTTGGGCCCTAAGTTAGGAAATAGTTTTCCTAGGCCTTAAGTTAAATTACATTTCATTTTAGATTAAAGTTAGTTCTTAAATTTTAGGAATTCTAAAATTAATTTTCTTCTTTAGCAAGCATTTACTATTATAAAAATTTCAAGGCTTTAAGCCTTTTTTATGTGATGGTGATTTTGATGAATGAAAAAAAAAGTTGGATGTTTTTCAAAAACTATTTCTCTGCAATGGAGATCTTTGTGGTGGTGTGAGGCCACCTTGATCGTGGTGTGAGGCTACATATGGTGTGATTCCATATCCCTGTTCCTTTTTTCTTTCTTTGTTTCCCCCGATCCACCACCCAGTTCCCTATTATTTGGTATCAGAGCAAGTTCCAGATCTAACACAGATTGAAGCTGAAGAGATTCATCAATTTCAACATCAACCATCTCGAGATAGATCAAATCACCATCAAAAAGATTAGATCTGCCACCAGAAATTGCTAAAGGCTCGTGGCTGCTACAAGAGTAACTTCGATTATTTATCATGTCTTATTCTTGACCATCTGTATATTATTCCCATCAATCCTATGGTTATAGTTATCCTATAAAGTGCCATTGCCACCCTCGCAAAACTATTGTTATAATCCTCACAAGTTGGGTGATAGTACTTTGTTTTTGGGTTTGATGATTTATATGGATATGAAAGTTGGATGGATGATTTGGAAGAGTTATTTTCTTATTAGAATATAGACAGATATGCAGATGTATTTATATGCGAAGTGTAGATTCAAAGGAGAAGTTGAAGATTGGTGGTTGAGAAATCACACTCTAAGATTCATTAATGGACACGTATGAAAGTCTTTCTTCAAGATCGGTACTCTCATCATCGCATGATTTACCACTCATCAAGGAGATACTATGATTCTCCACCTCCGACAAATGTCTGCCATTCTTCGAAGAGATTTCACTATTTCATTAACTCCGGCCAACATCAATAACCGAGCACGCAACAGATCTCGAGGTAGTACCAGATCCGTAGTCTGAACCAGAGCATGAATGCGGGCCTGATCCTCGACCAGAGCGTGAATCTTAGCCTAAATTAGAACCCAAGTTTGAAACAATGTCAAATCTAAAGCTAAAATTTGAACTCGAGGAGATTTTAATTGAAATGTGTGAAGAATCTTTCACTCGATCTATTGAAACTAAGTCGAAGCCAAAGAACTTGATGGATGTAGTCCTTGAATTAACAATCTTGATTGAAGAAGGCAAAGACTTTGATGGATGTCTTCCTCATGCCCCCAAATCATCAACTTCGTCGTCCAAGCCCCCCACTACCTACTAACGCCGACTTTTGTGTTTCGCACTGTTTACTTCTTTGTTGCTTGTGTGATGTCATGATCAGTTTATTCGATTGAAGTTCTTACATCCTATCTCATTTCAAAAGTCAAGGTGGAGTTTTTCTCAACCAGGGTAATTTGATGCGGCATAGATTCAATTCAAGATGAATTTATGGGTTTAATTCAAAAAAAAAAAAAAAAATTAGTAGCAGCTACAGTAACCTGCAAGAAAAAAATTATTATATTATATTTCTATTATTCTAGTTTATTTATGGGGCTAAGACCCCACCATTCCCTCAAAAAAAGATTCTAGTTTATTTAGAAAATAATACTTGTAGCCTTAAATTATAAAAGGCAGGTTTTCTGTTTTAAAATTTTGATTAGATTTAGAAAATTCTGGGACTTGAGTTAGGAAATAGTTTTCTTAGGTGTCAAGTTAATTAGATTTCTTTTAGATTAAGATTATGATGAGGGACGAAGTACAAGAAACAAGATAATTAGGAACAAACACTAGGAAATCTCAACCTAGAGTTTGAAACACAAAAAAATTGTCGGGACTCTCACTAGGGTATCTCACCCAAAAGTACACTGGCTACAAATGCTTCAATAGCAATTTTTCATTATCAATCATCAACCAATAATAAAGCAGTCTTGATCTTATATAGGCCTACAACAACATGATAATTCCTATCACAACAAATGTGAGACTAAATAAGATAAACCAATCAACTACAATAACCAACTAAAAAAACTAAGATAAAATGACCCAACCAACTAAAACAATAAGATAAAATGATCCAACCAGTTAAAAATTAAGATAAAATGACCCAACCAACTAAAACAAACTAATCCACTAGATGTCCCCATCATTCTCCCGAGTTCGAGAAAATTCAACCATGTCGAGTGTAGATCTCATTGGCTCTCAGTCGGGCAACGGTGATGGTCGTGAACCCAACAGAAGTGCAGCAAGGCTGAACCAAGGCGGCAGATTTCGATGGAGAAGAGGGGTTGGAGATCAGCGGCGATGAAGAAGCCTTCATCATCGGGAGGCAGTGGAGGAGCATTCATCGTCGGGAGGCAGAGGAGAGAAAGGGGAGGAGGTGGTGGAGGCATGGATCAGGTGCTGTTGAAGGAGACGATGAATAGAATAGTGGCTTGTCGAAATTTCTTCGAAGGGATTTTTGAGATTTTTCTTTAGCAAGATCTAGAGTTGACAAGGGAAAACTAGGGTTTAATGAAAATCTGATAAAGACTAGGGTTTTGTGAAAGGTAAAAGAAAATAGCAGAATTTAGTTCTGATACCAAACTGATGGGGGACGAACTATAAAAAAGGGATAATTGAAACGACACTAGGAAATCTCAACATAGAGTTTGAAACCCAAGAAAATTGTCAGGACTCTTCCTAGGGCATCTCATCCAAAAGCACGCTGGCTACAAATGGTTCAATAGAAAATTTTCATTATCAATCATCAACCAATAACAAAGCAGTCTTGACCTTATATAGCCCTACAACAACATGATAACTCCTACCACAACAATATGGGACTAAGATAAGATAAACCAACAACTACAATAACCAACTAAAACAAACTAAGATAAAATTACCCAACCAGCTAAAACAATAAGAAAAATGATCCAACCAACTAAAACATAAAATGACTCAACCAACTAAAATAAACTAATCCACTACATGTCCCCATCAAATTAGCTCCTAAATTTTAGTAATTAGTTTTCTTCTTTAACAAGTATTAATTATTTAAAAGACTTTTAAGCCTTTTTTAATGTAATGGTGATTTTGATGAATGAAAAAGAAAGTTACATGTTTTTCACAAATTGTTTCTCTACGATGGAGATCTACGTGGTGGTGTGATGGCCATCTTGATCACGATGAGACCACATGTGGTGTGATACCATATTTTATCCTTGTTCTTTCTTTGTTTCCCCTGCTCGCCCACCACCTGGTTCCCAGTCACTTGTTAGTCTCTCTGTTGCTCATGTATAAACCATCTCATACAATTGCGCTGCCTTATCCTCAATTGGTGCAACCTTTCATTTCTTTTTCCCAGGATGCACTCAAAGTATATTCTACTTTTTCTAATATTGTTGCTCATCCATCTTCAAATTTTCCTTTCATCTTCTCATTTCAGGGACAAATTTTCTTATTGGCCAAAGCTCCAACTAGAAAAAAAGAAAAAAAACAAAAGGAACCAAAACGTAGCTGGTCTTATAGCTAGCTTTAACAGGTGACATACACATGCTTCTTGTCAGATCCAGATCCCAGTCTGGTAAGATTATGCCTTTGGCAAACTCCGAGCCAGTTATCTTTCATAGCCATGTGTCATTGATTGCAAAGTAATCATTCACCTCCCCTTCACGATGCCCAAGGATTTCACTATGGTCATATCCAAGCCATGCACCACTACTGATAGCAGTTCAACACCCACTTTCACAAGACTTAAGGGTTGTGCCCGGTATCACCATTAATAGACCTTTCTTGAAGCATCAAACTCTCTAAAGTGGCAACCTAGTCTTCTTAACTCATTGAACTCTATAATCAATACCAGTTGAAGCTCGAGCCCCAGACTTCGTTGTATGTCCTTTTAGAAAGTTCAGCTCCGCAACATTCAAAATCAACATTTTTGTCTTGCATCCTTAACATCAGAAGAAGACATCCAAATGTTAACATTGAAATATCAACAAAATTCACACCTAGACTACCATGTCCAGCTGTGTCCAAATTTGTCAGATGGACAAGGGTGTCCAGTACATTATTGAAACTTGGTTATAGGGATCTTCAATGAGAAGATACTCAAACTTATTCAGTGATTGGTCTATTCCCTGTGGATAACTTATTTTCAATTTATTTCTATTAATAACCATTGTCAAGGTGTAAACTCCATAGTTCTCAGTTATAGGGCGTTTCTTAATAGTTTATATTCCTTCCTCCCGATTTA
Organism: Agave tequilana; assembly: GCA_038442645.1. NCBI lineage: Eukaryota > Viridiplantae > Streptophyta > Magnoliopsida > Asparagales > Asparagaceae > Agave > Agave tequilana. Next base: position 66,741 of record JAVJIF010030957.1, read on the forward strand.
ATATTTAATTTCTAGGGACCACAATAAAGGTGTAAACCTTTAAACTTTTTGGTGTATTACACACACAAGCGCGTGCGCACAAACACACACTTCTAAACTTTCTTGTTTATCTCACACACACATGCACATGCGCGGACACATGAAGGAAGATAGGGCTATGCTTGGCTACTTCACAAAGGATTTGAAGCCAAATCCTTCCTGTTGAAACCAATCATAAGCATCCAAATGAAAAATCCACTTTGTTCAAGTTGATCTATGTTGTCAAAGTGCCTAAAGGCCAAATAAAAAATTAAAAAAAACTGAGGTTTCTTGAATTTGAGGCTTCTTGCCCATGCATCATGTAGGCATAAAATAAATGGCCAAGAGTAGCACATCACTTACATTTATGTTTGGCACATACAAATTGTTAATCTGGAAATTTGATCATGATATAGACATTTTGAAACCCTTGCACACCAAAGTTTGCCGAGGTTTAAACAGTTAGATGGTAGCTTTAGACAACTTGAGATTTTTACCTTTGATTGTCCATTTTATTCCTGCTTGATCCACAGGAAGAAAATTAAAATCCTTAGATGTTATTTTTCTAATTTTAGGCATTTTAGCCCCTCTATCTATCTAAAGTTTTTACTTTTAGGCATTTTACATGAGTGGGTGAAATTGAACATAGTGAACTTTAGACAACTATGATTGGATTTATATGGGAAGAAGACACACACGAGGAAATGGGATGTGACAGAAACCTATAACATGACTTACTACAGGTGGCGGCTTATCTCTACATATTGGATCATCTTATGGATGATCCAAACCTTTCACGTGATCAACATACTCTAAAACATAAATGTACCAAAAGACCACGAAAATTTGGAGATCTCTACCTAGCTTATCAAGTAGTCGCATTTATTTCATTGTTGAGAAACCATTCACCCTGTAACCACTTGGTGCATTGGCAACAGAATTCAAAATTGCATATAGTTTTGTATGTTATGTTCTAAAGAATGAAAATCGCAATGGTCCGGGTCGTCCATGAGATGATCAGTAAGTACATTTAAGTCACTTGATGGGTCGGCGATAGATCTCCAAATTGCATAACATTTTGTATGTTTATGTTATAAAGGATGAAAATCGTAATGCTTCAGATCGTCCATGAGATGATCCAATAAGTACATATAAGTCACCCCTATTGTAAGTTACGTGGACTGTGACCTCACATTATATTTCCTTATCCATCAACTGTCCATCCGTCCATCCATTATGTCCCCTAAAACATAAATGTATAAGAAATAAAAAATAACACACACGTGCCCGCACACGCACACGCACATATCCGACAAATAAAGAGGTTGCAAAATTTACAATTTTTAGTAATAGAATAAATGTTATCACTTGATAAATAGGATAAATGTCTCTAAACCTGTGATTTTTTGGTGTTTGTCTTTTGGGATAGAGATCATAGCCTCATGGGGAACAGTTTGCTCCCCAATAACATGACCCTTGAGCAAGCCATAGGCCAATCTCTTGCGTAAGTTCCCTAAGGTGTGTGGTGGAGATTTTTCGTTATGTATGATCAGACGGTCGATCACACACCACAAGCAAGAAGGACAGTGGGTAAAGTAAAATCACAACAAAGACAGCCGGATGAGACAAGATTTTTTACGTGGAAACTCAATGCGGAAAAAACTACAGGGAGGAGAGGAAATCCACTATAATTTGTGAAGTACAAGAATTACAGGGATTCTCTGTGCCAGGCGTAGCGCTGGCTTCTTAGATTCAGGAAGAAGTTCCAGAAGAAGACCCTCTCGCTGGAAGAGAAGGGCTATATATGCTCCATCCGTCCTACATGCATGGGGGGGATGATACGGACGTGATCCTCGAAATCACATGATCTGCACATGATGGTTACAGCTGTGATGATGAGCGCTTGATCATTGGGATTGCATGCAGAGAAATCCACCTCGGTCCATAACAACCCATGCTAGAAGGCGTTGACACGTTATGCACGTAGAGGAGGATTAGCTATGTAACTATAGGTGTAGAATAAGGATAATCTGTTACCGTTGTTTGGATGGCAAAGGTGGAATCTCCGAGTGGGGAAGCTCCAGGATGACTAAGAACACAGAGCCATCAGGATGGAAATGTCTTCAGAGAGCAGCTTCGTGAGTGTCTGGACAGTGGTGTTATTGTCTGAGGGTCGATTTTGACCATTACAGAGCCTCCCGCTCTTCCGCTTGTCAGAAACCTGCTAGAGAGAAGCAGGAGAGCGGAGTGGGTGGGTGAAAGCCTCTTTGATGCCTTTGGTTTGACTTGGTGCTGGTGGGCAGAGGAAGATCTGGACCATTAATGTGGATCTCCGATTTGCGGTGGAGATCGTGCTGCTGGATGATAGCTGGTGTGCCGGTCGGTCTGGCCTCTTGGAATTGGTAACTGGCGTCTATTCAGATTTTGATGCTATGATGACTAAAATCGTAGGGAAGCAGTGGTTGATATCGTGCTTCTCTAATTGTCCAAAATTCTCGGGATGTGAACCGTCTTTTCAGGGATCGAGGATTTGAATGGAGACAGTTTGGCTCCTCCATCTATAAATAGGTTGGAGTCATTCGTATAAAAGTACTTCTGCCATCTCCTCTGAGAAGTCTTGTTGAGTCATCATGTGCCCTACCTTCCTCTTCATTAGATGGAAGAAGGAAAGATGGAGAAAATGGTGGCCAAGCTCCCACTGCTTGGGAGTTTGTTTGGCGCAAAACGTCAGTCTTCGTGACGAGCCTGTCACAAAGCATGCGACATGGCTCCACCGCCGGAGGCGATTGCTTGGTGGTCCACTTTGATTAGAGCCGATGATCAGGTTTCGAGTCGCCCGATTTTTAGGGGGTGAGGGTCGTTCTAAAGAATCTGACCCTCCCTTCATATAGGGTGTATAAGAAAGGAAGAAGTGGAGCACGTCGGTCTGGTGTGCATTGGAGTCGCCTTTCACCCCCAAAGCTTGATCTTCTTCCTCAGAACACCGCAGTAAGGGAAGATCTTTTCTCCTTCTGGCATATTCTGCCAGAGTCCGTCTAGTCGGACGTTATTGTCTCGCTCCTGGAGGACTTCTTGGGGATTACCGTAGTAGGTAGTGAACGTATAGCTTCCTTAGAGAAACGGGAAACTGCTGACGAGACACAGCTACCTGCTTCAGGGACCGCTGCAAGGATGAAGACTACCCCTGATAGATCTCCTTCGATTGAACAAGCCTTGGTTGTTCTTACTTCGGGGGTCTTTAAATGGTGACAGGACAGGTTTTCAGATCTCCTGTATTTCTTTTTCAAAAAGCCAACACAAGCATATAGAAAATTTCATGCATTGACTTGTCAGCTGTAACGACATAATGAAATTTAATTGTATGTTATCTTGCAATGGAAATGAACAAGTTGTTTAGATCTTACCTGACTCAAGTTGCGGAATAATCATACTCCTTCAAAGGCCTGATATTCGAATGGTAAGAATGTGATGTCTGTGTTACCGCCCCCGGATGATACCTCCATCCCGGGCAAGCAGGCGATGATCTCCGAGTGAATGGGGACTTCAGTCGTGGAGTTGAACTGGGCCATGAGATGCCGGTCTCCGAATGAGGTGAGGACTTCAGTCGCGAAATTGAACTGGGGCGTAAGTCGCTGGTCTTTGAGTGAAGTAAGACTTCAGTCACGGAGTTGAACTAGGTCGTGTGAGGCGCTGGTCTCCGAGCGAAGTAAGGACTTCAGTCGCAGAGTGGAAATGGGTCCGAGTAAAGTGAGACTTCAGTCGCGGAGTTGAACTAGATTGTTTGATATTTGTGTTACTGTTCTCGAGTGGGGTTTCTCTCCAGAACATACAAACATAAGGTGTAGTGTGAGGGGAATGGGAGCCCTCAGCTACGGACCGGGGCAGGCGGTTGCTCAATCGGGGGTTGTTGCCAAATTAAGGATGGGCCTTTGGAACCCGGAGGTAGGTGTTTGGGCGATATCTCTCAAGTGGGGGCTTCTCTCCTCGAGCATGCTCAACTGGCATTTGCCTAACCTGGGATGAACCTTCCAGACAGTAGTTGCTCGGTCAGGGATAAGCCGCGGCGGGGTTGTTTGTATTACATCTCTCAAGTGGAGGCTTTCCTCCTCAAAGCATAAACAAACTGGCAGTAGTCCAATTGGGGATGAACCTTCCAGACAGTCGTTGCCTGACTGGGACGGTTGCCCGGTTAGGATGAACCTTCCGAACGGTAGTCGCCCATTGGGGATGAGCCGAGAAGGAAGCGGTTGCCTGATTGGGGATGAGCCATTCAGAGGACAGTTGCTCAATCAGAGATGAGCCTGAGAGTGCGCTGAGGCGGAAGGTTGTGGTATTGTTCTCGAGTGGGAGCTTCTCTCCTCGGAACACACAAATAAAGAACTAAGACAGATGATTAATTAAATAAGAATGAGTCAGAGTGTTACTAAAGGTGAATGCTTGTGTTACTGCTTTTGAGTGGGGGTTTCCCTCCTCGGAACACACCAACGGAAACCTCTGGAGGATGCGCTCATGAGCTGGTCGCATAGGAGCCGGTGAGCGGATTGATAGGTTCTATGAAAGACGTAAAGAGTTTGGAGTCGGATGCTGATGTTGAATCTCAAGTGGGAGAGTCCCTTCTCGGCCGGCACGGTCTTGACTCCAAGAAGAAGAGGCTATGCAGGTTCCTCGGATCCTGCTCTTTATGTATGGGGTTGTGTTAGTCAACAGCCATGTACTGTGTGACCACGTGATGTGGTTGATTCTAAGACGGGGTCTCGCACTGTCTTTCTGTTTGGAGGATGCTCTGGGTGCGAGGACATACTCTCACAGATGGCCAACGCCAGACTAAATCTTTAAGGTACTTGCAAAGAGACTGGCATTGGGCAGTCCGATGTCCCGAGTGATCGTAGAAAGAGCAGTAATCCTTCATTTCGGGACGAGACAGATCATGTGTCTTCAGTTTCGGATGTCTCACCCAGGGTTGACCCTTGATGGCTTTGAAGACGTCCTGGATTAGGAGCTTCAGTGGAGTGAAACTGTCATCTACCTGGTAAGCTCATATGGGCTCTGCAAAGCGTTCGAGAATGATCGTTTCTTGAAAGCATCTTGCCCGTGACCCTGGTTGTCGAAGAGGGGTCTCCGTATTGCGTTTTTGGTTTGGCCCCGTCATCGCCGCAGTTGAAAGATAAGTTGGCGGAGTTCTTCATTGTTTTCTCCAACTAGATGTACGGTTGGGCTCGATACAGGATCTCGCTCTACGGGTGATGTCATACTTTACTAGGTGTTTGTACAGTGGGTGGTAACCCATAGCCCGCTGATGAATGCAAGAGCGGTTGCGTTTTCGCTACATTGTGTACCTTGGCTAGCTTAGCCAATATACGCCTTGAGACTGTCGGAGGGTTCATCTTGAAGGAAGGAGGTAATGATTGATCTATTTGAATTCCTGACGAGAGGAATATTGAGCGAGAAACAACTTGGAGAGGACTCTGAAGTTGTAGATTGAGCGCGGTGGAAGGGAGTAAAACCAATCGAAACTGCCCCTTCAGGCCAGAAGGGGAGATCCGATACGAGATGGAGTTATTTCTGGCATGAATCATCTTGTCCTGATACTAGTGGAGATGCTGGACCGGAGCGCTCTAACTAGAGTAGCAATCAAAAGTTGGAATCATGAATTTCTTGGGAAATTCAAATACCAATATGCCCTTGAAGAAGGGGGTTGGATGCATGGGTAACGGTGGCTCTGAGTCTGCCGGGATGTGGCAGTCTCGCTTCTTCTACTCGCTTTTGCACAAGCTTGTCGAGATCTTGGACACGGACGAACTCTTCAGTCTTTCTCTGAGAGGTCGTGTTAATCCCTCGTGCGGGGATGTGAAGAACTCGATCAGTTATCGGTTCGCTCCGATGGAGTGGGGAGAGGCTGCTCTGCGACACTTCCGATTTTGAGAGTGCTCGCCGCTTGTAGCAGCCTTGCAGTGGAACTTTCTAGCAATGGAGGCGGTCTTTAGGTGTTTTGAAGGGTCGTGATCTGGGCGAGTAGCTAGTTGTTCAGACGCTTCATCTTCTCCCGTTCACAGGCCACATTCTCTCAGTCACGCGCCACTTGCTCGCGATCGAACAAGGCCTGCTACTTCGCCATACCCTTCCTTATGTTTGCGAACATTTGAAGGAGTTGGGCCTTGTCCGCTGACGACGGGTAAATGTCTCCGGCCGCCTACCATGAAGGTGCAAAGGTAGTCCTTCCATGATGGGGTTAAGGTTGAGGCTGCTCGAGAGGAATGCCCCCAGCAGTGCAACGAATTTGCCCTTGGAGGTGGTCTCTTCTTCGATGGTCGGTTGCTTCCTTGGGGCCATGGCTCGTTGGAGAGACTTTTTGAGCATGAGTTTGCAGTGTTTTAAATATCCCCGATATAACCCCGATATTGCGCCGATATTGCGTTTACGGCACCTAGCCGCAATGATTGGCACATCCAAACCGATATAGCGATTCACCCAAAATTGTCGATAAATCGACATGGACCCGATATATCGGCCGCAATTTCGCCGATTTTGGACCCGATATAGCGTTTTACACTCAATTTATGTTAGGTATTTGGGTAATTCGAGCGATGTGACAATGTGACATTTGTGAAGATTCTACACTTGGATAGTGATTATGCATTTATAAGCTTAATGCAAGTTATCGAGTCAAGTATATGTTAACATATAAGTATGATGTTTTATGTAGCTTTATATAATTTATGATATATTGTCTTATTGAGATGCAATTTAAGACAAGAAGATATGTATATTTACAGTCCAATTTTGATATCGATTTTGAAAATATCCCCGATATGTCCCCGATCTATCCCCATCCCCGATAAATTTTCCGGCCGATGTGGCCGCTGTGGCCGCCATTTAGAACACTGTGGGTTTGATAAGGAAGAAATCTGAGTATTGGGACTCAGATCTCAACGAAAGCACCAGTTTGTGGTGGAGATTTTTTGCTGCGTATGATCAAACGGTCAATCATATACCACAAGCAAGGACAATGGGTAAAGTAAAATCACAACAAAGAAAGCAGGCAGAGGCACAAGATTTTTACATGGAAACTCAATGCGAGAAAAACCACGAGAGAAAATCCACTATAATTTGTGAAGTACAAGAATTACTAGGATTCTCTGTGCCAAGCTCAGTGTTGGGCTTCTTGGATACGGGAAGAAGAAGAAGCTCCAGAAGATCCCCCCTCACTGGACGAAAGGGGCTATATATGCTTCATCCGTCCTACATGCATAGGGTGGATGGTACGGACGTGATCCTCGCAACCGCATGATCTGCACGTGCTGGATGTTGTAACAGTCATCATGATGGGCGCTTGATCATTGGGATTGCATTCAGAGAATCCGCCTCGATCTATAATTGCCCAGGCTAGAAGGCATTGACATTTATGCATGCAGAGGAGGATTGAGCTGCGTAATTATAGGCGTAAATTAGGGATGATATCTTGTTGTTGTTGTGGAATAACGGAGGTGGAATCTCCGAGTGGGGAAGCTCTGGGGTGACTGAAAACATCAGAGCCATTGGAATGGAAGGTGTCTTCAGAGAGCAGCTTCGGGGGTGTTTGGACACGTGGCGTCATCTTGCAAGGGTCAGATTTTGACCAATACAAGGTGTCACCACACATCTCATTTTCCTCACAAACAACTCTTTATGGCCCCGAACTAAATCATAAAAGTTTTCTATCTCCAAATAAGTATCTCAAATTAAATAGCACATAGCCTTGCACCAAAATCATATCCTCTAGAATTTTTAGATCCAACTCCAATGTCCAAGTTACATGGTGGGCACAATCCACCTTGAGAATCAACAATCCCAATCATAATCTACAATTCAAAATGTATAGAACTAAGAACCAGATGTGTAGAAGAGCTTAGCTTATGTTTCGAACAGTAACAATATAAAAGTATTAATCTTCACAACTGGTAGTTATGTATTGTGGAATTATGTGGATTCTTGGCTTGATATGGTAATTTTCTTAATACATATACAAACAAATTAGACTAGCAATGCATTCAATATACTTGTAAACTAGCTCCAGGCAATAATACAGTTAACATAGACTTTTGTTGTACCGATCAAACTTTAGGTTACAGGTCACAACATATGACTCCTTGTGAAGTTATAGTGGTCAAAATCTGACTCCATCCAGGATGATGATACATATCCCTCACCTTCCAACTCTCCGATGTACATCAGAGCAATCCTCTGAAGTCCAAATTATTCCCGACCTCCTCAAGATCTCTCCGCTCCGAAACTTCCTCCGTTCCGAAGACTTCAACTAAACCACGCAACTCAAGCAACAATTTACCATCGATCTCCGCTAACAGTTACGCCACCTTACTTTTTCCATGTTCATAATGTGTGACGTCACTCAGCACGTAGTTAAGGACAGTGGTGGATTTTCCTACATGCAATCCCTACAAGATAGCACCGCTGATCGCGACTGTTACAACAAGTCAACATGTGCAAATCGTGCAGTTACGAAGATCTTGCCAGCACCATCTGTCACCATGCCAACAACTAAGTCGAGTATAAGTAAACATCGTCCTCCAACGAAGAGGAGATTCAACCCCTGATATAAAAGGAGCCTAATTTTGATCCTGGATTCTGATTCAAATCTACACTCACTTTCTAGATTCCTATAATCCTTGTAACTTGAGAATTATAGTGAAGCTCCTCCCTGTGGTTTTCCCGATTAAGGATTTAAATATAATCATATGTGTGCCTCTTTTGTGTTGTGCTTTATTTACGTACACTACCCCACAACATCTCTCGCTTGTGGTGAGAATCGACCGTCCAATCACTTGTGGCAGAAAATCACCACCACAGACTGGTGCTTTCATTGGGAGCTGAGTCCTTACACTCAAGATCTCCCACCCAAAAACCATAAAACCTTCCTCAAAAAGCCTCTTCCACAGCGCCGATGACCTCAAGAAAGCAACCTATCACCTCAATGGTGCTACGTCTAAAGGCAAGGCCATCAGCACCATTGGGGGCATGGTCTCCCCATCAGCCACGGACTATCGAAGACACTGGTTCCTCCTCACCTCCGGGGGCAGCTGCCAATGTCTAAGCTCCCCCATCGCAGAATGATGACCAGCTCCTTCAGATGCTTGCCGACATGAAAAGCAGCAGATGAAGAAACAACAAGCCCCGTCAGATCATAATCGGGAGGAGGCGGCTCTCGACCGCGATAATGCCATTTGTGGACAGTAGGCAATAAGGCAGCTCAACAACCAACTCTATGCCCAAATCCCTGCCCTCCATAACACCCCCAACACCGACGAAGTCAGCAAGCGAGCCTGAAACTGGAGACTGCTGACATATGCACCCTCGACGAGTTGATCCAAAGAAGGATCAAGGAGGCTAAGTTGCAGCTTAATACCGAGCAACACATTCTGCTGTTGAAATCTCTGACTCCCCCTCTCCAAAGAGATCCTGAGTGTGAGTTCCCGAGAAAGTTTTCAACTCCAACCTTGGACTACTACTCCAGAGTGAGCAACTCGATCATTTCTGGGACAAAATGATAGTTCACTTTCGTAATGATCCACTCATGTGTCTCACTCCCTTTCATCCTGAAAGGTGTGGCCTCAGATGATTTTACTCCCTACCTTCACATTCTTCTTTATTTCGAGGAGGCATCTGAAGTGTTTCCACCCATACGCATCTCGCCAGAAGACTAAGAGGAACAACTGTCATCTTCTCACCTCAAGCAGTGTTCTAAATGGCGGCCACAGCGGCTACATCGGCGGGAAAATTTATCGGGGATGGGGATATATCGGGGACATATCGGGGATATTTTCAAAATCGGATGTCAAAATCGGACTGTAAATATACATATCTTCTTGTCTTAAATTGCATCTCAATAAGACAATATGCATAAATTATATAAAGCTACAAAAACATCATACTTATATGTTTAAGATATACTTAACTCGATAACTTGCATTAAGCTTATAATACATAATCCTATCTAAGTGTAGAATCTTCACAAATGTCATATTGCCACATCGCTCGAATTACCAAATATCTAACTAGAAATTGAGTGTGAACGCTATATCGGGTCCAAAATCGTCGAAATTGCGGCCGATATATCGGGTCCATGCCGATTTATCGGCGATTTTGGGTGAAAATCGCTATATCGGTTTGGACGTGTCAAATCATTGCGGCTAGGTGCCGCAAACGCAATATCGGCGCAATATCGGGGTTATATCGGGGATATTTAGAACACTGCCGTCAAGATGAGGCAGAGTGACAGACTCAAATCTTACAGCGGTTACTTCCAGAGCCAATTGGCCAAAGTCCCCAATTGCGTAAGGACATCTCTGCACTCGCGTTCATCAGCGGACTGCAAGTTTCTCACCCCTTATACAAACATCTTCCGAAGCACAATGTTACTCAAATGAGCGAGGTTCTATCTCGAGCTCAGACCTACATCCAGTTGGAGGCAATGAAGACTTCCTCCAACAACTCCGCAAAGCCTGACGACTACGAAGGAAAGTTGAAATCTCTGCACGAAGCCTCCGCCCATGCTGAAGATTGGAACCGGAGGCAGTCTGACTATAAGAGAGAAGCGCTCTCGATCCTCTCACCGAGCCCGCTCCGAGCCTACAAGCCAATAGAACAATTCACTCCGCTCAGGCTCCCCATCAATAAAGTTCAACACCATCAAGTATCAACCCTATATAAGGCATTCAAGACTCATCCAGCACGATCCCTCACTTTCTAGAGCAGAAAAGTACCACTCCTACCACGAGTTAAAGACATAAGATCATCCATTGTCAGCCTCTGAAGGTACTTGGAAGAACTCATCCGCCAGGACTTCCTCAAGAAATATGTCCTCACACCTGAAGCAGCCTCTAGATCTGGACAGTTGAACGCTCCGCCTCCTATCCAACCACAGCACGCGATCACCAGATACAAGATAATCGAGTGTTTCGATCATACCTCCTCAAACAGGGCAATAGCCCTATCTGTGATCTATCTTGAACTTTAATTTTCATGTATTTCATTTTATTATCAAATAAAATTATATTTTGCTCCTAACCATTCAGCTAACTATGCTGCTGGGATTGCCCCCACTCAGTCCTACCGAGGTTCGCCGCTCTACTGATGGGTCTTACCCCCACTCGGAGACAACTTGAACCCAGCTCCGTAGATCGGATTCCCCCCACTCGGAGTTCAATGCTTGCACACTCCGTTGTGGGTTCCACCCCCGCCCGAAGACGGTAATACAAGCAACCGCCTACGGGCTTCCCTCATCCTACGGGTGGATAAACCCTGGTAGTTTCCCTCTGACAGGCACGAAATAAAACGTTAGCCTACAGGCTCTCCTTATCCTATAGGCATATGTACCTCTAGCAGTTTTTCTCTGTCAGACGCGAATACAAACACCAGCCTACGGGCTCCCCTTATCTGAACCTACCGGTGGATGAACCGCTGACAGTTTTCCTCTGCCAGGTCCAAACCGGATCATCATTCTGTTGTAGGTCCTACCCCCTCTCGGAGTAGATGAATCCACTCTGTCAATGGGTCGCCCCCTATTTCAGGTCCTTACCAAGTTCACAGCTTCGCTGATGGGGCAAAACCCTCAGCAACCGTGAACCCAACTCCACTGCTGGGATTCTCCCCACGTAGAGGCCCAACTCTGCTGCTGGGATCCCCCCCACTCGAAGGTCCGAATTATCATTTTGTTGTGTCTTACCCCTGCTCGAAATTGATGCATCCAATATGTCACTAGGTCACACTCCCACTTCAAACCCCCTTTCCAAACTTGCAAGTAAGCATTCTAAAAAGCTTATAACTGCACGAAACATGTGTATGTACATAAGGATTTTCTTGTTTAGATTATCCCCTCAACGTCTTAGTTTCGTGTCATTAAAAGCTGAGTATACATGATTTTTTAGCCCAATTTGTTTAATGTTTAATTCGTATTAACTTTTATTACTTTTATTATGTTACATCTAACATTTAATATAAGAAGTTACATTACATGCCTGTGTGAGCATCATCCATCCCCCCCAAAAATTCTGCACCTCCAGCTAATGGGATTCCCCCACTCGGAGACAGCAACACAGACTCCAGCCTACGGGCTCCCTCCGTTGTGGGTTCTACCCTGTTCGAAATCTTTACTCTGCAATAGAGATTTCCCTCTATCAAGTCCCAGGATCACAACTCTGCTGATGGAATTTTCCTCACTCGAAAGTAACCGTGAACCCAACTTCGCTGTTGGGATTTCCCCCACTTGGAGGCCAAAAGTTTGCAGGTACCACTTCGGAAATAATATCTCAAGCCAAACCACTCCCAAGACAGACCAACCATGTCGGTAATAAAAATCAGCACTCTGAAGAGGTGTGATCATTCTGATTCCAAAAAGCCAACTGTAAAGCAAACCATGCAAGATCTAAACAAACATTTCCATTCCAAAGAAATTTATATATGTTTTATTCTGGAAATCTTTACATTCCGAATACATATTACTTGATTACATCTAACAAAAGTAATATAAAGTTCCATTACACTTCTGTGTTTACATTTTTAAAAAAATACAAATGATCCCAATCTGATCCCTCTAGTCCTGCCATTATTAACAGACCCTGATGCTGAAGCAATAAAGACTTGTTCTTCAAAAGATGTTTCCCGGAGCAGTCATCCACCTTCATCTATACCATGGCTTCCGAACAAGCAATCCAACGTCTTTTCCTCTAAACTCTGAAAGCATGTCCTCCGGAGGACATCTGTCAGAAGGCATGGCCTCATTGCTCACACCACTATCCAATGTCCCTATAAAAGAAGCTACAGGAGGTTCCTTCACAAAAATAAAGATTCCTCCGGTGAAAGATCTCTCCGCCTGGATCATGCTCCAAGGAAGCTAAACCGAAACCGCCCTCCTCCGTATCTTAAGGAGAACGACAAGGATCCTCAAGAAGCCTTCCAAAGTCATGGCAACACTCGGGCTCCATACGGACTCCGGTAAGACACGCAAGGCATCGACATCCGAGCAAACTGAAGCCTCAAGACAAGACTAGATAGATGTGGAATCACGCTAGCAACCCAGAGTTGCCCAGGACAAGTACCACTTTCGATCGGAGCCGACTCCCACCTTACCCTAACGGCGGCACCCTGTCACGACACCTAATGTGCCATAACAAGTTCATCACACAACTAATGTGATGCATCAACCAGACTCCAACATGGCGAGAGCCCGACTATCATTTCATCCGTCTCCATCCTCTCCCTTTCCTTCATCTGATGAAGAAGAAAAAAAGAAGACATCACGGCCTAGCAAAGCAGAGAAGAGGAACTTTGAAGTAGGGATATTTTTAGAAAAGATAGTAGAAGTGATTTCCATCTAAGGGTTCTACTCTATTTATTAATGGAAAAAAAAGCTGAACCACCTCCAATTCAAATTTTCAATCCTCGAAAAGCCAGTCCACATCCCAAGATTTTCGGTCAACTAAATCAGCAGAAGATCAATTGTTGCCACCAAAACATGACACCCTACTTCCCAAGCATTGTCTCTTGGATTTGAAGAGACACAGGTCTGACCCCAGATATATCTAGCCGACTGATGCGACAGCTGGTAGCCAGTAATACAGCCTACAATTAAATCCTAAAGATTTGCATTTGTGATCCATATCCTCGTCTGCCTATGAACATCAAAGGCATTAAAATGTCTCCTACCAACTCCGCTCTTTCGACTTTCCGTCTGCAGGCTCCGACAATCGAAAGAGCGGGGAACATCTGTAGTGGTTAAAATTTGACCCCATCCAAGATAACGACGCGTGTCCCTTACCTTTCAACTCTCTGAGGTACATCAGAGCTCTCCTCTGAAGTCCATGATATTTCCGACCTCCTCAAGATCCTCTCCGCTCTGAGCTTTCCTTCGCTCTGAAGACTTCAGCTCTGAACCAAACAACTCCAGCAACAGTTCACCATCGATCTCCACCTACGTCACTTTATTTTCCTCAATGTTCATAACGTGTGACGCCACTCAGCACAGGCAGTTATAGACAGTGACGGATTTTCCTGCATGCAATCTCTAAAAGACAACACCGCTGCTCGCAGTCATTACAACAAATCGACATGTGCAAATCGTGCAGTTATGAAGATCTCACCCGCGCCATCTGTCACCATGCAAACAGCTCAGTCGAGTATTAAACCTCGTCCTCTAACGAGGAGGAGAAAATTCAACCCCTGATACAAAAGAAGCCCAATTCTGATCTTGGATTCTGATTCAAATCTACACTCATCTTCTAAATTCTTATAATTCTTGCAACTTGAGAATTATAGTGAAGCCCCTTCTCCTTCTCCTTCTCGTGATTTTTCCTGATTAAGTTTTTCACGTAAAATCCTGTGTCTCTTTTTTGTATTGTGCTTTATTTACGTGCACTATCCCACCACATCTCTCACTTATAGTGAGGATCGACCGTCCAATCACTTGTGGCGGAAAATCAACACCACAATAGTACACTCAGTTCATATGTAAATGAAATTATATTCCAACAGTATATGCATATTCATGAAATTATATAGGATGAACCATAAATTCTTAGCACTTCAATAGTGTTAAAACTTCATTTCATGATCAAGAGCATGATTCCAATGCATCCTGGAACGCTAAAAACATAGCTCGTAACATGAAAGTAACGAAGACTTGAAGACTCAACGATTGTTCTAAAAAATCTGCAATGGCAATTTGTAAAGTTTAGTTTTACCAGTGTTCTAAATATCCCCGATATAACCCGATATTGCGCCGATATAGCGTTTACGGCACCTAACCGCAATGATTTGGCACATCCAAACTGATATAGCGTTTTTCATCCAAAATCGCCGATAAATAGGCATGGACACGATATATCGGCCGCAATTTCGGCGATTTTGGACCTGATATAGCGTTTTACACCCAATTTTTAGGTTAGGTATTTGGGTAATTCGAGTGATGTGGCAATGTGACATTTTTGAAGATTCTACACTTGGATAGTGATTATGGATTCATAAGCTTAATGCAAGTTATCGAGTTAAGTATATCTTAAACATATAAGTATGATATTTTATGTAGATTTATATAATTTATGCATATATTGTCTTATTGAGATGTGATTTAAGACAAGAAGATATGTATATTTACAGTCCGATTTTTGAAAATATCCCCGATATATCCCCATCTCCGATAAATTTTCCCGGCCGATGTAGCCGTTGTGGCCGCCATTTAGAACACTGAGTTTTACAAATTGTGAAACTAAGCTAATTTGTTGTGAATTTTTAGTTTTTTATTACTTTCAATGTTTATTAGTACTTTGAAATTTCCAATTAATGTTTTCTCCTTTTCCAGGTAGGATTAGGATTTGAAGACTATAAAAGAGACCATACGTACAAGAGAAAACCAATTTTGAAGAGTATTCATCAATAAAATTCAATAGTTTTCTCTTCTTGGTGGATTCCCAGTCATCTCCCCATGGATACAAGGTTTTGTCAAATGATTGAAACTGATGTGCAACTAAATGCTTCAGTTTCACTTGTTCTTCCCGTTTCTCTGTGTCACCATGTGTTTGCGTGTGAATATTTGGTATGTTGCAGTCTCCCGTGTCATTAAATTGGTGGCTTCTGTCTGTGTCAGGTGGGATCCCCTTTTTATTTCCATTTAGGTATTGGTACTCTGGTAGTAGGTTTGTTGTGAGGGGAACAGGGGAAAGGTGGATGGAGCTCACTCAAAGTACCTGTTGATAAACCAACATCCATAAATATTTTCCAATGAGGTTCAGAGTTCATAGTACCTGTTGATAAACCAGCAGCCATACATATTTGCCAATGAGGTTCAAAAACAGGAAAGGTGGCAAGCCATCCTGCAGTTGACTTTTGCGTAGACTTCACGTCTCCCCAGCCATATACTGGACGTGTGCTATACTGCCACCGTGCAGTCTGTACAGTTTCCACATGCCTTGACCTGTCATTGCGTAATCCTTATACAAGTCAAAAAATACATGAGGTTTAATGAAACTCATTTACAAGCTCAAGTGAGCATGTAAATATGAAATAATTGTACTTTGAAAAATAAAAAATGCAGAAATGTGGAACACTTCCAGTAAATACACAATTGAAATGAATGATGCCACACCACAGTATGTAAAGTTAGTCTGGTGTACATGAAATCTTCCTTGTGCCCTATAGGACATTCTGAAAACAAATTAGGTATTTCATCTTCATTTAAAACTTCAACCAAAAGCCTTCATATGACAAAATGCATCCAATTAGAGAGCATGTAGTGTATAAGTGATATCTAAGAGTCAATAGTTACAAGCATATCCCAAAAACCATATTTGTCACTTTCGAGATCAAAGCTTCTCTGATTCCTAGGCAGTTTCACAAACATTGATGAAATTATTGTGCATGTCAACAAAAATGCACATTCATTGATCACTCAACAATATTCTGAAACACTATCCAGACCAAAATAACCCTCTTAACTTAAAGAAAAAGTAGTCGGCATGTATCCAACAATGACATAAACAGAGATGAAGAGTCAATCAATACGTAGAAGCAAATGAGAACATGCATGAGGAAAGATGATGGGGAATCAGACGGCTCAGATTTACTAGTATTTATTCAGATTTAGAATTTAGGTCTGAATTTAAAATTGATTAGATTTTTTTGAGATTTATGATTTATTTGAATCTATATTTGGTGAGATTTGATATTATCAATAATTGCACGTATATTACACGTGTTGTAGGCTATATATAACCATGTAGTGATCTTTGAAAAATCATTGAATGATTTAGATAAAAAATGAAGCTATTTGCTTTGAGTATTAATTTTAATCCTATGGATTGAATCATAAGCGGTGAAGCCAAGATCCAAGTTGCGATCCGCGATCATATCCTTCCTCTCTTCTCTTGTTCTCCCCCAATTTCACAAAATCCCACCACAAACCCTAAAATCCCCTCTGTCCCACATCAATTTGGTATCAGAGCCGAACTTCCTGATTAAAAAAAAGAGAGAAAAGAAAAGAAATCAAAAAAAATTTACTGTTCTGTGAACAGTATTTTACTTTTGTGTTAACAGTAATTTTACTGTTCATCGGCACTGTTCATGCAGAGCACAACCACAGTCCAATGTCTGTTTCAGGCACGTTCGGAGTCTGATTCAAGTTCCGTTTAAACGTTGGATGCATGAATGAGTCACGGAGCCACTGTGAACATTTCACGACAGTTGAATAACAGTTCTGACCTATACAAGCCCGTGTTTGATGTCGTTACTGTTCCTGTAGAAAAAGATCAGCGTTTCAGGCCACATTTTCAGCCTGAATTGAGTTCAGTTCGAGCCGTTGAAATTCTTAGATAATTTCTGATCTTTATGCACTGAATTTTCTACATGAGTTTTCACTGCTGCGGGAAATACATATATACTGATAGTGATGAAAAGGAAGTGGAACGAGATATGCATGTGGCTCTCCCATATTTTTGAGGTTCTAATGATCATATTGGGTATGAGTGAAAAAACAATCTTGAAGCTTTTTTCAGTTATTTTATTCTGATATCTGAGTAGAAGTACCATTATGTCCAAATGAAACTGGTTGGACAGGCTTATTGGTGGTGAAAAGATAGCCATATCGATAATCAATATTGGTTCGTCTTACAAGATCTTCGTAGTCTTATGCTCCACATCTTCTTTACGCATCTGAGGCAGACTATAATGTTGAGCAAGAGCCCGAGCCCGAGAGTCGATCATTCATCGATATCTGCACTGAGCTCCTAGATGAGATCCAAAAACTTGTATCAAACCAAACTACGAAGGTTGATGCAGATTCAGAGCCAGACAGGCATTATTGATAAACCAAAGTCGAAGCCAGAGGTTATAGATGAGCCTGATTTAGGATCAGAAGTGAAAGATTCTCTTATTGGGACTCATGTTGATCTTCTAGCAGAGCCTGCCTGAAGCTATCTTAGTCAGCTATGAGGGTTCCCTTATCCTTGATCCCTAATGTATATAATCCTTTGCAGATCTTTCTAGAGGCAACAAGATCACAAGAGGTTGGGTTTCTTATGGTGCAGAGTACAATCGGTCCAGTCTTCAGCAGGGATGATTGCCTCAGCATGCTGCATGTGTCTTGTTCGAGGTACCATTGACCGTAACCGGTTGGTCACATAAACTAGTTTTACCTCCACCTCCACCACCTTAGTTCAGCCATGATGCATAAGTGATGATTTTCTGACTACCACCTTGGCCTGATTGAGAATTCATGATATGATCCGACCCGATTGTGTTTATCTTCTACCTATCACTACATTCGTCAGGGATGAATATTTTCAAGCCGGAGAGAAAAATGGGGAATCGGATGGCTCAGATTTACTATTATTTTTCAGATTTAGAATTTAAATTTGATTAAATCAGCTTGAGATTTAGGATTTATTTGAATTTAAATTTTGTTAGATTTGGTGTTATCAATATTTGCACGTATAGTACACGTGTTGTAGGCCATATATGACCATGTAGTGATCTTTGAACAAAATCATTGAATAATTTTGATTAAAAAAAATGAAGCTAATTGCTTTGGGTATTGATTTTAATCCCGTGGATTGAATTATAGGCGGTGAAGCCAAGATCCGGATTGCGATCCACGATCATATCTTTTCTCTCTTCTCTTGTTCTTCCCCAATTCCACAAAATCCCACCAAAGATCCTAAAATCCCCTCCGTCCCATGTCAAAAGACCACTGTATCAGAATATTCTCTGTGTTCACCTCTTTTGTTTTTCTCTTTTTCCTTCTATCAACAAAATTTAGTCAATGATTTGAAATATTAAAAAAACAAATAACGAGCAGATACCAGTACCAGCATTTTATAATCTGATTATATTAATTAATATATATACATTTAGAAGGTTATAGAATTTCAATCATATTTAAATTTAGAAAACCTGGACATAAAACATATAATGATATCCATCAAAGATCTCAAGAATGAAAAGAAGAGAACCTACAAACATAAATAATTGTATTCACTCAACAGAAGCCAATTTGCATCAATAAATGCAAATTAGAATTCAAAATCAAGATCTTTAAATAACAAAAACAAAATTAAGCATGCCTTCCATCATCCCGTATGAAACCTTGATGCCAAATGGGGCTGACCTGGAAACCTTCCACAACACGTTTGCTAAACTCCTACATAGAACAAATTAAGAATAATTAAGAGAGCACCAAAGAATTCTGAATGCAAAACCTGCACCAACACACGGGAGTGGGGGGGGGAGTAGAGCTAAACCATAATATTAGGATTTCTACTGTATAAATATTTGGTGCCCGTCTATATTGAGAACCTCTATTAATTATGAGCATAAATATCTATTCCAAAAAAACAAATTCTATAGAAATTTCTTCCCTAATCACTCGATGACACTAAAAGAAACTTCCATTAGCGATTTAATAAGGTATCATATGCAATCTAAAATAAGAAGTAGGGCATGATCAGTAAGGTGGATTATAACAAGTTGACATTCTAGCACAGCTTGGGTGTGTCCATATCGGGCAAGTGCCATGCAAGGGTAGGTGCCTAACACACGTCGAACACAAAGAAGGGACTCGCTGTGAAGTTTTCATGCTTCCTAGGTCAATTCCTGCAGCATCAAGTCTCATCCAACTTGCCAGACATGTCTACACAAGTACATCATATATCTATCCTTTGGTCTTACTTCAGATTGGAAGTGAACAGGTATTAGTTGTCAGTTTTATGTTTACTGCAATTTTTTGTAGAAACAAGTTAAAGCATTATTGATTTTCTCCCTCAAACTCTTCAATGGATATCTTTTGCATTCCTAGAACTGACAAAGTTACAAGTGAACTTCTTGAGTAAGATCAGTTTACACGTGCGCGAGCACACTATGAAGATGAAAAAGATAAGTTTGCCTCGAAGTTGATTTGCCAAAGTCCTTTGACATTGTTGATAGGGAATTTGTATATTACATGACGCACTGCATGAAATTTCGTATCAAATGGATTGAATGGATCAGAGAATGCCTCTCATCCCCTACTTTTTCAGTGATAGTGAATGGCTCCCCAGCGGGATTCTTCTCTAGTAACATAGGTATAAAGACAAGGAGATCCCCTCCCACCCTATATCTTTGTTTTGGTTATGGAATTTTGGCCAATCAAAATAGATTTGGCAATTGAATCTTGATCAATCCAACAGATGAAAAGGGCAGGCTTTTACAATGTTTCTCACCTCCTTTTTACTGAAGGCATGTTAGTTTTCTGCAAAGCTAAATCATCAATCAAAGGAATCAACAACTTTCTCACTGAGATTCAGTTGAATACAGAACTGGCTATCAACAAAGACAAGGGCAGGTTATACTTTAGTGCAGGCTGTGTGAATAGAAATGAGTTGAAGGAAGTCTTGCAAGTTTCTGCTGGCAATCTACCTGTAACGTATTTAGGCTACCTCTCGCCATCAAGTATCATAAAACCAGGCATTATTTGACACTCATTGACAAATTGAGGACCAGAATTGAAGGATGGATGGCTACAACTCTTTCATTTGCAGGCAGGATTGAATTAATTAAGAATGTTCTATATAACATTCTCTCCTATTGGCTGCAATATAATAAATTTCCGTGTCATAGTGAAAGAAATTGATAGGCTTTATACTAATTTTCTTTGAAAGGGTAAGATTCATGCATTGTATTGGAAATCTGTATGCGGCCAAAGAAAGGAGGTTTGGTGTCAGGTGTCTCTCTGACCTTTGGTCAACTGCGGTCTCAAGTTGTTCCGGAGACTAGGCTGTGTACAGAAAACTCTATGTGGTCCAATTGGATGAAGTTTAACTATAGGAAAGATAACTCCTTTTGATCATCTACTACTCACCCAATAGACTCTGGCACCTGGAAGTTTTTAGCGAATAAGAAGAGGGAAGCTATGCTACACATGAGGAAGAAAATTGCTGATGGGTACAGTGCATCATTTACGGGTTGTTCCCTGGCTTAAAGCAGGTAGTAAAGCTGATGTTGTTGCATCTGAAATAACTTCAGAGAACAAACATTGGCAAGTTGACAGGATTATTCAAGATGGGCAGCGGGCTCCTACTACCCCTCTCACTCAAATCTGTCCTGATATCACAGCAGTTCAGATACATTCTGATATTGCCGATACTTGGTACTGCAATCTTACTTCATCAGGTAAATGTACTTTTGTTGCTGCCTGGAATGCCACTAGAGAAGATTGTCCAGAGGTGGACTAATACAATGTAGTCTGGTACCCTTCTTACAGTCCCAAATATTCTTGTTGTTTACTTAGAGCTATCAATGACAGGTTGCCAGCTAAAGTCAGACTCTGTCAGTTCAGTGTATTACAGGTTGCAACTTGTGTATTATGTAACTCAGGTGAAGAAAAAAGGAATCCTCTCTTTTTTTAATGCCCTTTCTCAAAGTATATTTGGACCTTGTGTAGACTGAAGCTGAACCTGTCAGGCATCCAGTAAGGAGATCTCTTACAAGAAGCACTGTTAATCAAGCAAACCCTTCAAGGCAAGAACCATATAATACATATTAGCAAGAACAGTTCTACATGCAAGCGTTTGGCATATTTGGAAAGAAAGAAATACAAGGATTTTTCAAAATCAAGCTGCCAACAAGATTATTGTGTTCAGAACACTGGGGATATATCAGTTGACAGTTCTCCTGAGAACATGCCAGTGCAAGGTGGGAAGCAGGATGGATCAGCAATAAATTCTATCTTATTGGAGTATTGACTGTAATCAGTTATGATTATGCATATATATGGTATGCTGGTTCTTGCCTCCTTAGCTAGATCAGTTTTGTGGAGGGTGACGGCTATGGTCCTCTCCCCTCCCAATTATTGATCTCTATGGTGAGGGAAAGCCGCCACTATAATGCTTAATCTTTTGCATGATGTGCATTAGTGGTTGTAGTGATCAAAATCTTGACCTCTGCAAATCACGACACCTGGCAGATCTCGGGATCCTCTGATCCGATCTCACCCGACCACCACAAAGATCAAGCGGTTGCAACGACCCGATGCGTGAATCGATAACCGCGGATCAAATCGGTTATCCTCGCCAATCAAAACGATCTCCATGGAATCAGAACCACTTCAACTGATTGCATCTAAGGCAGTTCGTGCACTTAAGATTCAGAGTTGGTTCAACTGCAGAAATCTTGACCAACCTGACCCAGACCAACAACCCTCACATATAAGTAATGGTCTCCTACTTATTTAGTGGGGATCGGATTTGAGAGATTGTAATCACAGTACAGTGCTATAAAATTCATTGTAACCTCTCGAAAATAGTAAATTATCTCCCTCCTCCACTTGGTTTTTCCCAACTTGAGTTTTCACATAAAAATATCCTATCTTTCCTTGCTTTCTGTGTGAAAATCTTTATCGACATTTGATAATCCAGATCCCCTCAACCCCATGGCGCAAGGTTGACTGTTCGATCAATCGTGTCGGAAAATCTCTACCACAAATTGGTGCTTTCATTGAGATCTAAGTCCCTACACTCAAGATCTCTCTCTCTCCTAACAACCTAGAACCTCTTCAAAAAGCCTCTCCCAAAGAAAGATGGCCTCGAAGAAGCAGACGGTCGTTCACAATGCCGTCACGACCAGAAGCAGAGCCGCATCACTGCTAGAGGGACGATTTCTCGGCTTGCTGACGACCGACCACATATCACCGAGGATACTGGCTCATCGCCACAAGAACCAGTTGCCAGTATCCAGCCGTCACAGCAGCGCGAAGTCCAACTCCTTTAGATGCTCTACAAGATGAGAAAGCAAATAAAGGAACAATAGGCGCAACCTGATCACGAGCGGGAGTAAATGGCCCTCCATCGCGAGAGTATCTTTCAAGAGCAAGAAAAGTTGAGACTGCTCAACCAACAGCTCCAAGCTCAAGTCACAGCCCTCCAGAACAATCAAGCACAAACTGGGAGCAAGCTCGAGAACAACAGGCCTCTCAATCTCCTTGTCCTCGATGAACTGATTCAGAAGCGGATCGTGGAGGCCATGTCGCTAGACCACCAACTCCAATCACAAAAATCCACGATTCTCCTCTCTCCGAGGAGATCCAAGGTTGTGAGTTCCCGAGAAAATTCTCGACTACCTCTTTTGAGTACTACTCCAGAGTGAGTGATCCGGTTCAACATATTTGACACTTTCGAGACAAAATGATAATCTACTCCCATAAAGATCCAATCATGTGCCTCATTTTTCCCTCCAGCCTGAAAAATGCAGCCTCAGACTGGTTCTATTCCTTGCCACGCGCTCTCTCCATAATTTCACGGAGGTGACCGAGGCATTCCTCACCCAGTACACCTCTCGCCAAGAGACCAAGAGAAATAACCATCTTCTCCTCTCCGTCAAGATGAGGCAAGGAGACAGTCTCAAGTCGTACATCTTTTTCCAGGATTGGCTAATCAAGGTCTCCAATTGTGGTAAAGAAGTCTCCGCGCTCGCGTTCATCAGCGGGCTGCAAGTCACTCATCCCCTGTACAAACACTTCCTGAAACACGATGTCGCCAAGATGAGCGAGGTCCTTTCCCTAGCTCAGCCTCCAGCTTGAAGAGGTGATGAAGGCTTCCTCCAGCCACTCCACGAAACCAAGCGATGGTGGAAGAAAGTCGAAGTCTCCGCACGAAAACCCGACCACGCTCAAGATTGACACCGGGGACAACCTGCTCACAAGAGGCAAGCACTCCCGATCCTCTCTCCAAATCATTTCAAGACTATAGATCGATGGAACGCTTAACTTCTGAGCTTTATCTCCCGATCAACGAGGTCTTCAGCACTGTCAAAGACCTCAGACGCCCGAGACCAATCCAACACAATCCCTCGCTTCCCGGGTCAGAAGACTACTCTTCCTACCACGACTGCAAAGGACATCAAACTGTCCATTGTTGGGCCCTCTGAAGGTACCTAGAGGAGCTCGCCCATCAGGGATTACTCAAAGAGTACGTCCTCACTCCCGAAGTAGCCTCCATACAACTGAACATTCAACCTTCCCGAGTACAGCACTTGATCACCCAGTACAAGGCGATCAATTGACTATCCAAGTTAAGGGCATACAGGGCATACTACCTTCCATTCCTAATTCCATGTATTCTATTTTTTGAATAAAATATTGTTCTAGGCTTCTAACCATTGCAGTCCATCCATCCACACGCCCCGCTGATGGGATGTCCCCCACCGGAGGCGGCCATAAGACTACTTCGCTGGTGGGATTTCCCCCACTCTAGAGTCAGCCCTCCGCTGGTGGGATTTCTCCTACTCAGAGGACCGTGTCTGTACGCTTCGCAGATGAAATTTTTCCCACTCGGAGGTGTCAATGCAGACATGCCTACGGGCTGTTTCTCGGCCATCCTACGGGAGGAGTCGAAACCCTCCGGTGTAGGGTTATCCCCACACGAAGTCCCCCACTCTGCTGCAGGGATTCCCCTCTCAGAGCCCCCGTTTGATATTCAGTTGATGGGATTGCCCCATTCGGAGCACAAATACTAGCCTATGGGCTCCCCTCATCTGAACCTACGGGCAGATGAACCCTCCGACAGTTTCTCTCTGTCGGCTTCCTTTCATATTCTGAGATGGGATTTCCCCCACTTGAGAGCTGCCATATTCCGATGCGAGGAATACCCCTGCTAGAAAGCTTCCATATTCTGATGGGATTTCCCCTACTCGTGAGCCAGCTATGTCGTGGGGTTTCCCCTATACGGAGGTCAACTCCACTGCTGGGTTTATTCCCACTCGGAGGTACAGGATCGTCACTCCGAGTAGGGGCGCCTACGTGGAACCGACGCGTCCAATCTGTTGCTGGGTGACAGCCTCACTTCAGGGAACTTTTTTGCAGGTCCAACGGGACTGTGATTACATGTGACGCAATGTATATTTATGAGGGTTTTCTTATTTGGATTACCCCTCGATGTACTAGTCCCGTGTAGTCATAGTTTGATTACTCCCCAGAGGACGAAAGATTCAGTTTGTACGCCTGGGATGGGAGTTCCTCACTCAAAGGCAGCAATGCAGGCTCTCCTTCAAGCATCCATGACACTTAGTTGCAGGGATTTTCCCCCTCTCGGAGGCCCTACTCAGGCTGCGACTTCTCCCACTCAAAAGAAATATTTGCAGGTACCGCAGATGGGATTTCCCCCACTCGGGGACCGTGCTGATTTCCTTCCCCATCACTCTCAAGCCTATCTAGGACAAAACTTCCAAAAAGCTGGTCAACACTCCGCAGAGGCAACCAGTCCCGAACAAACAAACCAACAGTTGAACAACACAGGCAAGATTAAAATAATTACTCTCGCTTTCATTCATGCACAAATTTTATTTTAAATATTTTCATTATAAATCCTTTTAACATTATATGATTACATCTAACAAACAATACAATATGACATTATATTTCTGTATGTTTTTGAAAAAAATACAGATACATCCTCTGTCCCGACGTCCACATCGGAAAGCTTTTTTGAAAGCAAACGGCCTTGACAGCATCCATGAGGCGATTCCTGAACCAGCAATCCCTCACTCCCCCAACCAATTTTCCAAAGGATGATATCGAGAATTCTCACGAAGCTGACGATACCGAAAACTCCTAGGAAGTCATACAAAGTCGAAAGCCACATTTTGGTCCCCGCCGCAAGGAAAGATTTCCCACAGCCAAGGTGACAGCTTCCGGTCGGAGTGAAGACGACCAAACATATAAGACGGTGATGGAATCAGAGTCACCATCGTCTTTATCCTGTACAGTCCCCATCTTATCTTAGCACACCATTGGGAAAGAAAGACTCCGAACACCAACCAGAAGACTCGACCGATCTAATCAGAGACCAGATGAACAAACCAAGCAAAAATCTTATCTATCCTTCCTGACAACAGGGCCTTGTCGCAAAGACTAATGTTTCTCACCAAGCCCATCGCAAACACTTAACATTTCATGACAGTCGGACTCTTGAATTCCAAGAGCGCAGCAACTGTTTTCACCCTTTCTCTCTCTTTCCTCCTCCGGATGAAGAAGAAAAACATTGCAACCCACCAGAACAAGAAGTTTTGGGGGCGAGAAATTCTTTAAAACATGGGCAGACTTCATCTCAGGGATTCACCCTATTTATAGACGAAGAAACCAGATAGTTACCTATTTAATTTCTCAAATTTCCAAGAAGTCGGTTCACATTCTAAGATTTTCGGCATGTCACATCAGCCAGATATCAACCGCCGCTGCTACACGATCTCGATCATCATGACGCCAAGGTTCGAAAAGACTACAATTAATTTGCCAGCTGTTCTCCAGCCACGATGCGTCCAGATCAAGTTTCAAAGATACGCAATAATGAATCAGATCCTCACCTACATCAACCTCCAGAAGAGCCTCAGAGTACGAAAAGGCACCTCAACTATTCTCCCCGACTTTCCTTCTTTGTCCTGTAGCGGCGACTAGAAGGCCAGATCAGGAAATTAAGCCCATTCTCTTCTTCCCGACCAAAGACTCCGAGGAGAGATGGATGGGGCATCTGTAGTGGTCAAAATCTTGACCTCTGCGAGATCATGACACCTGACAGATCACGGAGATCACAGGATCATCTGATCCAATCTCAAACGACCACCACGAAAATCAGGTGGTTGCAACGATCCGACGTGTGAGTCGATAGCCGTGGATCAAATGGGTTATTCTCGCCAACCAAAACGATCTCTGAAAAATCAAAACCACTTCAACTGATTACAGCTGAGGCAGTTCGTGCAGTTCAAATTCAAAGCTGGTTCAATTGCGAAAATCTTGACCAACCTGATCCAGACCAACCCTCACATATAAATACGGGTCTCCTACTTCTTTAGTGAAGGTTGGATCTGAGAGATTGTAATCACAATACAGCGCTACAAAATTCATTGTAACCTCTCGAAAATAGTAAATTCCTTCCCTCGTGGTTTTTCCCAACTTGAGTTTCCAAAAACCTTCTGCCTTTACTCGCTTTCTGTGTGAAAATCTTTATCGACATTCAATAATCCAGATCCCCTCAACCCCGTGGTGCGAGGTTGACCATTCGATCAATCTTGTCGGAAAATCTCCACCACATGGTTATTAATGAAACTTACTTTTCAATATATATGTGTGTTTATATATAGTCTTTATCTACTATTAAAGTCCTCGTAATTGCACCAAAACTCTGAAGTTGTGACGAGGGTCAAGGGTAATAGTTTTTTATTCTAACACGGTCGCACTAGTCGATCGGCCTTTTTATGGGGCAAAACTTGGGATCTTGTTACTCTCAAAAAAAAAAAACTTGGGCTCTTGTGGAGCGGTATTTTTTTTATAATCCCCTTTTTTAAATGTGTGCCCCGTGGGTTTTGAACATGGGTTGCTCTCGTACCATATTAAAATCTCTACCGCTACACCAAAACTCTGAAGTTGTGATGAGAGTCGAGGGTTGTATTTTTATTTTCTTACATCTACCTTTCCACTAACACACTCAGGCAATATGCAAATTGAAAAGGCTAAATGTTGCAGCCAAGTATAAACTAAATTGTCTGCGAAATGTTGATCAACATTAAAGAATAGCAATGATGTTTGCACTGAATAATAAATAAACCTTAAGGACTAGAATTACCTGTGGAGGAACCTCACAGTTAGGTGGTGATGAATCTTTTTCCGGTATAAAGGTATTCCCTAGCATCAGCTCATCCCTACCTATGCAATATAAAATAATCAACTGAAGGTCAAGGCACATGCACACCCTCTGTGTGTGCATACACAAAACACAAATGAACACGTGTGTACAAAGGAATGCATGCATGCATATACACATATGTGCGTCTGCACATGCACACAACAGTTACAGATGTACCTGTACATGCATGTGTTTTAATGAATATCGCAAATGCATCTTCACTAAAATCAAGGTTTGACTACAAATTGACATAAAGAATGAGAATGATAATTATTTTTGTCTCCCAAATTATGACCTCGCTCTAAAAGGTTAGATGCTTAAAAATTCATATAGTTAAGCCCAAATTCAAAATATTAGTGATCATGAAGCAAAAAGTATAGCCATATTTGTAAGAATTTTTTTTTATTTCACAAAATTTAAGTACAGGGAAAAATTAGAATATATTACTCTCTTGATTCTTTGGATTATAACAAAAAAAATGGGTTCTAAAAAAAAGTTATCTTCCAATTTCACCATGAAACATCAAATATAGTGTTAGCTGTAGGCCAACTCTTCAACCTACAAGAGATACTCATGGATCATAATCTAGTGCAAATCCTTATCATGCAAGATATAAAAAAACAAACAACCCTGGATAACCTAGGAAAGTGGGATTAACTCTTACTGTAATTCACTTGACAATTGAAACTTTTATTGTGCAGTCCAACATCAACCTTTCTAACATCTGAGTGTTAGTTCACATTTGCCTCATATTATTATCTTCTCAGGATAAGTAAGAATAATTAGGTAGCCACATACACATGGCTAAAATATTCTTGCTTCTTACATTGGTCATATAAACTATTAAGCAAAAAGATCAGAAAATCGCTCAATATTTCTTTATATCAAAGTCAATCTGAAATCTAATCATCCTGAAATTATTATTGTAAGCAAATTAGCATTAGGTTAAAAAACTTAAAGGCTGCCTCTAAACCAAATTATGATTTGAGTAAGATTTCAAAGAAAAAATATTCAAGGACTCCCTCAAATCCTTCCCTGCTTTCCTATATCACATGATTTTCTCGACCAGGTAGCAGTCAATTGAGCCCACCACAAGTATGGGAGAAACATGGTTGTGCTCGAGTACAATGTCATATGAGTAAACCAATAATTGGCACCTGATTGGCCAATGCATATTCAACACTGGCCCACCTAATCAGTCAGATCAGGCAATGCCTTCAGAAAAATTATGATGCGCAGTCACCAGCCAAAAATAATCAATAAAGCCCTACGACATGGAGGATCTTGCACTGCTGCACCTAAGCAATCAATTTGTAGATAAACAAATATTGGAGTTTGAATCATACGGCTAATATCTCTTAACCATAGCAATACACAAACTCCATCTTAGCTGACTTCATCAACAAAGGAAGACTTCTCCGACATCGAGGAAATTTGCGGCATGAAAATAAAACAACAATATGGGTGCATTTGGATGTCTAATAAGATAACAAAAATATATGTTTTTAGGTGGATTTTGAAAAGTTGATACATGATATTAGGTGAGTATTTGGATAGTTAAAAAAAAGGAAATCTCCAAACATCATGATTTTGAAACTTCCTATTCTGAGTTGAAATTTCAAATTTCCTGATAACATTGTATTTATTAACAGATGCTTCTGTTTCCTATTTTGACGGGTAATTTTTCAAATCAAACAAACAATGAATATTAAAATTATTTAGAATCCAATAGCTTCCAGATCTATGAAGCATTAAAAGATCTGATTTTTTAATTAGAACATCCAAACATAGCCTAAGTAAATATTGACTTAATAAAATACTTTTTTACATATATTAGAATACCTCATGCTATATAGAAAAATATAACATTCCAGAAATTTTAAAAATTTAAAGAATAATGACACTAGCTACTAAAAGTATGCACATAACATTCGTGATGCAGACATCAAGCCGCGTGTATGGCACATGTACCACCGATGGAGAACACGCCTCGTTCTAGTTTCCCAGTAGTAGTAAAACTCTATGTAATTTTAGTTTCTTTATTTTGAGTTTCTTTATTTTGGAGTTGTATTTTTATTAAGAGTTTAGTTTTTTATTTTGGAGCTGTAATTCTATTTTATTAGGAGTTTTAGTTTGATTGTATTCAATTTTGTAAAAGTCTATAAAAGACCTCTTGTATCAAATAATAAGCAATGAAATATTATAATGAAAGTTTTCCTCAAATTTGTGTGAATTGTGATCTCTCAAATTTCTCTCTTCGAGTGTGAAGCCCTAGACCCTACTTGAGGTGTGTGAAGCCCTGACTAGCGTATCCCCTCTCTTCTCTTTTTCTCTTTTCCAATCCTAATTTCTCTCTCAAAAAAATTTCTCTTCTTTCCTCTAGAAAAATCCCTCTTCTAATTCTCTATAAAAATCTCTCAGAAAATCTCAAAAAAATCAAAAAAAATATTGTTCAAAATCTCCTGAAGAAAACCCTCCTACGGTGCCGCTACAATGCTGACATGACTGCTACAGTAAAAAATTGACCCGCTACAATAAAAACAAACCCGTTAACTGTTCAAAGTTCATTTTCAAGCTCTCTCTTATCCGGAGTCCAAATCATGCATGGCTAGAAGCGTTAGATTCATGAAAGTCAGATCTACACATCTACAGTCATCACAGGCACTGAGATCAACGTAATTCTCAGTAAGTACGTTTTAATTCATATCAGTTATTTTGAGTCTAATAATTAATCTCTGATATTTTATCGATTTAACAATTGTCGACAAACATGAGATTGAGCGTATCTGCTTGCTTTCGAATTCAGTAGCTTTAATTTTGATCGTAGAATCTTTTGCCGCGTAATATATTACATTTAATTGATTCACGATTGAAATTGAATTTTGCCTACGCATGTTAATCTGAAAAATAATTTGTTAAATTATTAGTTTTAATCTTTTCCTACTAACGATCGTTTCATGTTGGTGAAGCATGATTGAGTGTTTTGTTGCTATTTCAACACACACGGCACTGTCTCACATCATCAGTATCAAAGCATGGTTTAGGTAGGAAACTTGCATTAGATTTTAAAATTTTATTTTAAAACTAATTAAACATTTTTGGAAAAAAATTTTTCTTTGCATAAAAAAAATTGCAAATAGGAATTCCATTATTCATCTAAGCCTTGTTTGGTGCATACCAACTTCAATGGATTTCCAAGCCACCTTAGATGACATCATGCCCAAGCTTAATAACCTACTCCTAATCTCGAATAACGTAAAGAAAACTTTGGATAAGATCATAAATATAAAGGTCATGACGAAGTCTGATAGTCCTATCTCTTCAGTAGTCACGGCCGTGATAAAGAAGTTTAGTGACAGAGACTTCTCCAAACTTAGTACCATAATTGAGTGCTACAAATTTCAAGGTTATGGGCATATTACTACCAATTGTTCAAGCCCAATTAAGATTACTATCACTGATGGAGTTCTCATTGAAGCACCTAAGCCTAATGGTACTATTTCTCTGAAAGTCACTCTCGTGATTAAGGAGCTTTGTGTTTTTTCCTCGGCTCCCACGACTATCTTTCTTGCTGTCACAATTGTCACCCGCCCATTTTTTCCTGCTGTACTGCCAACACCACCTTTTCCACCTCCTTTACTGTCGACCTCTGCTGTCGTTACCTGTTTTGGTCACCAACCCCTTCCTCTCCTGCTGTCGACACCATCCCCTTTTCTCTTATGGCCTATATTAGGTACTAAATTGAAATTCTCCACGAGCCTTATCAGTATTAAGTCATTGAGTTTGTATCATCATCTGCATCATCTTTTGCATCACACATGCACGAACAACTCACGAAAATCAGTGATAAAATTGCACAAGGCAACATCAACCATGGGATACGAGCTGATAATAGAAATAAATTAAATATTTTTAATGTTAGTGATGTTGTTCAAAAGTTGCATGCTTGTAATTCTGATCTATTTCAAATCTTGATGAAATTGAATGATGATATTTATGTTATAGATCTTTTTATAAATTTTGGCATTAGTTCTACTTTCAATATTCAATGCTTAGCGGATTATAAAAGTCATATAGATGTCATTTGTTGATGAGTCTTCCCATAAGCCTATTTTCGAGAGCCTCTTTCTTTCACCACTACTAGATATTTTACCCTATACACCATGTTAACTTGATAAATTCTTAGATGATAAAATTATCACCACCCAAGATAGTGGAATTTGAAAATATCTGATTTGTTAGACAGAAAATGTGTAAATTGAAAGATACATGGTTAGACCGAAGTGAACTGCCGAAGATTGGTCGTGAAATTTTGAAGTAGTATGAAAGCACTTCCACCTCTAACTCGCTGGAGTCGAGTTCTCTCCAACACAAGAAGAATGATGCGGACATCAAGCCATGTGTATGGCACGTGTATCACCGATGGAGAAGAAGCCTCGTTCCAGTTTCCCAGTAGTAGAATTCTATGTAATTTTAGTTTCTTTATTTTGAGTTTCTTTATTTTAGAGTTATATTTTTATTAGGAGATTAGTTTCTTTATTTTGAAGTTGTAATTCTATTTTGATTAGCAGTTTTAGTTTGAATTGTATTCAATTTTGTAAAAGCCTATAAAAGACCTCTTGTATCAAACAATAAGCAATGAATTATTATAATGAAAGTTTTCCTCAAAGTTGTGTGAGTAGTGATCACTTCCAAATTTCTCTCTTTGAGTGTGAAGCCTTAAAGAAACTCTAGTTTAGGTGTGTGAAGCCCTGACCAGCCTATCCCCTTCTCTTCTCTTTTTCTCTTTTCCAATCCTAGTTTCTCTCTCCCAAAAAAATTCGCTTCTTTCCTCTAGAAAATCCCCTCTTCTAATTTGCTATAAAATCTCTCAAAAAATCCCCAAAAAATCAAAAATTACGATTCAAAATCTCTCGAAGAAAACCCTCCTACAGTACCGCTATAGTGTCGGCCCAACTACTACAGTAAAAGACTGACCCGCTACAGTAAAAACAGACATGTTAAGTGTTCAAAGTTCGTTTTCAAGCCGTATCTCTCTCATCTGAGTCCAAATCATGCACGATTTGAAGAGTTAGATTCGTGAAAGCCAGATTTACATATCTACAATTATTACAAGACACTGATGTCGATGTGATCCCCAGTAAGTATGTTTCTAATTCGTATCAATTATTTCGAATCTGATAATTATTTTCTGATATTTTATTGATCTAACTGTTGTTCACAAACATGAGATTGAGCGTATTCGCATGCCTTTGAATTCAATAGCTTTACTTTTGATCGTAGAATCTTTTGCCGCATAACATATTGCCTTTAATTGATTCACGATTGAAATTGAATTTCGCCTGCACATGTTAATCTGATAAACAATTTGCTAGATTATTAGTTTTAATCTTTTCTTACTAAAGATCGTTTCATGTTGGTGAAGCGTGATTGAGAGTTTTGTTGCTGATTTCAACACACACGTCACCGTTTCACTTCACATCGCCGGTTTCGAGCCGGCAAAGATGCTCTGATGATTAATTCAAACTACTGTAAAGAGAAGGAAGCAAAAAAGGCCTGATAAAAGCTTAAGAAGAGTTAGAATCTCATACACCCTACCCTTATTTACTGATATATAAGGCGATTATTTAGTTGCACCAGGTTGGCAAGTTGTGCCAGTTGTCCATGAGATCAACTATCTATCAGCCGAGGTGATAATCAAAGTAGTCGACTATACGAATAGCGCAACTTCATCGACCCTCGAACAGAATCGGCTAACTGATTCAAGTTTTTGCTATGCCCCAAGAATCTTATACTCATTATATGCCCAGACTACCCTAAGTTGATGAGAGGAACG
The DNA here is from genome assembly GCA_038442645.1 of Agave tequilana. NCBI lineage: Eukaryota > Viridiplantae > Streptophyta > Magnoliopsida > Asparagales > Asparagaceae > Agave > Agave tequilana. The sequence continues at coordinate 100,281 of JAVJIF010030957.1, forward strand.
TAAAGGGTCGAGCTGCAATAAAGTGATGCTCAACTATCCTTGAGCCTTTGCTTTTGCCTTTGCCTTTGCCTGAACAGGTGGTGAGAGGGACCTATAGAAGGTCAAACTGCAATAAAGCGACACTCGACTACCTTAAGCCTCTTCTTCATCTCAATAAAGTGACACTCGACTACCTTAATATTTTGTACGAGCTTAATATTTTGCTCAAGCTTGGTTCATTTAGATTACCAAAGGAGCCTGCTAATCGAGCCTAACAAGCCGAGATTTAGGTTGTTTGTGTTTGTTTAATTTTTTGAACGAGCTAATATTTTGCTCAAGCTTGTTTCATATAGATTATCAAACGAGCCCGAGCGAGCTTTCATCGAACCTTGAGATTCTCGAGCCCATTTACAGTTCAAAACAAATATTAGTAGGTATAGTTTTAAAACATATGCAAAAATAACATAAGCATTAAAAGAATTTAAAACTAAACAGTGAAAATTTAGGGACGAGTAATATCACTGAATAGTAAATCTTAATTTATATATTAAAAGTTGTGTATTAAAATTTTCTTACATTCTAACACTACTAACTCTGGCCTCAACTACAAGAATTTTGTTATTTCATTGATGAGTATTTTCTATATTCTGAAAATGAAGACAAACCTTGTAAGGTTGAAGCAGTAACTTAGAGTGTAGATTAAAGATTAAAAATGAAGAGAAATATTATTGTATTAGACTAGTAATCAAACAAGAGTGTAGATTAAAGATCATATAGAAACTCAACAAAATTGATTTGAACCGAAAAGCCAACCTCAATTCCAACTTATTGGGACTTTAACAAGCTAGTTTTGAGTCTTCCAATCTGAGTCTATATGGCATCTAACAAGTCGAGCTCGAGCCTGACCCGAGCCCAGAGCCCAGCCTAGGGATGCTCGAGCTTGTTCATTTATTTTAGCGAGTTTGGGTTTAATTCAAGATCAGTTCATTTAAGATAATGAACAAGCTTGAATGAGTTTTTACCAAGCGGATCCCGAGCCAAGCCTCAACCTTCCCAAGCTCATTTGCAGGCGCACCTGCAGTTCCATAAGCAGCATGGTCCGAGCGACATATCCCTTGTGTTTAGCTAACTCATCGCTATAGCGTCCATAGTCTCACGCAAACCAGCTTTTTAGGGATCAATTACCCTTAAGAACTCATGACAAGCAACTTTACTTCTAGGCATCGAAGTTACATTGTAGTACTCGAATATTCACGGTAAGCGACTTAGCTTCTTGGATGTTGGGTACCCTCAAGCACTTGTCTCAAGAACTCAGCTAGTAATTTGGTTTTATTCCTCTAATGAATAGTCCAAGTCCCACAACAAGCAAGCCAACTTCACGGGGCCAGTTGCACTCGAGCAAACATGGTGAGCAACTCAGCTACTAGGGTGTCGAGCATTTTGCCATCCGGTTCAAACATTAAGTCCCCGAATTACACGCAGGAGACAATCAATCAAAAAGGTGCTAAGCAAGAAAAGCTAGACAAGGACTTTACTCAAATTAATTACATTTGATCACTAGAAAACCTTCCTCATATCTAAATGTTGATCAAAGACAAATTTTATTTGTTGAAAGAGTCATCACATCTGATTTACAAAAACATTCAAGCGAAAGATGGCTTTATGATCATGAAAACATTTATGAGATCAATACCTATTGGTTGACCATGGGAAAAATCTAATCATGATGAAAAACACACTAAACGAACAAATCAAACATCGCAAAACCTGCCAAAACAACAAGAATACTGCAAGTGATAAAAAAAACTTATCCACAAAACGCAATTGAAAAAAAATCACATAATTTAAGATCTAGTATACACAAGGGTACTTAATCTAAGACACCTCAATGTAGCGATTGCCTTCATGGAACAACTCCCTTGGGTGGCTCATCTTTGCTTGAATTGGCCCTTGGCCGATCATCCTTTATGTCTTCTCGATGATCATTCTTCCTTTCATTGACATCATCACTGCAATCCTTTTTTAATCATATCCAGCCAACTGCCCTACATGAATTAACTTTTCAATTTGAAAATGAAGGCTAAGACAATACTCAATGTTTTGGCCAAACCCCAAGTGGTACATCAATATCGAGTCTCATCCACCTCCCTTGTTTGACTTGGCTCCCTCATGGGTCGTGGCTTCCAAAAATAGGCTTAGTCTTGATTTTGAGAAAAATATTCGTCCAACGCCCACTGAGATGAATGAAATTGTCGTCCCATCCTTATTGATGATCTCCCTCCTTTCTCCTTCATCATCACTAGTATCTCGTAAATCCACCATATCCCTTTAGGGAGAAGTTACTTGAGTTCTGCTTTTGCTCTGCCGGTTCACACTCTTGTGCCCTTAAATCCTACATTGCATCCTCAACCCAAATTCACTTGTTCACCTTATAGATAAACCCTTAATTCCTCCATTGGGATTTGACCAGTGAATCCCACGAGCCACGAAAAGAGATTCTCCTAGTGAGATCTACATTATCTCCCTATATCTTCTTCAAGAACCTCTTTTGAACTCTTCAAATTGACTGTTGTTTTGCTCTAAACCCATGATATAGTTTATATCCTTTCTAAACATAAAGGTGGAAAATTTATGCACGAATATAGTGAGCTCCTCGAACAACTTACTACTCCTAGGATGCAATCTGTTAAACCAAATTCAAGGAGTTAACTCTAGAGTTATAGGGAAGGCAAGACACGTTTGTTCCTCTTTGGCTCCATATAACTGAATTTTTCGCCCTAAAGCTTTTCGTATGGTCTCACGATTCCACCGACCCATTGGACACACCCAAGGCCGACAATTTAAACTTTTTGTTGCTCCTCGCAACCTCCAAATGAATGATGATTGCAGTCCCGTCTTCTAGTCATCCAACAACAGTCTCCTCCCAAAAAATCTAATCGCAGTTGAAGATCTTCATTCGTGGATCTCTTCACCAACTCTCGATCATCTCCACAATTTCTTCTCGACTATTCTTCCACAAACTCCAAGATGCACCCTGCATCTGTGTCTTTATCTTTACTAGACTTTCTTCTTTCTTATTTCTTGCTAAATCGGTCTCGCAAAATATCAGATTCCACAGAACTCATCCCTTCTTATGATATAACACCGATGAGCAATACACATGAGAAAGTATGAGTCCTAAGTTGTGATCCCTTCTTGACAAAGCTTTACAGCGTAAAAGATGAGCAAATGTGTTTGACCTTTCCTACAACTTTAAAGTCAACTGCTCAAATTTGGTTTCAAAAGACGTCATCCTAGACCTCTTAACATAGCTAAATAGAAGAAAATGATTCATCTAGCCGACCAATTTGGTATACAGACTTTGTTATTGTTGTTGTAGACTTCCACATAGAAGTATAAGGATGTTTGAACTAGTAATGGAGTCCGTACCAAATTTTGCGACCTCTTTGTTAAGAGGAAAGAACATTAACTATCTAATGGGCTTAAAGCATAACAAAGAGGAGTTGATTGAGGAGTTCATAAAAAGAGATCTACAAGGAAATGATTGAACCTAAGAATGTTGACTAGCAAACACCCCCTCATTGTTGCCACCAACGAAATCTCCTTCTGTGGATTGAGGGATTCGCTGGTCGAAACTCAACCAAGAACTTGGGAGGTGCTGACCTACAAGGTGAAGTACATCCAAGTCGAGGAGACATTGCAAGATTTCATAGTGCAAGAGCGCAAGGCGGGAGACTGACCGCGAGATCAAAGAAACTCTACCAGAAAGGGTTATAACATATTCGTGATCGACAAGATGACAGAAGAGAAAGGAGGGAAAGCGATCAATATAGCTGAGATAATAGCTTTACTCCCCCAAAATGCTCATAACGAATAGCTCTTTAGTGATCAAGAATAATCGTGCTTCCAAATACCATGTCCTGTGAGGGAGCTAAATCCAGAGAGAAGGTAGAAAAGGCCTGGTACTATACTTACTATTAGGATTTTGGTCATGATACCAAGTACTATTGCAACCTCTGTTCTAGATTGAGAAGCATTGGGGGGGGGGGCATTTGGCTCGTTATGTGAAAAAGTATGGAATGAAGATCAGAGAGAAGAAGGATGAGTGTAGTGACGAGCAAAAGGGTGATCGAGCAAGGTTTGTTTTAAGTAAACATGAGAGAACTAAGGGGTGGTCATTCACTGAATGTTGCTGTGACGAGGAGCTTAACTAGAGATATATACTTTACTATCCTTTTGCATTCCTCTCAATTCGAACAAATCTTCTTCTTTTTTCCTTTTTTTCTGGTCTTACATTTCCTAACACTTCCTTTCTGTTGCAATCATTTTCATACTAGAAGTTTTGTCTCCAACAGATGATTTTGTTTGTTTGAATAAGTTTGTGTATCTACAATTAGATGTACTAGTTGCCATGGCAAATACACATGTTTTCAATCAATGTTCAGATATAATGGAAGTTTATTCATGATAGAAATTTGTCTTTAGACAAGTGAGGCAATGCATAACCATCAATCTGTGTGTTAGCTTTGAGGGTACTGTTTGATTACACTTCCTCGACCTTGGATGCTCTTATGGTAAATTGTTTACTATAAGATCCAAGGGTATTCTAGCATCTTTCCTGCTAGAGTTAGCCATATAACATGTTCAAGAGCACCTTGAAAGCTTTTCAAGATCGCAATAGAAAACATTTCATTATGGAGAATAAGATAAGAAAACTTTTCAAGATCTCAAATAAGCACCTCCTTGTGGAGAACAATTAAATTGTTGGAATTTCCCTCTCAGACTCCTTTCCCTAGTCAACAACCATTTCATAGCAATGCATGGTTCACGGAATTCACATTTTTGCCATATCTAACCAAGCAACCCATGGTGTTGGTTCATTGTTGCTCGAGCTAAATGATGCTCCTGCCGAAAAAGAGCACGCCCTGATTCCTTCAATCAAAACTCATCAACTATCATTCGACCAAAAAAACACAAAAGGAACTCTAAACAAAACTAGAAAATCTTGGGTGAATACTTGTGTTCCTTCCAAACTAAAAAATTTGAAAATCCTCAATAAAGGACTCGAGCAAATCCACCATCGAGAATAGTCTGTGTTGTCATTAACTAGAAGTTTTCCACAAGATCTCAGATTAGGCAAATGTATGTGTCCATCACAAATTTATATTCTGCTACATATTTTGACATATATCATGCTTAATTGCTTATAGATTATTATGTACATATGCAAGTAGTAGTTTATGTGAAACTAAATCTATATTCCATGCATGTTTCATCTCTTGCCAACATCCTGAAGGTCCAAAATCCAAGATAATTCCTCTTTCATGTGAAGATACACAATATTACAGATCCAAGGTGATTTTCCCTATTCAGAATATGCCCCAATGGATAGGACAAAGTGTGCACTAAATTATAATTGTTTTAACTTATTCAGTGGGTTCTAAATTTACATTAGATTATTAGATCATAGCATATGACTGTGCACTTCTCTTGTATTTGACAGAACTCTCCTTGTCCATTCCTCAAGTTTGACTTAGTAACAGATAAAATTTTATTCAGTCATAACTGACATCATAGAACCATCAAATTCTAGTGATCTGTCACCATTACGCAAAGTTAGCAATTTTCACAAGTTTCCGCTCCCCTCTTAAATCCTTCACTGCTTCTCTATGTTACCACTTTCATCTCTTTAATCATTAGGTTTGTTTGAATTTTCTTCAATTGAATCATATATACCAAATATGAGCCACAATGACTGTGAAGAAGTTTAATGTGGCCCATGAAAACCCAGGGGGATATCCTTTTCATAAGCAAGGTGATTTCAGATTAATGTCCCATAAGAGTCGACCCATGCAGGAAGCTTATTCTCTGACCAGAATGTACTTTCTCTCTAGTAAAATTTGAATACATAAGCTGACAGGAATTAGATATAATCATGTGACTGATACAATAAGAGATAGAGCAGTCACTAAAGGAACTATACGAAAAACAAATACCTGAAGATCTTTTTGATGAATGAAGACACATGGTACACATGTGAGGATCTTATCTTACAAGTTCACTTGAAAGAACTACCTTCAACACATTCCCTAAAAAAAATGAAATATAGCCCGATGCTAAAAATGTACGACCAATATTGATCTGTCCAATACGACCGAGACAATATTGATATTATTGATACAACCGAGACATTACCATAAATTGTGATTATTGCAGGTATTACCGATTTTGATACCAAAAACCTATGGTCAATACTGATCAAGTTTCTGAATATCAGTCGATACGGCCAATATATGGACTGACATGTCAGTTTTCGGCCCATACTGATATGATATGACGAAAATATTCGGTCGTATCAGTTTGAGCCGATATTGGCCTATATCGGCCAAAACATATCAGCCCTATATCGGCCGATTTTGCACTTTTTGTTTTCTTTGGTTTTCTTTCTAAGCAAATCGGGTTTGGACCCAACTTTTATGCCCAAACTCATTTTCTTATTTCCCAAAAGAGGCAATCAAATCCTATGCTTTTTGTGTTATATTATGCTATTGTAAGGGACTTGAGAGTTGAGACTTGAGAATGTTTATTACATATTTATAGTTTATGATGTTCTTTAATTATTATTTTTTGTTTATGCATGTTTTGTTTATCATTTTATCTATGTTGGTAAGGGTAGATTGAGAATTTGATTATATATTGTTTTGTTTAAATATCAAGTTATATGTGTTTTTTAATTCTTATACATATTTAATGCTTTATGCATACAAGTCTCTTATTCAAAGATTTAAACTTAAGGTAAGGATTTCATCTTATATACTTTCTTTTATGTATCCAATTCCATGTAAGTATTTTACTGCATTGTGCATATATTGCTTAAACTGAAATAGTTTTCATGCATGTCGTCATATATTTATTCAATATAGATGACATAAAGAGCTTTATAACTACCTTTAAGTTATTAATATTTATATAGAATATCCAATATGGACATCCGATATGATCCCATTTCCCAGATATTTCGCCCGATATTTTATATATAATTTGAAAAATCTCAAACCGATATGACCCGATATTTGATATTTAGAACTTTAATATTGATATTGATACCGAGATTTCAAATCATACCAAAAAGGGAATTATCATTTTGATGAATCATCAATTAATGATTCATTTTGATAACTATCATAATTATGTTCCACAAAAAAACACATTTGACGATCAGAAGAGCCGATCACCAGTGGAAAGATGAAAAGTCATGGAACAAAAAGCTTCACCAAACTATTATTATCCCTCAACCTACTCAACTTCTATAAGTTGTTTTAATTTCCTTCAAATCCCGTTCTTAGGTGCAAGCAGCAGAGGTAATTCGCATGGTAAGTTGACACTTCTTTGGGATATGGGTTATTCTTTCTCCCATCTGTAGTCAATTCAATATACACTGAAAGTCTTTATTTCGTCAAACCATGACGTAACCTAAGTGATGCACAATGAAGGACTCAGTAACAAAATGTTTTGTTATGTTGTCCTTCTCTTTGCAATTATATTGTTGTTTTCAATGATGGCATGTTAAATATGTACAAAAAAACAAAGAGGTTTCTTAAAATACTATAAGGAATCTAATTAGTTTTAAAGCCATTGAATTGATAATGTGCAAGTATAAAATATTTAAATAACTGCAATTTAATCATTAAGGAGTAGAATATCCAATTGTGTGCACATGCGAGTATTAATTATTTAAATAACTGCAATTTAATAATCACTAAGGAGCAGTGTTTTAAATGTCGGATATCAGGAAAATGTCGGATGTCGGATTTCGGATTTCGAAAATATTCTGGGGACATCTAGTAAATTTCGGATGTCATGACGGATAACAAATATATGTGCTAAATGTCTTAAATAATGTAATTTTAAAATTCTTATCAAGACAATACATACACAACTTATGCAAAAGTACATAAATATGTTTAGGATATATATAGTTACCTTAACATTTTACATATACTCACTAACCCATTGTAGAAATTTCTCAATTGCTCCAATTTCTTAGACCAACCAACATATTGGGTTTTTCCTGAATATCGGCCGACATTTTCCCCAAATGTCGTACGGCATATTGGATTTTTCCCAAAATGTCGGCCAACATTTTTCAAAATGCAATTTCAAGTGAGGGTGGGGATGTTGTGGCGGTGAGGACTTGAAAACGAAATGTTGGGCGACATTTAAAACACTGCTAAGGAGTAGAATATCCAATTGAATGTGCGCGCGCGCGCGCGCGCGCGCGCGAGAGAGAGAGAGAGAGAGAGAGAGAGAGAGAGAGCTTACTTCCCCAAAAGTTTTTAGACTCTTTAGTGAATTGACAGATATATTTATCATCGGCACCAAGAATCTGAGCCCCAACTCCAGTAAATCGAGGCCCATATATTGCACTGTCCAGTATACCAATTCCATTGGGAAACGCAGGATTCTCGACTGAGTACATGAAGCAAAAGCTTTGCTTTCTTTGAGGAATCGAAACCTTGAAATACCAACCTTCAAAAAACAGTCGTGGAGTCCCATCAAAGTGGTACCTACCCAAACATCATATGAACATTAGAACCTAATAATCAAATATGTCAATTGATAAAAGATAATTGTCTCATGAATGCATGCATTTCAATGTGAACCTAAAGGGGGAGGAAAATTTAAAGAAGAGGGACGGCATTAAAAATCCCTCCTTGATTTCATTATAATAAGATTTCATCTAAAGTCAAAGGGGCAATCAATCAACGGGACAATTTCAATGCCAAAATGAAAGCATGCATCCACCCATACATCAAATAGGCAAATAGGCGGCATTGTTGAATTTGGCATTAAGACGAATGAAGAAAATTAACAGTGAAAGAAAGAAAGAATGTGAGGAATTTGGAAAATAGAAATTACCCACTGTGAGGAGTTCTTAGCTCTCGATTTGGAGGAGTGGGCATATAAACAGGCGTCACACTAGGCGGCGCCACTTCTCTGCCCGGCATCGAATCCGCTACTACAACCCTGGATCTCGGCCGAACCCCGAGCTTCGTGACGGAAAGGGAACGCCGGCGGGGGGCGGAAAGGGGATTCGGGTGGAAGAGAACGGAGGCTGCGGTAGTATCCATGTGAGAGTGATTTCTCTTGGCATCCGCAACAGAGAAAAATAAAATGATTTTAAGGATTAGGGCTTTTTCTTTTTCTTCTCTCCACGCTCATCGTCGAGGGAGAGGGGGCTTCGGCTCGAGGCAATGAGGCGAGTGGCTGGGAATCGACTTGAAACGTGGTCATCGTTGGCGGGGGTTTTCTATGTGCAAAACAATAAGAAACGGCCCGCGCATGGTTAAGGGAAAAAACAAGAAGAGGGAATACGACAGAAGACGGCAGAACTTTATACATATAAAAAACTGACAAGACTAGGAGTGTACTGTTGATAGCGATGGGAAACGACCGATCAGCCACCCCTGAAGGAGGGGGAGGGGGAGAAAGATGGTGTGTCGCTACACTCTCTCTCGCCCAGAAGAAAACGGACAATGTTTCTATACGAGTCATGGGATAAAATTTTTTTTCGATCGGTTTTGATTATTTTGTAAGGAAAATACATAAATTAAAAAATAAGTCAAATAAAATAAAACTAGTATACTGTCATCGAGCGATGAGAAACCGACTGACGACGACAGGGGTGAGAGGGAGAGAGGAGGGCAGAGAAGGGAGGAAGGAAAGAGAGGGAGAGGGGGAAGAGAGGAGAGGGGAGTAATCATCTGAAATTAAAGTTAAAAACACGGCTGGTGATTTTAAAAATTGAGAAAATCTCACAACCGAGAGGCATAGAGAGATTCTCTCTCCATATTGATAATCTCTCAAAATAAATAAAAAATGAACAAAACTCAATTTATTTTAATTTAAAATATTGAAAATCTCACAACCGAGAGGGCATTGAGAGATTCTCTCAACCCTAAAAAGTTTGAGTTTTAGGGAAAACTAAAACATGATGAAACATTATAAAACCATAAAACAAAACATGATATGCAAGTTGGGCAATAAGATTATTGTGAATTCAACATAGGTAGCTTTCAGTTTTGAACTTATAGTTAGTAACATTTTATCGCAATCTAGAAAGCATAATGGACTACGCCTTGAATTGGGCGGATATTGAAAAAAAAATTACACAAAATGCATTCATCTATTGGGCAAGCGCGTTGAAATGACGTTGGTCATGCTTACAAATATAGTCTCATGAGATTTACTAATGATGAGCCCCATGTTCCATAATTGCAGCCTTCACAGTTCCTCTAACGTTGATAATCCTCCAAGGGTGCATGCAATCGCCAATGGTCCCTCAACAAATCGTGTGTTGAACTTATCAAGAGTATAACGTATTCTACCCGACCACAACATTGAATGGGGTAGTAGCTATAAATGTGCAAGTCATAAGTACATCAAATGCTACAATGTAAGAGTGTATCTCCATCTCCAAAGGTTAATGCTCTACACGAGAATCACCAGTGTAGCTTATTTCCACCACATTAAACCTTCATTATAAGAATAGCTCGCCAATCAAAAGGTTAGGTTCCCATTATTGGTGAGCTTCTTTATAGGTTTGACCCCATATCCCTCGATGAATCTAAGATTACATTCCTAGATAAACCATTTGTCAAGTGGTCTAATGATTTTCCTCCGACTTTGTAAAGTTTAGAGTCAAATATTAGCCAACAAGGCTATCACTACAACAAATATGGGATAGAGCAACACAATTTTGTGGTATCTTTGCTAAATAATGTTGGGTCTCACTGATTTAAAATAAACTGACTCATTTGAGGGCCTAAGTGAAATATTTACCAAAGGATGGCAAGGCACTTTTGTACAAAATTATTTTTTTCTAACCCAACCTAGACCTGAAGTGCAACGGTTCCCACTCAGATCTTTCTCTTCGTTGATCAAGAGCACCATTGCCTCTCTCTCTCACTCTCTCTGTGCATGTGATGCGGCAACGACCCTCTTCGCGTTGATAAATCATGTTCTTTCTCTTTCAGTCAAGCGGCAATGGCTCTGTCCGCGTCCATGAACTGGGACAACTCTCCAACTTGCAAAACTATAGGGTTTCTCTCGTTCGTGTAGCAACCATATAGCTTCTAGGGTTTATCTATTTGCTCCAAGCTCCAATGGCGTTGGAAGAAGGTATTCCTTTATACTTCTCTCTTTGTTTCAGTTATTTGATTCGATTTGACACTCCATTTCTAGGAATTCACTCTCATCTGAATTGTTAACTGATTTGTGATGGAAAATAAAATTAGCAGAAAACGATGACAGAGAACATGAACAGCAAGCTGGCCCTGGTGATAAAGAGAGGCAAGTAAACCTTACGTTTAACGGTGATTTCTTTTCCCTATTATTTTTGGATCTTTACACAAACAGATCTCAAGTATTCTTTTGAATTTAGATGTTATCTTTGTTGTTGAATTAGTCTTGATAATTTTGTGACTGAAGTTTGGCTCTTTGGCTAATTCATGCCTCGAAGATAAATACAATGCGCTATTTTGATTTCTTCTCTCATATCCTCTAGGATTTGAAAATCTAGTGGAGTTTTGTAAAAGGTGAAACATAGCAAACAAATTATTTTGGCGTGTTATTTCTATTTCATATGTGGATGTTTTGATTTGTTAATTAATGCGAAGAACAAAGCTCGATTTTACAATGGAATTATAAATGGAATTATAAACTTGAGGTGTATCTTCTCATAAATGATACATGTAGTTTGTGCTCCGTTCATCATGTGAAGCATTGCATTGTTGATCCTTAATTGTATGCTAGTACTTAATGTGTACAATTTGTCTTGTATATTATTGTTAAGAGAATTTATTAATATTTAAGTGCAAGTTACTCATTGATTGTACCATTATATATGGGAAGAGATTTAGAATTTGTATTAGTTGTACATGGTGTCTCCTATGCAGTGGCGGAGCCAGGATTTCAAAGACCAAGGGGCACAAAATATGAGTACCATAAAAAACAACTATTACTACCACTAGAAATCATCGCCATGTACGTCGCCAACGACCCTCTGCTCTCCACCCTACAACACCCAATGGATATCCCCGACGAGATAGAGAAGGCGACCTTCAACGCCCCGACCCGGGCCTACGTCTGAAATCGCAAGGTCATGGTGTCCACCCCGGCCCATTAATGATGCAAAGCATAGATAGAAAAGATTAAAACATAGTAATAATGTATTAACCGAAGGGTACAATCACTTTATTTGATTTGATGATTCTAAATTTGATGTAGTTAGTATTAATAATTATGTTTAATTGTCTATGAGTTCTACAGATTTTCAAGAGCTAAAGTTTTGCTTCAATTAACTCACAAGTGGAGAATATGAAGCACTCAAGATGATTCAAGTACAAGGAATCGATTTTGGATGCAAAGAAGCATCACAAGAAGAAGTCTTGATTATGTGTTTTTACTCTTGAATATATGTAAGATTTTAGTTTGTTAAAACCTAGTTTTGGAATGCTCATAGATACACACACACATACACAAAAGAATTTTTCAAAATAGTTTTCATAGTTTTCAATATAGAGTTTTATAATTTAAAGTCTTTGAAAAATTAGTTGATTTATATACAAATATTTTTATGCCTATATCATATCTTATAGTGTAATTTATACAAGATTTATAATGTTTCTAAATATATTTTTAATAAGTTTTCAAAATAGTTTAAAAGAGTTTTAAAGAAAACAAAATTCAGTTTTTGGGGCACTGTCAGTTGAACGCACAATCGACTACCAGCAGAGCAGAAAGCTTTGCGATGGACCATCCGATCAGTCTCATATGCACAGATCGCTCTGTATCTGAGCTTGGTCGACCGAGCGGTCGGCCGCTAGCTTAGCACCAGATATTCTGGCCCAAGTCGATCGATCGTACGGTTGACCGCCAGTTCAGAGTTCAAATAAACTATGTCCTCGGGTCGGTCGACTGTCCGGTCGACCGCCAACAACGGGTAGAATTTTAGTCATTGCCGGTCGACCGCCCGGTCGACCGATAGTTAGCAGACTTGCCTGTTTTGCCTCCAACAGCTATTTTCTGAGTCTAAACTTTCTAGATTTGTTTCTAATAAATACTTTGGGCTAATCACATGTGTTTTTGCTCTCTCTATAAATAATGGGACTGCAGTTAACCCAAACAACTGAATCCCAAGTTTACAAAGTGTTTTCTTCTGCAAAATCTTTAAGAGCAATTCTTTAAACTTTTTCTTGAGCTTCCACTTTACATTCCTTCAAGTTTTTCTCATTCACACAATCTTGAGCTTCCAATCTCTATTCATATATTATAGGATTGTGTATCGAGAGTTTGTGAACTTGTGAAAAGGTCACCCGATCTTGTATTTCTTTGTGATGGTTTCTCTTGAAAAGAGGGTTGTTAGTTAGAGTTTCGGATCCGGATCTTGCGGGATCAAGTTCAGTTGTATATAATTGAAATATAGTGGGATTCTTCCTTGCGATAAAGGCGGGGATATAGAGCAAGTGGCTCAAACCTCGATAATAACTTCTTGTATTCGGGATTGGCTTGCGTTTGATCTCTCTAACTCTCTCTTTTATTATTCACATTATTATATTCTTTGCTTTATATTCTCGTGATTGCTCAAGTTTATTTAATTATTTATACTCTATTAATCAATAAAGCAATTGTGCACCAAAGCTCTTTATTAAGAGGAATCTTGAGGAGAAGTTCAGAGCCTTTCACAGGTTACAGGTTTCATTTCTTGGTTGTGAGTTTATTGTGTTATTGTGTTGTTAGTTAAATATTTTTATTCCGCATTATTTTCTAGCCATCACCTATTCACCCCTCTAGGTGATTTCATAATGTCTGGTCCCATTTTTAAGCAAACAAGTTATTAAAACCAAACAAACCTAGCCTAAAAGTAGCAATAAATAGAAATGGATCATGCAAACAAACCTAAAACCATGCGAAATTGGTCTTCACCTCCCTCTTACTAGCCAAATTAGCCAGCTTCCTTGCAAACTCCTTGGTCTCTACCGAGTCAATATCGATGCAAACCCACCTCTCCCCACACCGCCGACAGACCCCATTCCTATCCATCTTGCCTCATCCCATGCTCCATTTCCCTTCCCCAGCCACCCGATCCTGTGCCACCCTTCCCCTCTCTTCACCACTCCTCCTTTACCTCCTCTCATCCCACCCTTCCTTCCCCAGCCCCACCACCACCTCCGACTCAAACTAACCGTCCACAACCCCGACAGTTTATTTGCTAACCTTACGCACCAAACTTCACAACTGGGGCAATATCCTATAAACCTCCTCTCTTCTCCATGCCAAAGCAGTGAAGCACTGACCTTCATTAAAGCTATGAGCACAAGCTCCTCGGAATAACTCCACTAGCATCGATGTGCAATTCAACCTCCTAGGCCCTCTCGAATTCCCCATTGTCACAAAACCCAAATAACATCGGGCCATAGGACTGGAGCTTCGGTGGGATCATTGCGGTTGCCATTTGTTTGACAAAATAGAAGGCACATACCCTCTTCACTGGTCATCACAAGGGGCACAAATTGAAAAGTAGAATAGATTATCTTTTCAACGACATATTATATGGCTATATGTGATTCAATATATATCTTTAATTAGGTAGAAACGTCTCAGTTAAAAATAAATTTTGCTTAACAACCTGACATTAATTCCTATTGTTAACTTTTCCCTTAAAATCATTTCGATACTTTCAGATTTCAAAATAGATATCCATGAAATCTACTACTAAATTTACTACTTAAGAAATATTGTAGTTACTAACTATAAATATTCTAAATAAACACAAGATTATCACTTAATTTAGCATTAGGTTTTTATCGTATAAAATCAATAATTTTCTTACTATATAATTTAATTAAACTCATGAAACTACTCAATAAAACTTGAAATCATATGGAGCTATTACCATAATTTAATAAATTTATTTTTCAAGTAAAGTTAAGATTTTTACTTCACAATGAGTTATTTCTAGTAAAAGAAAGAAAAATAATTACTTCTTCGCAACTCTATCTTTTTTGCAGACCTAAAAATCTCAAACATGTTCAATCTCTAATCCTACCGAGTTATATACCAACAGATTTGTCTCAAAGTTTTTCTTCAATGCATCTGGTCTTGGCTCGATCTGAGTTCTATAAAGGAAGATATTATCGAAATATCACAGGCTATGCAAAACTCCAGAATTATGTTCAATTCTCCTTTTTATCTCTTCTCCTTCTACTCCAGTTGGCTAACATCAATATGAAGTATAAGAATAGCAGAGAATTCTCATGGATTGGAAAAAATTGAAAGAAGAAGAAGATGGGATGAGTAGGGGAGATGATATTTATAGAGAGATTAAGTTCAACAATGAACTCTCAAAAATATCTAGAAGCGAAATTATTTTTGTAGGACAGGATTTTGCATCAGATGATGAGGCATACAACTTCTACAATGTTTATGTAATGAACAAATATTTGGAGTGAGGAAAAAATAAATAGATAAATCACAGAGGCCTTCGCATAAAGTTATTGGTATAAAATATTATAGCAACAAGAAGGGTGTCAAGAGGTTAGGGTATAAAAGACAAGAAAGGCTTACTGTCAATCGTCGTATTGATACTTAGTTCAATATCCTGCTGAGATGCATATTCGGTTACGTTTATTACCAGAAAGAAGGTTTTGGATGATCACCAAGTTTACTGATTCGCATTCGCATAATTTATCAAGCCCCTATAAGGTGCATCACTTTTACTCTCATCAGACAAAGATGAGTAGAATTATAACCAATTTGGATGATGTAGGAATGCGTCCTTCTAATATTGCCCGTGCGGTTAATGCAATGAATTCTGGAGAAAGTTGTGAACAAATAAGTGCACAACATTGCATTGATTATATCCGACATAAGAATAAAAATATTGGGTAGGAGTTCATTTTTATCATCAAATATTTTTAAGAGAAAACAGAGTCAGATTCAGATTTTTCTTTGCCAGTAAGGTTGATCATGAAGGCACACTAAAAAGTATCTTTTGGGTCGACAGAAGAGCAAGATCTTCTTATTTAAGTTTTTCTGACGTGGTAAAGTTTGAAATAATATACAAGACTAATCATCTGAACTTGCCCTTCGCTCCATTCACAGGAGTGAATCATCATCAATAATCTATTTTTTTGTTGTGCATTGCTCGTAGATGAGCAAATGGATACATTTATTTGGCTTTTCAAGAAATGGCTCAAATGCATGCACAGAGTTGCACCAAAGGCGATCATTACTGATCAAGATGCCTAGATAGGTGATGCTTTTAAGATAGTTTTACTTAATTCTCGTCACTGGTTTTATTTTTGGTATATAAGAAAACATATTGTCGAGTAACGAATCCCCTTGATGAACAAATATGGGGATGATTTTTTTCATTGATTTCAATGTTTGATATTCCTCTTATCATATAAGCACATGCGAGGAACATTAGATGTTTTCCATTAATTTTGATTGGGGAAAACTTATAAAAAAAGAATTGAGGTGCAAAATTACAAGTAATTTTTTTAAAAAAAGAATAAAAGAAAATTACAAGTAGATTTCCTCTGAGATTTTTGAGAAGTATGCCTCGGTGGGAATATGATCAGCGCGTGATCACTTTATCCCATTGACTATGTAATCAGTCGAATGTTCAGCCTTCTCGGGGGAATTTTCTTCTCACCTGGTTCCAAAAATTCTCTAAAGATGGAAGACTCTAGAAGAGAGTTAAATCTCTAGCACTTTGGGAGTTTGGAAGTAAGAGGAAACCTTTGGCTAAGAGTCTCTTAAATCTCTCCAAAAATCTCGCCCTTTTTCTCTTTTGCAAAAGGCTATTTATAGTCAAACAGGGGTGTAACCGCCCCTTGAATTCAGCAAGACTGAATCAGCTTGTTAGCTTCACACCAGACTTGATATAGTCTGATGGTGAAGCTAAAAGTGAGCCTCTGGCGAAGCTAGGGTATTGGAATCCACTTGTACGTCTCCACTTATTGTGGGGCAACTAACTCCACTATTAGAAGTGGAGTTACAACCGCTAATCCCCGTTCTTAGGGGACTTGAAAACAGGTCAGATGACCTGAAAAGCTCGCGGCGGAGCTAGATAGGTGCTTTATGCGAAGTTTATCTTAAAAGCTTTAGGCGAAGCTATATTCAGGGCTTCAAGTAAGGTTAGAAGTTAGCCCATTTGATGAGCTAGGCGACGCCTCAGGCGAAACTAGAAAGTGAGCTCAGAGCGGAGCTAGACAAAACTTTCAGCAAAGTTGGTGAGAAAGCTTCAAGCGAAGCTAAGGTTAACCTTCAGCGAAGCTTGTTGACTTAGCCTTTTGGCAAGGCCATGAGGTGCTTCAAGCGAAGCTAGCCCTTTTGTGCTTATGTGAAGCTAGGTGTTTGAACAAACCTAGCCTTATAGGCGTGCTTTGGCTTTTAGAGTCGGCATAAAACTGGTCATCAGCTCGTCCATAACTCTGACTTCTGTAAATGTCATCGAGTGTAGACGTCGTTCATACCGGTTGAAGTGCTACCTGGGAGCTTGTCTTTTTGGAATGTCAACAAAATCCCTTTCAAAATTTCATGAATCTATAATGAATTGGTATAGATTCTGAAATGCTTTGAATCTGAAGTCCGATACCTACATTGCTTAGATCAGGAAAATTCACTGGGTGCAACTGTATACTGAACTAGGTAACCAGATTGGTTTTTCATGAGGAATGAGCTTGCAGTGGAGCTAAGACAAAGCTTCGGGCGAAGCTAAGGATGAGCTCTGAGTGGGGCTGAAGTTAAGCTTCAAGCGAAGCTAAAAATGAGCTCTCTGGGAGCTAAGATACAAGAACTCAGCGAAGCTAACAAAGCTTCCTGCGAAGCTAAAGAAGGCGTTTGAGCGAAGTTAGCTAACTTCGCTGCCTTAGGTTTTTCAACTGTCATTTCAAATTAAATTGAAACGACAGTTTGCGCTTCTTTTGATGAGGCGAAGCTCAACGTTGAGCATCTATAAAAAGCCAATTTGGCTGAACTTTAGAGAAGTTTATCTTCTCTTTAAAACTCCTCAAAACTTTTCAGAGTTTAGAACTCTCTTCATCTTCTTCTTTTGAAATCTCTTAGAACTTTTTACGAGTTCTAATGGCACCCAAATAACGCGCAGGAGAGAGGTTGCCACCTCTGCGACGGCGCCGCCTCCGACCGTTGATGAGCCATTGCGGGTAGGGATTTCTCCCTTTTTCCAGAGATTTTTCATCTCTTTTGAGGCCAAGTTTGGCTATTTCATGGTGAACCCACCGTGATTCACCATGATTTAGTGATCTCAGGGAGTCGAACTCCCTTAATTTTGATTATCGAATTTTTGGGGATTTAGTTCCCCTTTAATTTCGTGAATTAAAATCAGAAACTGAAGTGTTTCTTGCCTAAGCTTCTATATGAAGTTAGCCCTCGAGGCTTTTTCATTCTGTTTCTCGGCAGAATATGAAGCTGAGCTTCAGAGTGAAGCTGATTGGAGGACTTGAGTCCTTTGAACTATTTTAGGCATAAGTGCCTTTTAAGGTTCCCAGCAAAGCTAGCCCTTGGGGCTATTTTTACATTCTGTTTCTTGGTAGAATGCGAAGCTGAGCTTCAGAGCAAAGCTAATTGGAGGACTTGAGTCCTTTGAACTATTTTAGGCATAAGTGCATTTTAAGCTTCCCAGCGAAGCTAGCCCTTGGGGCTATTTTTTCACTTTGACTTTGTGCAGAGTGTGAAGATAAGCTTCAGAGCGAAGCTGACGCTGAGCTAGTTTCGCTTGAAAAGCGAAGCTATGCCATTGACTTTTTACACTCTGCCTTTATGCAGAGTGTTTCGCTTGAAAAGCGAAGCTATGCCACTGACTTTTTGTACTCTGCCTTTATGCAGAGTGCGAAATTAAGTTTCGGAGCGAAGCTGATGCTGAGTTAGCTTCGCTTGAAAAAGCGAAACTATGCCTTGGAATTTTTTGCATTCTTTTCCCTTTTGTCCATAGGCGCTAACATACTTGCCTCTTTTTTCTATTTTTGTAGTGCGCTATACTCACAGACCGTTGAACAGTCTCTTCGGGTCAGCCAAGGGATTGGATAGGAATGTCAGTCTGCAGTTCCAAGGGCAGACTTCTTTATTCAGTAAAAGGAACACTCTTGGTCGCAACGTCTTAATTCAAACTGGAGACCAGCGCACGATGAGGAGTATACTGACCACTGTTCCTCTAGAAGACCGTGACCGGAAGATCTACCAGAAGCCCTGCTTTATGCTCAGGGATGCGGCGCCCGACACGGATCAGCAGCTGCTAGCCGGAGAAGGGCAGTGGATTTTCACTTTGAATGGCGAGAAGTATTACCTTCCATCGAGCAAGCGTCACTTTCCGCTATCCTTCTTCCAGTGTTGACGAGGCCAGGAAGATGAACTGGCAGGTGATCCGGACCACCAACTCAGTCCATGTGGGAGTTTTGACAGCTTCCTCTCACGGTTACACCAGGACAGGTCCCCCTCTGTGCATACTGGATTTTCACCCTGAGAACGTCCTACGGACATCCCAGTAGGGGAGAACCCAACAATGGCCAAGACTTTTGGTAACCAGTTCTTAAAGATCAGCGACAACTATCCGGCGACAGACTTCAGAGCCCCGAGTTGGATTCATCCTCTGAAGATCTGGTAGAAGAACTTGACCCTATATGTCCTGGCTTACTTCGGGGATGACTGGAAAGACTCGGACTTCGCGAAGCTGTTAGGGCCACATGCTACGACATTCAAATTATCGTTGCAAACTTCTACGCCATCTTTGAATTAAACTGTCCAACCACATGGACTTTCTTCACTCCTGTAGGCGAACTGAGTATGGCTTTGCATGAGATGTGGGAGATTTCTATCTTGCTAATGGGATATCTCCCCTACGAGGAGTATTTCTGTCACGCCTTGCTTCCCAAAATACATGGAAACGGAGTCGTGGCGAGAGTCGGCAACGTATACACGCGAGGAGAATACCCCACGTATACACGCTAAACCTAAAGTAACCTGAACAAGCTATAAAACCGCTATGGTAAATCAACATCACTGCAATGTCACATATAAACATCCACACATGATAATAGATAAATAAAGGAATAGAACAAGTATGAGTCCAATGCATAGAATCATGAAAGCAATGGAATAAAGAAGAGACAAAAAATATCGAGAAAAGATGATCGAGTAAGAGAGAACTCCGACTCCTCAAGATGTTTGTGATCCTCTCCCAATACCTGATCAGTAATAAATAACCATAGATCTGGATATGCAAATCCAGGGAGTCAGACTCCTAGTGAGTGTGTAAGAATAAACTGGAAAGTACATGTGCATATAACATGTGAGCAGATAAAGAAAATATACATATTGGAATAAGAAATAACATGAATAAAGTAAATAAACAGTAATATGGATAGCACACAGTAGAGTATGTATCCAGTCAGGTATTCAAGCAGGTGTCTATCATGATTTGTATATCAGGCAAGTAGAGTCAGTCAGTACTATAGTCAGATGTCCATCAAAGTCTGTATATATAGCAGGTGTGGGTAGGATAAGTCATGTTAGTCCGGTGTACAATCAGATGTCTATTATAACATGTATATATCTATATTCAGTCTATAATGTCAATGTAGGATTTCAGTTTTGTTATCAATTATGTCAGCGAATACCAATTTTCATATTTAATAGACGCATTCCATATTATGCCTGCTACACATGTCAATCAGGGTCCTAAGTTATTGAAACTGATTGGTTCGAGACATTGTCTATACTTTAGGTGGGTCGCGTACATACCCGGGACCACGACCCAATCACCTGGCGCTAAATCAGGTCCTACCGCTAGGTAGTCAATAACAATAACAATATGAGCAATGCGAGATGTCAGTCATCCCTCGAAACCCTGCAGTGGAACCGTATCTCGGCTGCGCAACCTGTATCCTAGGTCCACCCAAAATACAGACGCTGTCTCCTCTATCAATTTTTCCAATCTCAGTGTAAGTTGTCTATTTACATTATTATTTAGAGCAATTAATATTCATGTTATTTCAATTACTGGAACGATATGGTGACACTAATAATATCAATGATGTTACAATAACAATGTGGACAATATTACCGTGTAAATGGTAGAATAATTGAATAATGCATGTGTTACGATCTGACAATATTTTCCCAGTAATTTTTAGTAACATGAATTAATACAATAACAAGTTCGGATACTTCTCAATGGACAGTCTCATCTAGAACTGATCAATATCTCATCCATCTGCACGAGGATACAATAGTAACTGATCAATATTCCAACAGTCTCAATACAATCATCGTGAACATTAAGTATCAATCCATGTCAAAGTATCTGATACGGTAACTATCACCTCAATAAATCAATAACCAGTCACCTCATTCCTACCATCACCTCAAAAAATTAATAACCAGTCATCTAATTCCTGACGATCAACTCTAGTCCCTTATATAATCAGTATATCCATCTTCTAGTCACCAATATATCAGAGTCTCCCATAAACAGTCAGCTACATCTAGTCATATACACACTATCGAATAACAGTAAGATCATCGATCAAGATCATCACATATTCTCACTTCTATCAAGGTCAATTACAATATCCAACATAAAGAATATAAATCTCAGGTCGACTCCCAATCTAACTAAGTTCATACATACATCCAAGCATCAAGGTAGAATCAGTCTTTTAGTAAAATATCATCCTATTCTTTCTGTCCTCAATATCCAAAAAGGATTGCTATCTAAATAATCACCAACAATTATCTCATAAATACTTCACATGAAATATATCACTCATCTACAAACATGAACTAGGCTAATTACTAGGTCCAGTCAGATTATAGTCTAAGGTATATCACAAATAATTCTGAATCCAAAATGGTAAACAATCTACACATGAAATGATAGAACAAGAATACCTCAGCGATAAGGCAACGAATTCATAAGCATATAAATATCAAGATACATCTGATCCATTATCTATAGTCCACTAATTCTCCCTCGGTATGAGAATATAAGTCTAATAATCCACTACACATGTTTAAGATTTACTATTCCTCTAGTCCAATCTGTCCCAACTTCGAGTCAACTTTATCTCAATTAAATCCATTAATAGGTTCAAGTATCAACTACTAAATAACTAACTCAATATCCACTCAATAACTATTGGGTACAATTCAGTCTCATACACTACTACTCTGATATAGGTAACATCGAAGTGAGCATGTCATGAACAATAATTAACAAGCATCAATAATATCAGAACATGATAATAATTAAATAGAAGATAATGACAATTAACAATAATGTAAAAATAAACACTCGCTGTCTCATGAAGTGATAGGAATAATCATTCTGATAAAATATAATAGAAAGTCACATGAAATGATAAGAGTAACATGTAAACGCATGCCGACAACAGTAAATAAAGAAATACACAAGAACAAATACTCACATGAAAAGACGCGATTTTGGAACCAAATCACCGTCTGGTCTCCACTGCACGAATTGGTACAAATCTCTGGATCATCCTATGGGTCAGTTTTCGAATCCCCAGCGTATCGGGTCCATAACAAACATAAATCCAGATCGGGTCTGGGTCTTCTGTTATCAGGTTCAGAGCGCACAAATAGGTCTGCATCGCTGTAACATGTAACCAAATACATATAGCCACACGCACACATAAATGCACATGTACACACCCCGATACATATATATATATATATATATATATATATATATATATATATATATATATATATATATGAGTTTATACATACATACACATAATCATGCATACACCCAGGCATACACAATACTCACACACTTATATTCATGCATACATTTATATATACATACATACACACTCTTACATAAACATAAACAACAAACATGCACACCTCCATGCACACGTAACACATATCCACAAATGTACCATTACATAATAATTTATGCACACCCGATCACAAATTACACATACATAAATACATACATAATAACATAGAAACAGAGAGGAAGAGAGGGCACACTCACGGTGCAGGAGGAGACATGGCCGGGAGAAGACCGCGGCAGAGCTCGCTGGAGGAGGTGGAAGCCGCGGAGGGGGAGAAACTCACGGTTGGCCATGGAGAGTTCGACGACAGAGGAGGCGGAGGCCGCGAGGATGTCGGGGTGTCACAAGCTACCGTCGGGGTCTCGCTAGAGAAGAAAGAGGAGGTCGTATGGTGGGTTGGGGCTGCCAGCAAATGAAGGAGGAGGAAGATTAAGTTATGATTTTAGTTTAGGATTAGATATTTATATAGGAGATGTTAATTAGTTATGATTATATAGTTAGGATTAGGATAATTTAAGATTAGATGTTAGGATTAGGAGATAAAGAGAGATTAAGTTAATTAAGATTTTTATTTAATTAAGATAACTATAGGATTTAGTAGTTAGGATTACGAGGATTGGGTTGGTTAAGATTTAGATTTAATGGATAGGATTAGATAGGATTAAATATATGGAGAGAGATATAGGATTAGAAATTAGGTAGTTAAGATATAGAATTACATAGTTAGGATTTAGGATTTAGTTGATAGGATAAGGATTAAAATAGTTTACAGTTTAGTTAGGATTTTATTTTGAAATAGAATTAGTTGAGATTGTGATTTTAAAATAAGATGTAGATTTGGGTAAGTTAGAATTAATTATGATTTTTGTTTTCATTTGAATTTGAGATAAGATTAAAATTAGATATTGGATAATAGGTTTTGGTTTGGGTTTTGGCTCAAATAAAAGAAAAATGAAGGAATGAAAATGAGCTCATGGCATGGGCCAAGAAAAAATAAAAAAAAGATAGAAAATGAATATGAGCTAATGGGTAAAAGTAAAGCATATGAAAATGGATAATTGGGTTTGGATTGGGCTTAGGATAAAGAATAAGAAAATAAAAGAAAAAGGAAGAGAAAAATATGAGGGGTAAGAAGTGAGCTTGTCTAAGAATAATACACAAAATAAATATCAATAATATTAATAATGAGAATAATAACAATAATACACAAAGATATATCACAATAACAATAATAATAATTATCAATAGTAATAACCATAATAATAATATATAACAACGATAATAATTAACAACAAATACATGCAATAAAAATATTATTATTCATTATTAAATCTTGTATTTCAAAAAATAGAGGTATTATAATTTCCCTTGCGAATCAGAGCTGGCGTTGTTAGAGAAACAGGAGCCCGCCTAGTTCGAGACTTGTAGAGAGCTGATGTGCCACTTCTACATCTGTTTGGATGTGTACAGTGGTTACAAGGAAAGTTCGAACAGCTTAAAGAGTTAGGCAGATTATCTATTTTCCACTCTAGAGAAAGCCCCCGAAGAAGCTCGATTCGGGGTGGTAGAGGAGGACATTCTTCGAATGATGAGGAAGCACGACCATGGAGATTGTTTTGAAAGAAGACGATGGTATCAATGAAAAGGGGATACCCTTAACAGTTTTCATCACCAGGCTCGGCAACCGATACTCCGGAAAGCGCTTTTGACTGGCTTTCTGTTAGTTTGGTTAAAGAGGTGTGTAGTGCCGTCTCCTCCCCACGATGCCATTCTCCCAACGGCACTGCTTCCGGTCATTCGCTTGGTACAAATCGCTCTCTCGGGTTACTTCTGGCTATGATGTGCTGCATGCAGTGAGGTCTTCGTGCACTGACGGAAGCCTTCTGTAGGCCACCCATAACGAAGAAGGGGTAAAGGAACAGTTTTACCTCACGACGGACCGAACTTAGAGTTAGAATGCCATACACATACCTAATGGCATGGTTTGTCCTGCACTGTCCGGTGATCATCCAACCCGGATAGAGCCTCCAGAGGGTGTTCAGATCGCGCATCTCTGTCGGATCGAAGGATCTTCGTGGGAGCGGATCTACATAATCGGGGTCTGCAAACTGCTGTGCCGCCATGATGTGTACAGTTGATCGGGGGAAAATCGCGCACAAAATATGTTATTTTGAAATCACTAATTAAAGTGCCTGTGCTTTGGCTTCCTCGATACTTCCGTTATAGCATAAGGCTAAACGGGTCAAATCCACGGGGACGGAAAGCAATATAAGCTTTACCGGCATGTTCACATGTGTATGTTAATGGTTCTTCTATGTTTCAAAGAATGAAAAGAAAAAAACAGAGAATGAAAAGAAAAGTGTACGGTAGAAATAAAGATAGAAACATTGAAAAGAACGTATTAGTGATTTGTGATTTTATTTCTAAAATAAAGTAAAAATGAAAGAAAACTCATGGCTATTAACTACTAATGGCTCCACTAACATGCTAACCTCTTAGTGATAGTTGCCTCATATGTATCATTAGCCATCACTAGTCCTTGGCTTCAAGAGCTTTTCAAAGCATGACCCATAAGATCATTTTCAACTCAATAACAAGTGCAAGCTATACTTAAACCATCAAAACTAAACTAGAGTAAGCATGGAATAAAGTAATATTAGCTTGTTAGAGAGTTAGATGTTAGAGTGTTAGAATCTATCATCATGAGCCATCAATGGTTCTTGTAAAAGCAAGACCGATAGAGGTTATTAGATTCATGTGGATTATCAAGGAATTAGAAAGTTAGTGATTAGTAGTTAGTTGCCATGAGAAAAAATTAGCTAAGCATGTAAAAGGAGTTAGAGAGAAGAAAATAAGTAGAGATAAAGAGAGAACCTTTTATAGAGTGTCATCCTCCATTACAAGCACTTTCTCTTCTATCTTATGATCACTCTCTTTCTATTATATGAGCTACAAAAATGTAAAATAGAAAAGAAGAAGAACAACTAAACTACACAAATGGGAGAAAACTAACCTAAAAACTCTCTTCTCTGGAAATTTTGAAAACTTGGGGTATTTATAGCCTAAGGGGGCACCAGGGGTGTCACGGGGCCACGCGTCAAAGCTCAACACGTGGCCCCACCAGAAGACCACGGAAACGCGGCAACCATGCGCGCCACGCCAAGGTGTGCAACCTCCTGCTGCATACCACTCCTTATACTTCCTATCATTTTGTCTGAATCTGCTCTCAGATTTGACAGATAGACTTCCAAAAGTCAATGGCTATTTTTGTAGGCTTTAAATCATCAAATATTTGAGATTTTGGGCTTCTTCTTCATTCCACACCATGGACCTAAGAACATACAAGAAGACCATTATTAGCAACATTTTTATATAAAATAAAGGTGAAGATATGATATGAAATATGCACTTTTAGGGACTAATCACACCCCCATACTTATCTTTTGCTCGTCTCGAGCAAAACAGAAAAATTAACTAAGAAGATTACTATATCACTTTCGTAGGTGACGCGATTGCACTGAGCATGTGCAACAAACTATTAAACTTCTAGGTTTTCCCTAGAGAAGGAGTTTTGTCTCCTGAGGGTTTTCAGCAGATTACACCCAGAAGATCCATAAAGAAAGAAATAAAATGTCAGTATTTTGAAAATGCATTTTAAAATAGAGAAAAGTGTTGAAATTTTTTTTGCGAAAATTTAAGTGATCCAAGGTCATAGGTTAACTAGAAATTATTCTTCCTTAAACTAAGTCTAAATGCAAAATCTTGTTATAAATTAAATATAAGAATTTAAAATTAAGTCAATTCTTTGATCTTTTATAAAAACTCTTAGAAAATATACACTTTGTGAATAGTGAACATTTTTGGGATATCAACTCTAACTTTCATGTCAATTATTTGTATATATATATATTTCTTCCATTAGTTTCCTTAAGCTTTCTAGTTTATCCGGGTAGTGAGCCTTTAGCCGGTGACTCCCAAATCAAATGATTTTAGGGCACCAGATGAGAAATCGTCATTTGGGCTTAAGGACTCGAGTAAATAAGGTCACAAAATCAAAGGGAATTATTTTGTTTTTGTCCACTGTTTTAGGCATGAATAATCATACTTCCTGAGGCATAATTTTCTATCTTCAATAAACGATTTTTATTATCATCATTTTTTATATACTTTTTTTATAGCATTTTCAGTCTGTGTTTCGATCCCAAAAAATTGTGTATATGTGAAGTGCATATATCTAGAGCAAGAAATTCAAGATTAAATTATCTTTCCAATCTTACTTTCTTATCCTAAAATTTAAACAAGATCTATTCTTATGTCTCGATTTAAGAATTCATAATTTTAGGTCTTGTTAATTCCTAAGATCCTCTTAACTTTCTTTAAAATAAATAAAAACTATTTCTCTTATTTCAAAAAGTTTTATAAAAAGAAAAGAAAAGAGTTTCTATACAAAAGAAAAAAAATAAAAAGAATTCTCTATAAAGAAGTATAAAAGAAAAAAGTTTTAGAACAACTTACATTAGTGAACCCTCCCCCACACTTATCTCATGTATTGTCCTCAATGATTCGTGAATGTGTATATGCATGAAACAAATGAAAAGGAAGGAAAATTACCTCATGGTGGTGGTTCCGGTGATGGTCTGATTGGGCCAAGTGTTGCTACCCAATCAAGATAATGTGTAGTTCATGGAACCCACTTTTATTGACCTCTTTTCTATTTACATATTTATAATCCCCAATATGAATAGGATCATGCAAGATCCTATCATGAAAATTATATCTTTTACATGATCAATCTTGAAATAACATCACTGAGTCATTATGGTTAATACCTTGGTCCAACAATAGAATGCGATTTTGTAGAATGAATGATTTGGGCTTTGAAATGAAAAGTTCGGGAACCAATACTAACTCGAAAAATTAACTTTGGGTTTGAGAGTCAGTTTAGGTTCAAGAGTTGGGTCCAAATCAAAATTTAGTTTCACATTCTATAACATTAATTCAAAGATTAGAATTGAATCACAAAGTTGTGGGTCGGATTCACATTCATATTCAAGTTCAATTTCATTAAAATGAAAACTTATCAATTTGTCAAAGGGTAGATATTGGTCAAGTTCAAGATTTTGTGGTGAAATTGAATCTTGGTCAAAGTCTTCAAGATTCCATGATTCTTGATTTTCATCAATTTGGTTAGAAGTGTTAAGAATAGTCAAAGAATGGGTAGGGAGAGTTTTCTTATTCCTATACATGTTTTCCGATTGACTAAGTCTTGCTTCATCATATTGAAAGGATCACTTTGGAATTGAATTATGGATTTCGTACTCTTTTTTAAGTCGGTATGTTGTTCTTGCTACAGGACTTAAAAAATGGAGTAAGGATCTTGGATTTGAAAACTTTGATGGGATTTCGAGTCTTCTAGATTTTGAATTCGTCGCTCGAGTTCCTCTAAAGATTCCATCCTCTTTTCCTAGTCAATTGGTTCTTCTAATGGTTATTCGGGAGAAGGAGTATATGAAGCTAGATGATGGTAAGGTGGTTGACCATATGACTTAGGAGAGTTGTATCCCCATTGACTCTGTGAAGAGTAGTGATGATTATTCCAGTCTTGTTCATAGTATAGGAACTGGGGCATATATTGATTCGGATAAGACCAATCTGGTATAATTGGTTGGTTAGAGTTATGAAATGCCGAGTTGGTAATTTCAGAGTCAAAAGAGGTCGGAGTGAAGTTGAATCACTATATACATTAGAATAATTATAATTGTAATTCATAACAAAGATGTCAAAAAATAAAAACAAAAACAAAAACAAGCAAACAAACAATCAAACAAAGAAAAAGAAAATTTTAAAAACAAGCCTATACTAGGGTTGACCTAGACCTAGACGACTCCTAACTGATTAGACTGTCCACGGGGGGTACACTGTAGAAATCTGACTACAAGTTAATCGGATAGGTAGGGATAAGACCAGTGGGAGATATCCGTGCCAAAGCAACGAACCTAATTATGCCAAATCACTGTTTTTCGAGGTTTCTCCTCTCAATCCCCAACTTTTGACACCGATTTGACAAGAGTCAAACTCTAACAACTTTTCCCCTTTGATCAATCTCCTAAATGAGTTCAAGATGTCCCTAGAGGCCAACATCTAACAAGTTTTATTTAGGCTTGGGTGTGTGAGTGGGGAGGTGATTTTTAGGCTAAGGGAGGGTATTGACTTTCCCACCTTATGTTTTATTGGGATATGCCCTTAAGTTTTATTCGTGCAAATGTGCAATATAGATAAGAATGAACACATAAAGTGAGTAAATCACCCACGTGTTTATCCTAACTATATGCAATGCAATATGTACATCTCGGTCCAGATCACAACAACGGAAGAACAAAATACAGTATATTAGAATAAAAATTGACACGTGTCTAGATGCAAATGTCTAAACCGTTTTAAAACATCCAATTATCGTATTTTAGATCTTAAATTATTGCAGTGTATAGGTAATATAAACAGAAGCTGGCAACAAAATATAGTAATATACAATAATTTACCCAACCACACAAAAGCAAGTGTGGATTTCTGAAATGCTAAATTTCTAAAAATTTTGACCTGCCCACCGAAAACAAAGAAGAAAAGTTAACAAAAACATGAAATCAAATCGTTCTCATCCCTGACAACGGCGCCAAAATTCGATCGGGGGAAAACCGCTCACAAAATATATCGTTTTGAAATCACAAATTAAAGTGTGTGCGCTTTGACTTCCTCGATACTTCCGTTATAGCATAGAGGCTAAACGGGTCGAATCCACAGGGACGTGAAGCGATAGAAGCTTTACCGGTATGTTCGCGTGTGTATGTTAACGGTTCTTCTATGTTTCAAAGAATGAAAAGAAAAGAAAACAGAGAATGAAAAGAGAAGTGTACGGTGAAAATAAAGATAGAAACATTGAAAAGAATGTATTTATGATTTTTGATATTATTTCTAAAATAAAGTAAAAATGAAAGAAGACTCATGGCAATTACCTATTAAAGGTTCCACTAACATGCTAACCTCTTAGTGATAGTTGCCTCATATGTGTCATTGGCTCTCACTAGTCTTTCGCTTCAAGAGCTTTTCAAAGCATGAACCATAAGATCATTTTCACATCCAACTTAACAACAAGTGCAAGCTACACTTAAACCATCAAAACTAAATTAGAGTAAGTATGGAAAAAGTAATGTTAGTTTGTTAGAAAGTTAGATATTAGAGTGTTAGAATCCATCATCATATGCCATCAATGGCTCTGGCAAAAGCAAGGCGAAGTAGAGGCTATTAGATTCATGTGGATTATCAAGTAAGGAATTAGCAATTTTGTGGTTAGTAGTTAGTTGCCATGAAAGAAAATTAACTAAGCATGTAAAAGGAGTTAGAGAGAAGAAAACAAGTAGAGATAAAGAGAGAACCTTTTATTGTGTGTCACCCTCCATTACATGCTCTTTCTCTTCTATCTTATGATCACTCTCTTTCCTATTATATGATCTAGAAAAATGAAAAATAGAAAAGAAGAAGAAGAAGAACAACTAGACTACACAAATAGGGAAAACTAACCTAAAAACTCTCTTCTCTGGAAATTCTGAAAACCTGGGATATTTATAGGTTAAGGAGGGCACCAGGGGGTGTCACAGGGCCATGCGCCGAAGCTCGACAGGTGACCCCACCAGAAGGCGACGGAAACGTGGCTTTTGTCACATTTTCGCTACCCTTCTGGGGCCGCGCGTGCTTGAAATCACCTAGAGGGGGGGGGTGAATAGGTGATGGCTATATGAATTATGGTAACAATGCGGAATTAAAAATTCTACTAACAATTTGCTCAAATTAAAAGACTAGCAATAAACACAATAAGTAGTGCAAGAAATAAAGGAGTTGAGTTTAGAGAAAATTCGAGCAAACGCAAACACAAGTATATGTTTCCGAGGTTCGAGCCACGCTCTACGTCCCCGCCTTCACACTTGAAGGATTTCCACTATTGTTGATCCCACCGGATCTCCAATACAAGGACACACTTGTCCTATCACTTGTGATGCTGCAACACCACCCGGAGCACACTAGCTCGCCTTGAGGCCGATGCCTCTACAACTTCACACAAGAAGAAAATGATCACACTAGATCGAAAATCGCTCACTTAGCACAATCCTATAACCAATATGTAGATGTAGAATTTTGGGATTGTGTAGTGCAAATATCTCGAGTGAAGTAGAGGTATAGCTTCAAGAGGGTGTGGAAATTTTTGCTTTGAAAAACTTTTTTCAAATGAAAGGCTTGAAAAGCTTATGAAAAATCTCTTGTCAAATCTTGTCTAAAAATTATTGTCCCATCAAGTTGAAATGACCTCCTATATATAGGGGATGAGAAACAGGGCAAAAAGGCTGGAGAGATTCGTTGGGGTGAGTTCCCAACAAAATCTGTCAGAAAAAATAGAGCTATTGGAGTCTGTCAGAATTTCTGACAGCTGCCGGTCGACCGGGCCGGTCGACCGCCAACGGTCATATTTTTGACCGTTGGGGGACTACGGTCGACCGCCCCGGTCGACCCGAACAAACAGAGAGCACTGTAAGTGCCCCGGTCGCCCGAGCGGTCGGCCGACGTACACACATGCACAGCGTGCACGTCGGTCGACCGGGACGGTCGACCGGCTCCTGTCAGTTCTGAAAAATCAGAACTGCAGAAACCAGAACTTGGGTCTTTGGTTTTGGTCTTGTGGTTTGGGGTTTTGGACCTTGTAAAAATAGGAGTATGACCATATGTCACTACCCTAACATGTTAAAACATTTTGATAAAGTTTCTCTTGATAAAAACTTGTTTTTCTAAAAATTGGTTTTTCCAAAAACTTAAAGTTTCTAAAACAAATTTCCGAAACATGTTAGCTATAAAACTAAGTTGGAAATAGAATTTGAAATTGTTTTTGAAGCTATAAATCAAACTAAAGTGTGTGTAAGTGACAATCCCATAAATCTACTTCTAACATCTAGTTTTGACAAAAAGTCTAAAAGAAAAGTAAAAATACAAAACTTGGACTTTTCCATTGTCTTGATCTTGACTTGGTCTTTTCTTCAAAGTCTTGTTCCCGAAGCTTTCTAATGTGCTAGCTTAGGAATGCAAATCTTTAGGCGACGTCCAAACTTGTGAGTCTTGATAGTGGAGCCGTCAAATCAACCTGTTTAACCTGAAATACTTTTAAACAAAGTTGTTAAATACATAACTAAATATGGTTTGTTATCATCAAAATATTCAACGGGATATTGGGCTAATGGCCTTTGGGCCAACAATCTCCCCCTTTTTGATGATGACAAAACATATATTGTTATCACAAATATTTTGGGTAGAGACTTCAAATGAAGCTCCCCCTCAACACATGCATATACAAAAATATGCTCAAGCATAGACAGATATCAAAAAATGGTGGGTGATAATTCACAACACATCCACAACACATATATCCATGCTAGATAAAAATACTCATGTCATAAAATAGGAAATGAAACAAGTACATGTCCACAAAGCATAACCAACATAAACAAGTACATGTCCACATAAATACAAGATAAAGATGTCCAACAACAGAAAATACTAAAAAATGTAAGTACACAAAATATGGAGTCTCTCTCAACAAATAACTCTCCCCCTTTTTGACATCATCAAAAGGGGCAGGTCACTCAGCACCATCTGAAGAACTCTCCTCAACGACGTCTTCCTCATCATCGTCTTCCTCAGACGAGCTCTCCTCGGCGTCACCCTCTGCCATGGTCGCATCATCATCACCATCATCACCATCAACCTCATGACCGACCTCCTCTGGATCGATACCAGCAACTCCTGGGTGTGGAGGTGGAGCCACTGTAGGATCTCTGACTGGAAATGGAGGGCCGGAGGAAGGAAGAGGACGAGAAATGGTCGTGGGATCTGGCCAAGCATGTCGAACTTCGCAAATAATGTCTCAAATTGCGAATCCACGAATCTCATGGCGTTCGCAAAGTAAGTCATGTCATTGCGCATTCCCTGGAAACGCGAGTCCATATCCGCACGAAGGGCTGTATCATGCTGCACAAAACGCTGCTCTATCCAAGTCTGGTGCTCCTGGAACTGAGAGCGAATCTCCGAAGAAATAAAAGACTGATACTCAGGAGATAAAGAGGGTCCTGAAACAAAGGAAGTCCCTGGGATGGAAGAAGACCCTGGGGCTGGAACTGGAGGGGGCTGCTCAGGAGGGGCTCGACGAATCTGAGCCTGCATCCTCTTCAAAAGGGTGCAGTCTAGGTTCACAGAGGGTTCGGAGGGAGTCTCCGAAGAGAGATCAAATCCTAAATGTTTAAGGAGATATGTAATGAGCATGCCATAAGGCAAATGCCTACCGTACATGCGGATCTGATCAGAGGCCATGTGAGAGGCAATGAGATGTGGGAAAATGATCTTAATGCCTTTGAGAAGGCAGTAGACCATCAAAGGAACTGGCCCCTAGCATGGCTGTACTCACCGGATTTAGGTAAGATGTTATAGAAAACAAATTTGGCTAGGACTTGGGCGGTGAACGTGAACTTGTTCACTTCCTCATTCCTAACCAAACCGGGATTGTCATTCCCGTGGATCAAAGTGGAGGCGGTGAGCGCAGACTCACCGTCCGGATACTCAAAATCATGGAGATCAAAGTTGTAAACATCCACTCCTCCAGAGGAGAGATGCAGAATATCAGCAAATTGGGATAGGGGAATGTCAATATCCTTCCCAAGAACACGAGATCTCACATGATTTCCCTCAAAAGCAAAATTTGCATAAAAGTAATGCACTAAGGAGGGGTACACAGGTTCCCTAATGGCCATGAATTTATCCAAGGAATTTCTTTTTAGGATACGAGGGATGTGGAGATGTTCAAAGTCTTTTAAGATGACACATCTCCCTGAAATTACTGCTTTCTTAGAAAGTATGATGAACCGGTTTTCAGCTAGCTCATTAACAAAAGGTCGTTTAGGTTTTGGAGTGGAGGAAGATGAGGGAACTATACTTTTTCCCTTCTCAGACCTAGATCTTTTTGACATCTTTGGTGGAAAAGAGTGATTTTTAGTTGATTTTTAGGGTAGATGGATATGTCTTGATCTAAACAAGAATAAACCTAGAGATCTTTGACAAGGAATTAGATTCTTAAGGCTAGAAAGAAAGAATTGAACAAAGGAGAGATTTTTACCTGAGTTGAGAAAAACCCTAACCCTAGATTCAGAAATCTCTGAAATTTGTAGGTGAGGGAGCCCTGAAACTGAAGATCTAACCCACACGAAGTGATTCCAACGTGGGTTTTGAAGGAATTTGAAAGATTTTGAGTGTAGGAAATTTTTGGAGAAAAGGGGAAGAAAAGAGCTCGCCGCTTTGTGATTGGTATTCAATTCTGCATATTTTACCACATTATTCCCATGCATATTACAAATAAAAATATGATTTTTACTCATATTCTCTCTATTTTTACAGGTCCACATCGAAATAAGAAAAGGCCCAAAATTCCTTTAATTAGCAATAATTAAATGGAATTAATTCCAAGCCCAAAAGAGAGCCCAAGATTGAACCCAGGATCTAGAGAATTCTACGCGCCAGCTCAAGATTCTAGAAGGCCACGTGGATAACAACCTCGTAACAAACTTGTAACAAAAATCTGGGATCCAACGGCCGCGAGATTACCGCAAATTGCCGCGGATCTGCCGCAAATCTGGGGCCGTTGAGCCCCAGATTCCTGCCACCTGTCCGGGTTCTGGAGACTTCTCTCTGAGGCCTATAAATACAGGACCAGGGCCTTCGCAAAAAGGTTGAACAGAGAAGAGAGAGGAGAAATTAGGGGAAAGTCTTGTATTTTGTTTTAGTATTCTCTAGGTTTTAGTCTCCCTCTTCTTCCTCCCTAGAAATTCTGCAAAAGAGAGTTGTAAGAGAGAGAAAGCTTGTGTACACCAAGGAGTGACAACTTGTGAAGCAAGGATTGATCCATTCTCTTCTTCTCTACTTGAGCATTTTCTAGTATTACTTGCTTTCTTTGATTCTAGCTTTACTTTACTTGCACTTTAATTCATGCTTTGCTTTTCTTTTCTTGTAATGGCTAGTAGCTAACTTTTCTACCATGAACTAGCTAAACCACTAACCTTGCTAACTACTAACTCATGGGTGATTTCTATCTTTAATCTTGCAAGTTGTATGGTCTTCTCTTCTCCGATGGGTTACTTTCATTGCTTGGCAAGTTCTTATTGTAATTCCATATGATTCATGTGTGCCTCATTTAGAGCCTTGTCTTTAGAACAAGTGCCTTGATGGAACATGGAGATGGATCACCAAACATATGCTATTTGTTGTACAACTTCTTTACTTCAATTAATGAATGTTGTATCTTCTTCCTTAGCATCACTTGTGTGTCGCTCTTTTGATTCCATTATTGAAAGTCTATCTTGTAGGCCAATGACATCTATGAGGCTACAAGACAAGTCCAAGTATGATCACCCGTCATTCAAGTGGGAAAGTAATTAGACCAACACGCAAGACAAATCTATGCCGATGAATCAACATGAGGCACGCATTCACCATCACGAAGTTTAGTAAGTTTTTAGCAAGGTAGTAAGGTTAGCTAGTCATGGTTTTCTCCACCTTCAAAGTCTTCTTCAAAGTTTTCTTTCTTTTAGTTTTAATTCCAAAAGCAAATCTCTTCTTTGATTTCTTTTCATTTTCCATCATGAACAAAGCCACCCATTCTTTCATTTCTTTTTCCATGTTTTATTTATTCTTTTAAAGCAAAGAAGAATCTTCATTTTCTATCTTCACTACCAACCGTAACGCTTCCATCGCAAGCTCTCCCTGAGAATCGACTCGGTATAGCCCATGCTATAACGGAGATAGGAAAGGGTATATTAATCATTTTGAATACATTTGTGGAGTGATCAAAGCACTTGAGGTTGTTTCTAAACCTTCCCTCTTTTTATTGAATATATTTTGTGTGCAAATTATACTCCACAATACAACACCTTTCCCGTCTAATCAAATTTTTGGCGCCGTTGCCGGGGAGAGCAACGGTTTTTGGTTTAACGTGAAGAATTAAGCGAATTTTCTTCTCTGTTGCAGGTTACAGGTGAAGAAAACAGCAAAATTTGCATTGCAGTGACATATAAGTGGCTCTGGGCTTCTGCTCTCGAAAGCAGAAACCAGAAGCCCTCTGAATTGCCGCAGATTCACGGCTTTTGCCGCAGAATTGCGGCAAGGAGGAGTTGACTACTGACCAACTTTCTGCAGGGTTGCTTGCTCTGCAAAATACAGCTGCTGCAATAATTAAATTCTTGTATGCTTCACCTTATATCTGCTAATAATCAACAGTAAAAAATTTGTTGCAAAGTTAAAAAAATTGTTTAGACATTTGCATTTTAGGCACGTGTCTTTCAATTCTTTTACTTTTACTGTTGAAGAGTGCTAGAGGCAAGGTACGTACGCATCGCATATTGACTAGGACTCACTCTTTGTTTGATTTAAATACGCTTTGAGTGAACCTTGTTTGTCTATATTGTACACTTGCACAAATCAATTCTAAGGGCAATACCCATAAAAAGATAAGGTGGGGATTTTATCACCCTTTCCTTAGCCCACAAATCATATTCCCAAGCACTCACAATCCTAAGCTTCTAAATAAAAACTGCTAGACGCTGGCCCTAGGGACATCTCGGACTCACTTAGGAGATTATCCTAAGGGGGAAAAGTGTTGGAAATTGACTTTTGCAAAATCAGTGTCTAGGAAAGGGATTGAGGGCCGAAAGCCCGAAGGTTGCTGGTTACTTAATTAAGGAACGTCTCTGACGGAAAACCTCCTACCAACCTTGCCCTTCCCTGGCTGATTAGCTTATAGTCAAAGTCTACACTAAACCTCCTGTGGACGATCTAATCAGTTAGGAGTCGTCTAGGTCCAGGAATCCTAGAAGCTTGGATTGATTTTTCTTTTATTGTTTGTTATTTTATTTTTCTTTTTCGCTGGTGTGATCGGTGCACGTTGTTTGTGACTGTATAAGCAAGAGTGGTTCCGTGATCCTAATTCTGCAAGACTTGTTAGACTTTCTGCACTTACACAACCACTTGACATTATGGAAAACAACGTCTCACTTCAAGATCGATTTTATCCGATCCGCACCTCCCTTCCATCTTGCATTCTTCTCCCCGAACCAAATGGAAATCACTTTGAGCTGAAACCGCAATTCATTAATACACTTCCCCGATTTCATGGTCTAGAGTCTGAGGACGCGTACCTCTTTATTCGTGAGTTTGAAGAGGTATGCCAAATGATGAGAATTTCCCAACTGACCGAGGATGCTGTTAGGTTAAGGTTCATACCGTTTGCACTTAAGGATTTAGCTAAGAAGTGGCTTTACAATCTTCCCGTCAGTTCCATATCTTCTTGGGATGATTTTGTTAAAGTCTTTCTTAAGAAATTCTATCCTATCCACAAAACAGCCCTCATGCGAAAGAATATCATGCAATTCAAGCAGGAACCAAATGAACCTTTCTGGAAGTATCTTGAGCGTTTCAAAGACCTTCTAGCCCTGTGTCCTCATCACGGCATAGAGAAATGGCGTTTATGCCAGATTATCTATGACGGTCTAGATTACCAAACGAAAACCCTCCTTGAATCCATGTGTCAAGGGGAATTTTTGAAGAAAGATGAACATCAGGGGTGGGATCTCTTTGAAACCTTAGCTGAGAAAACCATTCAGTGGGAGTCATGCCCTGATAAACCCACTCCCACCACTTCCAGAACTGGTATGCACTCCATAGAATCCTCTATAGCCGCAGAAGCTAAGATCACACAATTGATGAAGAGGATAGAACTGCTTGAGTTTAGGGGAAATTCTGTTGTAAATCAGGTCAACCCATTGCCTGTGATTAAACCGGGTTGCACCTACTGTCATGACCTTAACCATGTCTTTGAGGAGTGTCCTTTGTATCAGCCCCAATCATATCAGGAGAACTTGAATGCAGCATTTACCAGACCCCCATACTCCAACACTTACAATTCAGGATGGCAGAACCATCCAAATTTTTCGTGGAGTCAGTCTGGTCCTGAGCATCATAAACCACCACTTCCATATCCATATAAAGCTCAGTCTCACACATCCAGTTTCAATCATAATTCACTGTATGTTCATCCATCTCAAAGTCCACCACATTCACAACCAATCACACCACCACACTACCAATCACAATTCCAGCCTCCGTATTATCAACATCCACCCCAGAATAATTCTGAAATATCTGAGTTGAGGAAAATGCTAGAAATCTTTACAAAGAACTATCAACAGGATATGAATAAAGTTCAGGTCCAGATCGGGCAATTGGCTGAGAGACAAAAAGGAATGTTCCCAAGCCAGCCATTGCCAAATCCCAAACATCACTTCTCTTTGCATGAAGGGGAAGACACAGGACCCAGTCAATGTCATGCTATTCATACCCTGAGATCTGGAAAACAAGTAGACAATAGGGTTTCTAGTCCACCCAGCTCATCCTGTACAAAAGCCAACACCTCCTGTCCCAATGCAACTAGCTTCTGACAAACCATCTTCTAGTACAGAGCCATCCACTTCAAAAGCCAAGGGTAAAGAAAAGGTAGATGAGCAACCCTATAAGCCTGTTGTACCATTTCCAAATAGGCTTAAGAATCCCAAGACAAATGCTCACATGGAGAAGATAAAAGAAATGTTCAATAAGGTCCAAATCAATGTCCCTCTTCTTGAGGCCATACAACAAGTGCCATCATATGCTAAATTCTTAAAGGAAATGTGCACCAAGAAGAGGAAAACACAAGTCCCTAAAAAAGTCTTCCTAGCATCATCCATCAACGAGCTGCTCAATGGTCCAATTCCTGTTAAATACAAAGACCCAGGGAGCCCCACCATTTCATGCATCATAGGACAGACTACCATTAATAGGGCACTTCTTGATTTGGGGGCCAGCATCAATCTCCTGCCTTTCTCTGTGTACCAACAATTAGGGTTAGGTGATCTCCGTCCTACCCAAATGACTATCCAATTGGCTGATCGCTCTGTCACTAGACCCAAGGGGAAAATTCACGATGTCCTTGTCAAAGTTGGGGAATTCATTTATCCTGTTGACTTTGTAGTCCTTGAAACAAAACCTGTGTCAAATTCCAATCAAAGGGCTCAAACTCCTGTCATTTTGGGACGACCATTCCTGGCTACTGCAAATGCCATCATTAATTGCCGGAATGGATCAATGAGGTTAACCTTTGGTAACATGACTCATGAACACAATGTCTTCCACACACAACCTCGTAAAACAAAAGATCAAACATTTGAGGTTAGTTTCATTAGTAACAATTGTGAGGAAGAAGGTGAAGATCCAAAAGATGAGTCACAATCTTGTGATTCTCTTATCCGAGTACCCTTTCAAAAGGGGAAAGTTGATTTGGATATTTTCACTTTCAATGAGCCAACTCTGACTGTATTCGAACCTCCGATTGATATATCCTTTGAAGACCTGTTTGCTGATGAGATCATGTGTCTAGATGAGTCAACTCAGGGTCAGCTAAACTGATTGCACACTTCCGGACGTTGACCTTAGTTTTGAAGAATTGTATGGAGCGGAGCTGAACTTCCTTAACATTGGAAGTGATGAGATTCAGAGTGAGAGTGGTGATAAGGAATTTTTTAGTGAACAATGTAGTAGAATGAGGGTGAATGATAATAATAAACAATTGAATCTGGAAATACCTAGGGCTAAAATAATTCAAACTGTTTCCCAACTGAGCTCACGAAAGCAGACGCACTGGAACGATGGGAAACGGGCCAGAGGAAAACGACCAAAAGCCTAGGTAATGGTTTCACTTGTATATACTCTTTGTAAATAATTTTTTGCACTTTTTTGTAAATAAAAGTTTCTTACCTCTTACGTATTTCATGCATACATATATCATGATGCATTGAGGACAATGCATGAAATAAGTGTGGGGGAGGGTTTACTAACATAGAGTTTTTAGATTTTCTTTCTTTTACACTTCTTTTAGAAATTACTAACATAGAGTTTTTAGATTTTCTTTCTTTTACACTTCTTTTAGAAATAAAAAAGAAATAAAAAAAACTTTTTGAAATAAGAGACAAAGTTTTGATCTATTTTTAAGAAAATTAAGATGTATCTTAGAAATTAAGAAAGCCTTAATTATGACATCTTAAACCTAGTTGAAATAATAGATCATGTTTAAAATTATAGGCTAAGTAAGAAAAATTGGGGAGATATTTTTATCTTGAATTTTTTGCCTTAGATAGTATGCACTTCACACTTACACATTTTTTGGATAGAAACAAAGACCAAAAATGCCATAAAATAAAATAAGTAAAATATATATATATATATATATATATATATATATATATATATATATATATATTATATATATATAACATCACTTATTAAGCTGGATAATTGTG
Organism: Agave tequilana; assembly: GCA_038442645.1. NCBI lineage: Eukaryota > Viridiplantae > Streptophyta > Magnoliopsida > Asparagales > Asparagaceae > Agave > Agave tequilana. Next base: position 140,614 of record JAVJIF010030957.1, read on the forward strand.
CCTCAAGAAGCATGATTATTCACGCCTAACGGTGGTAAAGGAAATAAATAATCCCCTTTAGTTTTGTGGCCTTTTGCACTTGAGTCCTTAAACCCGAGGGATGTTTTCTCATCTGGTGCCCTAAGACCGACTGGTTTGGGAGTCATCGGTTATAGGCTCGTTACATGGGTGAACTAGAAAGCCTAAACTAAGGGAAGAAAAAGAGAAAAAGAAAATAAATATATATAAATAAATGGCTTTATGGTTAGAGTTGAAATCCCAGAAATCTTCACTGTCACGGTGTGCATACTATCTAGGTTTTATGAAAGATAAAATATTCAATCCAATTTTGAATTCTTACCTTAATTGAAGACAAGATCTTGCATGGAGACTAAGTTTAAGGAAGAATGATTATAGGTGGACTTATGACCTAAAATCACTTATATTTTTGCAAAAATAGTTCGAAAACATATCTCTCTTTCAAAATGCGTTTTCAAAACACTAACATTTGTCTTCTTTCTTTATGGATTTTGTGGGTGCAATCCGCTGAAAACCCTCAGGAGACAACACTCCTCCTCTAGGGTAACCTAGAGGTTTAACGGCTTGTTGCACACGCTCAGTGCAATCGCGTCACCTGCGAATGTGGTGTAATAAAATTGGTAGTATAGTTTTTCTTTTTGTTTTGCTCGGGACGAGCAAAAGAATAAGTGTGGGGGTGTGATTGGTATTCAATTCTGCATATTTTACCACATTATTCCCATGCATATTACAAATAAAAATATGATTTTTACTCATATTCTCTCTATTTTTACAGGTCCACATCTGAAATAAGAAAAGGCCCAAAATTCCTTTAATTAGCAATAATTAAATGGAATTAATTCCAAGCCCAAAAGAGAGCCCAAGATTGAACCCAGGATCTAGAGAATTCTACGCGCCAGCTCAAGATTCTAGAAGGCCACGTGGATAACAACCTCGTAACAAACTTGTAACAAAAATCTGGGATCCAACGGCCGCGAGATTGCCGCAAATTGCCGCGGATCTGCCGCAAATCTGGGGCCGTTGAGCCCCAGATTCCTGCCACCTGTCCGGGTTCTGGAGACTTCTCTCTGAGGCCTATAAATACAGGACCAGGGCCTTCGCAAAAAGGTTGAACAGAGAAGAGAGAGGAGAAATTAGGGGAAAGTCTTGTATTTTGTTTTAGTATTCTCTAGGTTTTAGTCTCCCTCTTCTTCCTCCCTAGAAATTCTGCAAAAGAGAGTTGTAAGAGAGAGAAAGCTTGTGTACACCAAGGAGTGACAACTTGTGAAGTAAGGATTGATCCATTCTCTTCTTCTCTACTTGAGCATTTTCTAGTATTACTTACTTTCTTTGATTCTAGCTTTACTTACTTGCACTTTAATTCATGCTTTGCTTTTCTTTTCTTGTAATGGCTAGTAGCTAACTTTTCTACCATGAACTAGCTAAACCACTAACCTTACTAACTACTAACTCATGGGTGATTGCTATCTTTAATCTTGCAAGTTGTATGGTCTTCTCTTCTCCGATGGGTTACTTTCATTGCTTGGCAAGTTCTTGTTGTAATTCCATATGATTCATGTGTGCCTCATTTAGAGCCTTGTCTTTAGAACAAGTGCCTTGATGGAACATGGAGATGGATCACCAAACATATGCTATTTGTTGTACAACTTCTTTACTTCAATTAATGAATGTTGTATCTTCTTCCTTAGCATCACTTGTGTGTCGCTCTTTTGATTCCATTATTGAAAGTCTATCTTGTAGGCCAATGACATCTATGAGGCTACAAGACAAGTCCAAGTATGATCACCCGTCATTCAAGTGGGAAAGTAATTAGACCAACACGCAAGACAAATCTATGCCGATGAATCAACATGAGGCACGCATTCACCATCACGGAGTTTAGTAAGTTTTTAGCAAGGTAGTAAGGTTAGCTAGTCATGGTTTTCTCCACCTTCAAAGTCTTCTTCAAAGTTTTCTTTCTTTTAGTTTTAATTCCAAAAGCAAATCTCTTCTTTGATTTCTTTTCATTTTCCATCATGAACAAAGCCACCCATTCTTTCATTTCTTTTTCCATGTTTTATTTATTCTTTTAAAGCAAAGAAGAATCTTCGTTTTCTATCTTCACTACCAACCGTAACGCTTCCATCGCAAGCTCTCCCTGAGAATCGACTCGGTATAGCCCATGCTATAACGGAGATAGGAAAGGGTATATTAATCATTTTGAATACATTTGTGGAGTGATCAAAGCACTTGAGGTTGTTTCTAAACCTTCCCTCTTTTTATTGAATATATTTTGTGTGCAAATTATACTCCACAATACAACACCTTTCCCGTCTAATCAGTTGGTGAGAGAAAAGTGAGAGAGACAGTGAATAAATAGCCAGATCTGGGGCTGAAATCGACGCACGGTCGACCGGGCCGGTCGACCCAAAAAACCCGAGAGCTCTGTAACACAGAGCGGTCGACCCGGGCGGTCGACCCAGAAAACCCGAGACCACTGACAACAAAGCGGTCGACCGTGCCGGTCGACCGGCGACAGAGAGCAAAAATTTGTTCTCTTTCAGGCAATATCGGTCGACCGGGGTTAGGGCCGGTCGGCCGGCGCTGCCCAAAAACTGTGAACAGACTTGAGCTAAAAAAAAAAAATTTTAAGAGGAAATATTTAATAAATAAAGTAGGATATATATAACATATAAAATACAACAATGTTTTTAAATCTTTATTAGGTTATCATGTCAACCAAAATATTCACACAAGATTTTTCATTTGATTTTCATACAAAAACAAAGTTTTAGAGATGTTGAAGCCGAATATCCGGTGACGGGTTCTGAACTTCATCCTCATGATTCCTCTAGATATGAGTTGAGGTGCACAATTGTCATCTCTAAGGTATTTGCTCAAATATGAAATTTTACAAAATTTATTTCTTAGTTTTTGAAAAATACAATGTGTATATATAAATAAGCTAGTCTAGGCATGGCATGTGGACATACAATGGACATGGTATTGAAGACAAGATAAAAACATGGCATATACACAAACATGATAGAGATGTAAGTTTACACAAGCATATATCAATGTAGCATAAAAGTAACTAACACTCTGTACATGTGTATATATATCACCAAAATTAAAAAATTTTAAATGGAGAGGTTACCAAGCATGGGCAATCTCCAAAATAGGTGCCTCCAAGATAGCGATGCAAACGCGATGTGTTCTTTGAGCTTAGTTGCATCCACCACCCGGGCACCGTCTCCCCCTAAGTCTTGGAGGAAGAAGATCCACCTGCATCATCTAAATTTGGTGGGTCTCTTGGTACCCATATCTTTTTGGGTCCTTTTGGATTTGTACCGGGACGAACCCAAACATATTTATTATGCACATTATTTTTAGCAAAACAAAACTTTTCTAAATGGCCTTTGCGGCCACAATGCGTGCAAATGTAAATTGTACCACTACCATACATGTATGCATGTTTATGTGTGTGTGCATGCATGTGCATGGTGAGTGTGTTTCCCTTGGGTTACTCCCTTAGGAAATCTAGATGCAAATTTATTTAGATCAAAAGCACACTTTTTAAGAGTTGAATCTAAAACATCAACTCGTTTTTGTATTTCCACAAAATCATTTTTATTACATGATGCAATGGGGGTTTTACCTTTACAAACTAGTTTATATTTTTCAAGATCAATTTTTATTTTCTTAAAAGCACAAGATAAATCATTTTTCTCTTTTTCAATAATATTAATTTTATCTTTTGAAGACTCATTTTCCCTTTTTAGTTTCTTGTTATGAGATTGAGAAATCTCATACCTATGTTGTAGTTCTTCGAAAAATTGAGCTAACTCATCCATAGTCAACTCATCCCCATCCAAAGTGTTATCGATTGTTACCTTCGAAGCATCGTCTCCATGTGCCATAAAACACATGTGCGCGGCGTCGTTCTCCTCTTCGGAATCCGACTCCGTGTCATCCCACGTGGCCACCATTACTTTCTTCTTCTTATGGCCGTTCTTGGAGGTGGTTGCTTGAAGAACGGGGAAATCCGCTATTAGATGTCCGATCTTCTTGCAATGGAAGCAAGGACCGGGTTCTTCTCTTTTCTTCTCAAATCTTCCTTGAGGTCTCCCTCTTCGGAAGTTGCTTTGCCTCCCTTTCTTGTAGAACATTTTGCCCACCTTCCGGATGAGCATGGCAAAATCTTCATCGCAATCATCCGATGAATCATCCTCTTCATGGATGGTTGGAGTGGCTTTGAAGGCAAGTGCTTTCTTCTTGGGTGCCTCCCTTTCTTCTCTTACCTTCATCTCCATCTCATGCGTCTTGAGATTTTCGATGAAGCCGGAGAAGTCCATCTCCTCCCTATCGTTGAGTTCCTTGAGGGTGGTTGCTTTTACTTCCCAAGCTTTGGGAAGAGCTCTAATGACCTTCCTTATCTTTTGGTCATTATCAATTGCGTCACCTAGAGAAGATAAAGCATTAGTAATCTTGGTGAAATGCGTGAGCATGTCATCAATGCTCTCATTATCAAACATATAAAAGTTCTCATATTGAGAACGCAACAAGTCAACTTTAGATCTTTTGACTTGTGACGTTCCTTCATGAGTCACAATAAGAATATTCCAAACTTCAAATGCGGATTTGCAATTTATAATGCGTGATAAGTCATCCTCATTTAAGGCTTGGGTTAAAGCATATTGGGCTCTAGCATTAGCTTCATAATCCTTGGAGGTGTCCTCGGACCATGAGCTCTCATCGGTGAGGGGTTCAACAAATTCTCTAGTTATGGCCCTAGCTACTCTAACTCCTAGGGACTTAAGGAAGAGGTTCATCTTGACCTTTCATATGGGAAAGTTCAAGCCATCAAACTTTGGTGGGGACTTGATGCTAGAAAAGTCAAGTGATGCCATGGATGAATAATATAAAGCACAATAAATGAAAAATGCAACTAATATAGCCAAATAGCAAGGATCTCCCTAAGGTGGTTAAACCAAATTGTGGGGTTAGGCTCTGATACCAATTGAAATCACCTAGAGGGGGGGTGAATAGGTGATGGCTATATGAATTATGGCAACAATGCGGAATTAAAAATTCTACTAACAATTTGCTCAAATTAAAAGACTAGCAATAAACACAATAAGTAGTGCAAGAAATAAAGGAGTTGAGTTTAGAGAAAATTCGAGCAAACGCAAACACAAGTATATGTTTCCGAGGTTCGAGCCACGCTCTACGTCCCCGCCTTCACACTTGAAGGATTTCCACTATTGTTGATCCCACCGGATCTCCAATATAGGACACACTTGTCCTATCACTTGTGATGCCGCAACACCACCCGGAGCACACTAGCTCGCCTTGAGGCCGATGCCTCTACAACTTCACACAAGAAGAAAATGATCACACTAGATCGAAAATCGCTCACTTAGCACAATCCTATAACCAATATGTAGATGTAGAATTTTGGGATTGTGTAGTGCAAATATCTAGAGTGAAGTAGAGGTATAGCTTCAAGAGGGTGTATGGAAATTTTGGCTTTGAAAAACTTTTCTCAAATGAAAGGCTTGAAAAGCTTATGAAAAATCTCTTGTCAAATCTTGTCTAAAAATTATTGTCCCATCAAGTTGAAATGACCTCCTATATATAGGGGATGAGAAACAGGGCAAAAAGGCTGGAGTGATTCGTTGGGGTGAGTTCCCAACAAAATCTGTCAGAAAAAATAGAGCTGTTGGAGTCTGTCAGAATTTCTGACAGCTGCCGGTCGACCGGGCCGGTCGACCGCCAACGGTCATATTTTTGACCGTTGGGGGACTACGGTCGACCGCCCCGGTCGACCCGAACAAACAGAGAGCACTGTAAGTGCCCCGGTCGACCCGAGCGGTCGGCCGACGTACACACATGCACAGCGTGCACGTCGGTCGACCGGGACGGTCGACCGGCTCCTGTCAGTTCTGAAAAATCAGAACTGCAAAAACCAGAACTTGGGTCTTTGGTTTTGGTCTTGTGGTTTAGTGTTTTGGACCTTGTAAAAATAGGAGTATGACCATATGTCACTACCCTAACATGTTAAAACATTTTGATAAAGTTTCTCTGGATAAAAACTTGTTTTTCTAAAAATTGGTTTTTCCAAAAACTTAAAGTTTCTAAAACAAATTCCGAAAACATGTTAGCTATAAAACTAAGTTGGAATAGAATTTGAAATTGTTTTTGAAGCTATAAATCAAACTAAAGTGTGTGTAAGTGACAATCCCATAAATCTACTTCTAACATCTAGTTTTGACAAAAAGTCTAAAAGAAAAGTAAAAATACAAAACTTGGACTTTTCCATTGTCTTGATCTTGACTTGGTCTTTTCTTCAAAGTCTTGTTCCCGAAGCTTTCTAATGTGCTAGCTTAGGAATGCAAATCTTTAGGCGACGTCCAAACTTGTGAGTCTTGATAGTGGAGCCGTCAAATCAACCTGTTTAACCTGAAATACTTTTAAACAAAGTTGTTAAATACATAACTAAATATGGTTTGTTATCATCAAAATATTCAACGGGATATTGGGCTAATGGCCTTTGGGCCAACAGTGCTGCGCCAGGGTGTGCAGACTCTTGCTGCAAACCACTTCTTGTACCTCCTGTCACTTTGTCTGAATCTGCTCGCTGATTTGACAGATAGGCTTCCAAGAGTCAATGGCTAGCCTTCCCACTTGGTATACCGGAGCAGAGATATCTGCTACCTGGAACCATACGTCTCCAGCCATTTTGCTCGCCAGTTCAAATATGACCAGCTCTATGTCGGCAATCCAAACACCAATTTGGCTTTCATGGGGAGCTTGATCGATGATGCTCAAGCTTGGTAATAAAAAGTGATATCTTATTGCCAGTTGCACTGAGGCACGACTGTGCATGCAATTAAGAATCCCAAATCTGCTGATGACTTTGGGGTTTTTCAATGGTACAAGACCTCCACTTCCACGCCAACTGGGTTCAACATCAACTCCTATGGTTTGAAGTGAATCTCTAAGTGGATGAAGCAAAAGGCAACTGAATAAGAGGAGGGAAAAAGAGTTCGAGTGCCGGGCCTTCCTAAGTTTATTGCTGTTATTGATAGTGACGCTTCTGATGCTGAAGCCCTCATTTCAAGGATGTTACTGGCGCTGAAGTACCACGGGATGCTCCTGGTGGGGTAGGCATAACTCTCATGGAGGAAGTGGAGATGGAAGAGGAGGAAGAGGAAAATCTGAGTGTTCACTTCAAATGGAAGCGCAAGGGCAAACCTCGCAGGAAGAGGGTGATGAAGAAGCCTCGTCGCCACACTCCAGTCATTGCGGAGAGCTAATCGGTTGTGATCTTCCCTCCTCTTGCCCCATTAGTTATAAAATTATTGACGTAGAAGAAAGCACCTGAAATGGCCGCTCCAGGCTTGGGTAAGATTAGTTCTTATTTGCAAGATTTTTAATTATTCTCTCTTCCCATCCAACTAACTTGTTAATTTGGGATGCAGGAATCAAGGTCGGGGGGGGACAAAGAGATTACTATGATCCGCTGTTCACTTATAGGGAGGGTGACAAAGCCATCTACTTCGTCTCCGATGAACCTGAGGGTCATGCTACCGACGTAGGTCCCTCCAGTACCGGTGAGGGCAGAGAAAGCCTAATGATTTTGAGTTCAAGAAGATTGGTCGCGGAACTTGTGGTGGGTGCTACGGTTGAAGGAGAACCGGATGCTGCCACAATTACTGAGGCCCTTTGGACTGATGAACTTCTTCCTGAGACAGCCTCTGGTGATTTGGCGGAAACTGGTGCTTCTCCAGTCACTGCCGGGGTCTTTACTACTGAGCCAGTCGAAGTAAGCATCGCCATCGAGGGAGCCCCCAAGGACATTGCCGAGGAGATGATCAAGTCTGGGGCCATGACTACCGTGACTTCAACGCCTTCCGATAATGCTATAGTAACATGTAAACGACCCTTGTTTTTTTTTGCTTACCTTCGACCTAACAAGATATTCTCGCAGGTATTCTGTCTCTGGCCGCATCAACTTCGAAGGAGCCGGCGGGTCATTCTGAAGAGGTTAGGGAGGAAACAAGTACCTTGGCTACTCTAGATGCCGCGGAGTTGATGTCCTGCATCATGACCTGCCCTCTTACTAGCCGGAGTTCGTTAGTCGTCTTGCAACGGCTGAAGAGAGGAGGGCTATTCTCCCTCCAACATTATCAACAAAATCAATCACACCTCCGCTTGAATCGGCCAGCGAGATGACGGTGGCTTCCACGATGCTGCTAATTTTGGTAACAACCAGTCTCAAGGGTAATCAACAGCCCAGTGTCTCTGTAACGCCCCGATCTTAAAGATACGGAGACGTTATGGCGACGCATATACGCGAGGTAAAATACCCCTCGTATACGCGCTAAGCCTCAATTGTAACCTGAACAAGCTATAAATCGGAAGCATAATGATCAATGAACACTGCAGTAATACATATAAGACCACACATGATAGCAATGAATAACGGGAAGAAAATGATAGCTGAATAGAAGTCAAAGGTGATATACAGGAATCAAAGAATAATAACAAGAATGAAATGCAAGTATACCAGGATCAAGAGGAAGAGGACCCAAGCTCCTCGCAAAGCGTACCGCCTCATCAAACACCTGCACATTAGAAACAATCGTCCAATAGCTGGACGTGCAAATCCAGGGTCGTCAGAACGCGACCATAATGAGTGTGTGTGTAAAGGGGAAAGAACTCGTGCAGAAGAAACAATGTGCATATATAGTAGTAAGAGCAACAGTAAATAGAAAAGGTTAAATAACAAGATAAAAAGCTGAACAGTAATACACATATGATAAAACATGAATACAGGTAGTAAACAAATGGCACAACTGTAAATATGCAATTAATGTCAAGGCGTGTAATCTATCACATGTCACTAGGTTAGCATCCAACTCAGGTCATAAGTCTGGTCCTGGTCATGATAATCAGGTCATGGTTAAAATCTTGAGTCTAACATAGTGATATACAATCAGGTGATTACAGTCAGTCACAAAGCATCAACAGTTTATTATTAATTATGTCAGCGAACACCAATTGTCACATATAATAGACGCATCCCATACTACGCCTACCACACATGCCAATCGATGCCCTTAAGTTATTGAAACTGATCGGTTGGAGACATTGTCCATGCTTTAGGTGGGTCCCGTACATACCCGGGACCACGGCCCAGACTCCTGGCGCTGAACCAGGACCTACCGCTAGGTAGTCAGGAACATGTAAACAGGAATAAACAGGACGGGGTGCCAGTCACCCCACGGGAACCCTGCAGTGGAACCCTCTTTCGGCTGCGCAACCTAAATCCTAGGTCCACCCAAAATACGGACGCTGTCTCCTCCATCAATCTCCCCAAGCCCAGTGCAAGTTGTGTGTTATCATGTTTTAGTTTATCAAGTTTATTTAATGTGCATGTTACTTTAATTACTGGGATAACTCAGTGGAAGTCACGGTAACAATATCAGCATATGAAAGTCAAGATACCGGTATAACAGGAGTACAACATGTCAAGTAACAGGATACCGGTATAACAGGAATATATAACAAGTGAACATGCGGGTATTGTTACCGTGTAATAATATTTTTTTCCAGCAAATTTCAGTAACATGAACATGATAGTTGTCAGGTATATATATAAAGAATAACCAGTCAGGTTTCACAGGTAAGACAAGATATCCAGGCTGAGTAATGACCTACTGTCAAGAACAGAATAATCCAAGCAATGTATGTATTCAACTCATTCCTCCAAGTCATCGATATTTCTAAATCACAACTCAACTAAAATAGTCACATCTAAATACTGATCAATATTCAATATAGATAACATAAATTCAAGTTCCACTTAAACTCCAACTAAGTCCAAATACTGATCCAAGCGTCAAGTAATCCAGTCTCTAATATCATAATAAGTCCACATCAACATCTAAACGAATCATTACTTAAGTTATTAACAATGAAAGGATAACAAGCTGGAAGGTCCTGTACATGAAATATGTCATCTGACCTCTATAACTCTAATTCAGTCCAAATCAGAATAAGTCCATGTACCATCCAATCGTCAAGAACACTAATCTTTTATTAAGGTAAGATCATATCTAACATGTCCTCAAATATCCACTAATAAGGTCTTTGTCTAATCTCCGATCACCATTCTATGTAAATAGCATAAGTCCCAGATCAATCCAAAGTCATCATATCCAACTCACATTCCCAACAGTTACAAGATCGTCAAGTTCCATTACACATCTAGTAATCTGATTCAATAATCGTCATTCCAACATATAACAATATCCAGTATTAGTCATCTCACTTTAACATACAACTATGATCCCCAATCCTCAAGAGTTCACATTTCTATTAAGGTCAAACATGATATCCCAATATTCGGTATCACCACATATACGTGCATCTAAGCTCTATTAGATCAAGTCATTACCACTAATATCCATCTCAATCACCCTCATGCTACATCTTGTTATGTCTACAACAATACTCTAGATATACATAGGACAAACATGGGGGTTCTAACATGTATCAAGAATCATGCATATCATATTCCTATACATCCAACATGTAAAATAAACGGGAGATGACCGTCCACCTTCATGCTCGGTGATCTCTACACAATAAAACATGTATATGCCTCCTCTCTCTCACACAACAAAGTATACAAGTTCTACATTCACTCTACATACACATTAAAATACATCTATAAACCAATGCATATAATAATGAGATAGAAAATAGAAAGAGGGAGAGAAACACTCACATTGGGAAATCTGCGCATTACCGGGCGAGTCGCCGTTACGGTCGCCGTGGCGCCGCTCTTCGCTGTCGGACTGCATAGGACGGTAGCCAGGCTCCTGGGGAAGACCTGGCTGCAATCTGGAGGTCTCGCGCTCGCCGGAAGGGCCTGGAATCGCCGCTCGCCCGCTGCTTGTGCTGCTGGTCTGAACTGGATCTGCTGTGCGCGTCGACGGGCGAGTCGCTGCCGTGGTCGCTGTGGTGCGGTTCCTGGCCAACGGACTGCATGGGGGGTGGCCAAGACAGTGGAGAAGGTCACCGTGCTGGTCTCCGGCGAAGGTCTGACGTGGATCGGGAGAACGACCAGCTCGCCCGAACTTGCGCAGTTCTGAATCTGCTGCTGTCCAGATCTGGATGTTGCCATTCGCTGTTGAATCTGGACTCGTCTTGCGTGGGGGCTGTCCGCTGTTGCAGATCTGGGCCGTGGAGGTAGTCGTGGGCTGCCGGGTCTGTTGGGGATGCGCCGAAGGGCTGTGCACGCCAGGGAGGAGAGCTCGCTGTCGGACTGCGCAGGGTAGAAGGCTGCTGTCCAGATCTGCTGCTGCCGCTGGATCTGTCATGGCCTGTGCTTCGCATCGCGCGCTGGAGATCTCACCAAGGATGGTTGGTGCTCTGTACCACGCAGGTGTACATGGAGGGGGCTCTACTGGAGGAAAGGGGCGGCCTGGATTGCTTGGTGCTATGGCGTGACCAAGGGGATCATGGGGTGCTGTCTGGTGGATAGGAGCGGCAGCCAAAAGAGAGGAAAAAGGGAGAAAGCCATGGAGAATTCGACCATGGCTTCAGGCTTGCGTGGCTGTGCTCCTTTGAGGTCTGCGCCAAGAGGTGGCCTGGGCGGTGGAGGAGGTTGCCGGGGTCGCTGGTGCGCCAAGGAGGGGAGGGGGAAGGTTGCGGCAATGATGGGGGTGGTGTGGTCGGCTGTTTGTTGGGATTGGGGAGAGGATTAAGGGAGAGATTAGTTATTAGGTTATGATCTTAGGGTAGGATTGAATTAGCTAATGGGTATTGGGTTTGATCCAAATGAATTGAGATCCAAATAAATAATTGGGTAAGATCCGACTAAGTAAATGAGTGTTGGGTTTAGGCTAGTGGGCATGCCAACGGGTAGGATCCAAATAGGTTATGAGTATGCTAGTGGGTAGGATCCAAACGGGTAAGTAGGAATAGGGTGAGAAGCTAAACAAGGAGAGCACCACCTCCACCAAGGTTAGTATAAATGCCAATATTAAATTAAATGCCCAAAATAATAGAACACTAATAATAAATAATGATACACTAAAAGAGAATCAACAATAATTAATAATGGAAGAATAATTTGTCATATATCATCCGAAAATAATTTTGCATATTCAACAATTATAATCACAGGAGAAAGAAATTAATTTGATAAATAAAAATAATCGATAGATCAAAATCAATACTTGTGAAAATTTTAAAATACAGTATTATTAGATTAGGGGTATTACATTCTACCCACCTTAATAAAAATTTCGTCCTCGAAATTTCAATAAAGCGGGGAATGATAAAAATCAAATTAGGAAGAAAATGAAGCTTCCACACCACTTCTCACTGCATCAAGACTTCACCACGCTTCCGTTGCGCGCTCTGATCTCTGCTACCGGCTTCAACATGGAGTAACCAATCTCAAGAGATAGAATCAGAAGGAATGAATAGGAAGGAAGGATGAAATCAAGATGGAAATCCAAATCACTCAAAAGAGAGTGTTGGAATCATGAATATCAACAGATCAAGAACGGAATTCCAAAGGAATGACAATCAATTTCCAAATGGAGTCAATATTATGTAAATAATATATGTACATTGCAGTGTAATTATAACTCATTCAAGTTACCGGTAAGAACTAGGTCATCTTGCGAATATCAAAATTCAAAATTTAACATCGCAAGTCGAAAACCTAGGCTCTGATACCACTCTGTAACGCCCCGATCTTAAAGATACGGAGACGTTATGGCGACGCATATACGCGAGGTAAAATACCCCTCGTATACGCGCTAAGCCTCAATTGTAACCTGAACAAGCTATAAATCGGAAGCATAATGATCAATGAACACTGCAGTAATACATATAAGACCACACATGATAGCAATGAATAACGGGAAGAAAATGATAGCTGAATAGAAGTCAAAGGTGATATACAGGAATCAAAGAATAATAACAAGAATGAAATGCAAGTATACCAGGATCAAGAGGAAGAGGACCCAAGCTCCTCGCAAAGCGTACCGCCTCATCAAACACCTGCACATTAGAAACAATCGTCCAATAGCTGGACGTGCAAATCCAGGGTCGTCAGAACGCGACCATAATGAGTGTGTGTGTAAAGGGGAAAGAACTCGTGCAGAAGAAACAATGTGCATATATAGTAGTAAGAGCAACAGTAAATAGAAAAGGTTAAATAACAAGATAAAAAGCTGAACAGTAATACACATATGATAAAACATGAATACAGGTAGTAAACAAATGGCACAACTGTAAATATGCAATTAATGTCAAGGCGTGTAATCTATCACATGTCACTAGGTTAGCATCCAACTCAGGTCATAAGTCTGGTCCTGGTCATGATAATCAGGTCATGGTTAAAATCTTGAGTCTAACATAGTGATATACAATCAGGTGATTACAGTCAGTCACAAAGCATCAACAGTTTATTATTAATTATGTCAGCGAACACCAATTGTCACATATAATAGACGCATCCCATACTACGCCTACCACACATGCCAATCGATGCCCTTAAGTTATTGAAACTGATCGGTTGGAGACATTGTCCATGCTTTAGGTGGGTCCCGTACATACCCGGGACCACGGCCCAGACTCCTGGCGCTGAACCAGGACCTACCGCTAGGTAGTCAGGAACATGTAAACAGGAATAAACAGGACGGGGTGCCAGTCACCCCACGGGAACCCTGCAGTGGAACCCTCTTTCGGCTGCGCAACCTAAATCCTAGGTCCACCCAAAATACGGACGCTGTCTCCTCCATCAATCTCCCCAAGCCCAGTGCAAGTTGTGTGTTATCATGTTTTAGTTTATCAAGTTTATTTAATGTGCATGTTACTTTAATTACTGGGATAACTCAGTGGAAGTCACGGTAACAATATCAGCATATGAAAGTCAAGATACCGGTATAACAGGAGTACAACATGTCAAGTAACAGGATACCGGTATAACAGGAATATATAACAAGTGAACATGCGGGTATTGTTACCGTGTAATAATATTTTTTTCCAGCAAATTTCAGTAACATGAACATGATAGTTGTCAGGTATATATATAAAGAATAACCAGTCAGGTTTCACAGGTAAGACAAGATATCCAGGCTGAGTAATGACCTACTGTCAAGAACAGAATAATCCAAGCAATGTATGTATTCAACTCATTCCTCCAAGTCATCGATATTTCTAAATCACAACTCAACTAAAATAGTCACATCTAAATACTGATCAATATTCAATATAGATAACATAAATTCAAGTTCCACTTAAACTCCAACTAAGTCCAAATACTGATCCAAGCGTCAAGTAATCCAGTCTCTAATATCATAATAAGTCCACATCAACATCTAAACGAATCATTACTTAAGTTATTAACAATGAAAGGATAACAAGCTGGAAGGTCCTGTACATGAAATATGTCATCTGACCTCTATAACTCTAATTCAGTCCAAATCAGAATAAGTCCATGTACCATCCAATCGTCAAGAACACTAATCTTTTATTAAGGTAAGATCATATCTAACATGTCCTCAAATATCCACTAATAAGGTCTTTGTCTAATCTCCGATCACCATTCTATGTAAATAGCATAAGTCCCAGATCAATCCAAAGTCATCATATCCAACTCACATTCCCAACAGTTACAAGATCGTCAAGTTCCATTACACATCTAGTAATCTGATTCAATAATCGTCATTCCAACATATAACAATATCCAGTATTAGTCATCTCACTTTAACATACAACTATGATCCCCAATCCTCAAGAGTTCACATTTCTATTAAGGTCAAACATGATATCCCAATATTCGGTATCACCACATATACGTGCATCTAAGCTCTATTAGATCAAGTCATTACCACTAATATCCATCTCAATCACCCTCATGCTACATCTTGTTATGTCTACAACAATACTCTAGATATACATAGGACAAACATGGGGGTTCTAACATGTATCAAGAATCATGCATATCATATTCCTATACATCCAACATGTAAAATAAACGGGAGATGACCGTCCACCTTCATGCTCGGTGATCTCTACACAATAAAACATGTATATGCCTCCTCTCTCTCACACAACAAAGTATACAAGTTCTACATTCACTCTACATACACATTAAAATACATCTATAAACCAATGCATATAATAATGAGATAGAAAATAGAAAGAGGGAGAGAAACACTCACATTGGGAAATCTGCGCATTACCGGGCGAGTCGCCGTTACGGTCGCCGTGGCGCCGCTCTTCGCTGTCGGACTGCATAGGACGGTAGCCAGGCTCCTGGGGAAGACCTGGCTGCAATCTGGAGGTCTCGCGCTCGCCGGAAGGGCCTGGAATCGCCGCTCGCCCGCTGCTTGTGCTGCTGGTCTGAACTGGATCTGCTGTGCGCGTCGACGGGCGAGTCGCTGCCGTGGTCGCTGTGGTGCGGTTCCTGGCCAACGGACTGCATGGGGGGTGGCCAAGACAGTGGAGAAGGTCACCGTGCTGGTCTCCGGCGAAGGTCTGACGTGGATCGGGAGAACGACCAGCTCGCCCGAACTTGCGCAGTTCTGAATCTGCTGCTGTCCAGATCTGGATGTTGCCATTCGCTGTTGAATCTGGACTCGTCTTGCGTGGGGGCTGTCCGCTGTTGCAGATCTGGGCCGTGGAGGTAGTCGTGGGCTGCCGGGTCTGTTGGGGATGCGCCGAAGGGCTGTGCACGCCAGGGAGGAGAGCTCGCTGTCGGACTGCGCAGGGTAGAAGGCTGCTGTCCAGATCTGCTGCTGCGCGCTGGATCTGTCATGGCCTGTGCTTCGCATCGCGCGCTGGAGATCTCACCAAGGATGGTTGGTGCTCTGTACCACGCAGGTGTACATGGAGGGGGCTCTACTGGAGGAAAGGGGCGGCCTGGATTGCTTGGTGCTATGGCGTGACCAAGGGGATCATGGGGTGCTGTCTGGTGGATAGGAGCGGCAGCCAAAAGAGAGGAAAAAGGGAGAAAGCCATGGAGAATTCGACCATGGCTTCAGGCTTGCGTGGCTGTGCTCCTTTGAGGTCTGCGCCAAGAGGTGGCCTGGGCGGTGGAGGAGGTTGCCGGGGTCGCTGGTGCGCCAAGGAGGGGAGGGGGAAGGTTGCGGCAATGATGGGGGTGGTGTGGTCGGCTGTTTGTTGGGATTGGGGAGAGGATTAAGGAGAGATTAGTTATTAGGTTATGATCTTAGGGTTAGGATTGAATTAGCTAATGGGTATTGGTTTGATCCAAATGAATTGAGATCCAAATAAATAATTGGGTAAGATCCGACTAAGTAAATGAGTGTTGGGTTTAGGCTAGTGGGCATGCCAACGGGTAGGATCCAAATAGGTTATGAGTATGCTAGTGGGTAGGATCCAAACGGGTAAGTAGGAATAGGGTGAGAAGCTAAACAAGGAGAGCACCACCTCCACCAAGGTTAGTATAAATGCCAATATTAAATTAAATGCCCAAAATAATAGAACACTAATAATAAATAATGATACACTAAAAGAGAATCAACAATAATTAATAATGGAAGAATAATTTGTCATATATCATCCGAAAATAATTTTGCATATTCAACAATTATAATCACAGGAGAAAGAAATTAATTTGATAAATAAAAATAATCGATAGATCAAAATCAATACTTGTGAAAATTTTAAAATACAGTATTATTAGATTAGGGGTATTACAGTCTCCGACATTGATCGTCGTGCTAGCTCTTTCTGGAGTAGTCACCAGCCCTACTTCTCTCGCGGCCAGTGTATTGGTATTGATAAAGATTCCCCCTCGGTTACCAACAATTCCTCGTCCATCTCTTCTGCCACTTCTTTCACTGTTGTGACAATGAAACTGGTGGAAGGTTTATCTTTGGGGGTTACTCGCTCACCGGAAGTAATTGAAGCTGAGAAGGAATTTGTGACGAAAATGGTTGACAACTTTTATAAGAGCTTGAAGTGATCTATTGTCTTGATTTTGAAAGGCTCGACCACTTCATTTGCAGCTCTGAAGGTGGTTCTCTCTCTTAATATTAAGAGTATTCGATTTCGGAGGGGATGACCAAGCTGCTGCCCTAGAGCTATTGGTAGAGAAATTCGAGAGGGACGTGGGTAAGTGGAGTCGCCTTAGCAGCTCGAATTTGACTCCATCGGTAGACTAAGAGCTTAAATGTCTCATGGCTCAGATGCAGAAAGAAAGCTTACTTGGAGACACAGGAAGCAGCCGAGACGGTATCTTCGGACTTGAAGTTTTTAGAGCAAGAAGGTAGAGATAGGTGATGTTATAGATGCCTCCAACAGCGCCCTTCTCGATGCCGAGGATAAGATTGAAAAGGCCAAAGAAATAATCAAAAAGGCCAATCTTCTCCTGTCCAAGACTGAACCGGTGTGTCTCGAGAAGATTCAGTTAGAGCATCTCAACACCCAGAACGATGAAGTCTTTGCAGCAGGAGATGGCGAAGAGGGAAAATTTGGCAAAAATCGAGGCTCGCTTGTCCCAAATGGCGAACTTCAACGAAGCTGAGCTGAGATCGCAGGCTTTCATCAGAGCCGTTGAAGAAAGAAAGAGCAGGCTGGCTACACTTGAGAACAGATCAAGTCTTACGAAACACAATCGTACCTTGTAATCCATGTATATCTCTCTCTTTTTTCTTTTGAATCAATAAAAAAGCATAATTTTATTTGACTCTTCTGTCATGTCCCTTTTTCTTTATTTTTAAGTTTGCAGTAATTTTAGGTTTAAATTTAGATCTCAAAGGAAACAAGATAATGGTATAGTCTTCCCACTTATACCATAAGAATATTAAGTAGTTTATTCAGAGGTTGAAAACGTGATAGAATTAGTTATTTGATAAATTACCACCAATAAGTTTGAGTAACGACTCGATTCAAATCTTGTTAGAGATGAAAATAAAATGAAGCGAACTTGACGATCTTCCTATTCAGAGGTAAACATTAACATAACACGTTAAAGACCATCAGGACATGAACTTGTTATGACGAACTAGACACCATAACAACGTGATAGTTCCTACTGAACTAGAAAATGAAGTATGGAGTTTGTAAGTTTAGAGGTGACAAACTGGACATGAC
Organism: Agave tequilana; assembly: GCA_038442645.1. Classification (NCBI taxonomy): domain Eukaryota; kingdom Viridiplantae; phylum Streptophyta; class Magnoliopsida; order Asparagales; family Asparagaceae; genus Agave; species Agave tequilana. The sequence continues at coordinate 158,767 of JAVJIF010030957.1, forward strand.
TGGTTGAAGATTACCAGATTTAGGACTTTTTTCGTTCAGAGATGACGAACTGGACATGACGACAAGAATGAAAAGTCCCTACTGAAATGGGGAGAATGAGACTTAGCTATCTGTCGATTCAGAGGTGATAAACTAGACATGATCGATTGAGAAACCGCTAATCTTAGAGAATTTGTTGTTCAGAGGTGATGAACTGGACATGACAACAAAGCTTAAAACGGTGAACCCGGTTTTAGGGACCCGTCTATTCAGAGGTTATTGACTGAACATGATAGACTAAGACACACTAAATTCTAAATCCGCTGCCAGAGGTAGTCGTATTAATTTGGCAGCTAGCCCACAAGGGACTGCAAAGGTAAATTGGATATGGGCACCCGTTGGTTTAGAGGTGATTGACTGGACACGACCAACTAAGAGACACCAGGTTCGCAATTTGATGTTCAGAGATTTAATGTTAACATGACAGCAGAAGGGAAGTCCATAAAGGACTAAAGGATGAAGTTCGGGATCCGATTGATTCAGAGGTGGCGAACTGGACATGATCGTTCAGAGACTACCGAATTTAGAGCCGTACCGTTCAGAGATGATAAACAGAACATGACGGTATAAAGAGGGAACCTGACTGTCTATCGGTTCAGAGGTAATGACCTGGATATGACTGATTTAGACGCCGCTAAGTTTAGAATCCCACCGTTCAGAGGTGACGAACTTGACATAAAAACAAGAATGAAAAGTCCCTACAGGACTGAAGATCAAAACTCGTTGGTTCAGAGGTGATTGACTGGACATGACCGACCTAGAGACTGAATAGAATAGCAAGAATTCTTTATCCTGAGGTAAAAAAAAAGAATTGAATTGTAAGCTTGACTGTTCAAGGATCTTTTACAGATATAATAGGTTTGGTCTGAATCTACTGTTCAGAGGTTTACTGTAAACTAACAGAGATTACCTTGTGACTTTAAGTAGGCCTGTTATTCTATGAAAGAGAATGACAAGTAAAGTCTTGATCTGCTGGAAAAAAATTAGAATCTTTCGCCGGGGATGTTGATTTTATCCGTCAGAGTCTCACTATTAGAGATTTAATGATAACATGATAGGTTTGACTTATGATTCACTTCGTGGAGAAATGAATATTGTTTTATGTGATCTTACCATTCCATGGATAGAATTGGCAAGCGATTTTGGAGGGGTCCCTTAGGATTTTTAGCAAATCCTCAGCTGTCAACGGATTTGGTATGCCTTTACCAACCACCGTTTGAGTTGGGCTAGCCATGCTATTTCCCTCAGCATGATGAGTTGTTGAGGATTTATGTTGGACTTAAAAGCCAATATTTTTCTCTAGCCTTATTTGCTGGAGGCTCGGATCGTGTCACATAAAGTGAACATTTCTATATTCCATTGGTGACCTCTAAAATCTTACTGGGGATTTTAAAGAGTCAAGATGAACTCCGCGGGGAGTGAGACAGGTAGTTTGGCATTCTATGCTGAAATATCATCTTTGACTGATCGGGAGTAGAATCAAAATCATTTCACTTGGGGGTAAAAGATACTTCTTTGAGGAAGGAGAAGCAATTTGAATGACAAGAGTTTAATGTTAACATAGTCATAACGAGTAGTTATCTAACTAAGGTAAGGTGTTAACTTGATCAAGAATAGTACTTTTTTAAGAACTTGCCATTAACAGGCATGATGAGTATGTCGCCGTCTGGAGTTGCTAGGCGGTAAGCCCCATTTGAGTAGATTATTTCTATCACGAACGACCCTTCCTGTTTGGGTTGAAATTTGCCTTTGATTTTGTGTGTCATGACCATGGGTCGTCTGACGGCTAAAACCAAGTCTCCTTTCTGGAATACCCTTTCTTTAACCTTTTTATTGAAGGCTTTCGAGATCCGAGCTTGGTACAACTCAATGCGTTGTTGAGCTTGCAATCGTTTCTCATCTAGGGCTTCGAGTTCTTGAAAGCGTAACTGATCATTGTCTTCCTTTGTCATTTTGGCTGCTAAGGTGACCCGTAGCGACGACTTTTGATCTCTAGAAGAATAGTGCTTCACACCCATATACCAGAGAAAAAGGCGTGTTGCCTGTTGGGATTCAGACCGTAGTTCGGTAGACCCAAAGACATTCACTGAGTTTCTCATTTCAATCTCGTTTGCTTAATGAAACAAATTTCTTGAGTAGCTTAATAATTGTCTTGTTGAATGCTTCCGCTAAACCGTTGGCAGTAGGGTTATAAGCAGTTGAAGTCACATTCTAAATTTGGTATTTGTTGCAGAACTGATAGAATACTTGGCTTGCAAACTGGGGATCGTTGTCATGAATAATCAGCCCGGGACACCAATCGATGGATGACATGGTGTTTAATGAAGTTAACCACATTGAAAGTTTTGACTTCAATAAGTGGTATAGCTTTTGCCCACTTTGAGAAGTAGTCGGTTATTGCTAAGATGAATCGATGACCTTTGGATGAGGGTGGGCTGATAGGTCCGATGACATTGATTCCCCACACCTCGAATGGCCATGAAGTAACAGTTGGGTGAAGTAGCTCCGGAGGTTGGTGTATGAAGTCTTCATAGATTTGACAGGCTTTACACCTTTTTGCATATTTGATTGCATCAGCTATCATGGTTGGCCAATAATAACCAAGTATGTGTAATCAATCCTTAAGTCTCGGACCTGTTGATGAGCCCTACATATACCATCGCGTGCCTCTTTAAGTACTTCTTGTGCTTCAGAGTTAGATAGGCAACGGAGCAGGATACCGTCATATAACCGCGGTAGAGTGTCTTTACTATGGGATCATAGTAAAAGTGGAGAGACCTTCGTTGGATAGAAACTGCTTCCTTAGAGTCGTCCAGTAATATGTCATGCAAAGCATAGTCAATTATGGGAAACCGCCAATCTCTAGGCTCGAAGCCTGTTGATATTGCATGGACTTTGGTTTCCAACACATATTTCGGGCAGAAGAGGCATCGAGCGGCCACCGTAAGATGATAAGTTGCGTCAATGGGTAAGGCCAATGTTGCCGCCAGTGCAGCCAAAGTATCTGCCTTAGTATTTTAGAAACGAGACACATGCCCGATGTAAAAGCCATCAAATGAATTGGCTATTTCGATGACTACACGGTGAAACGGTACCCAGTCTTCGTGCCGAACCTCGTATTCTCCTTTGACTTGATTGACGATCAGCTTTGAGTCGCCATAAGCCTCAAGGTATCGTACCCCCATTTCATGAGCAAGTTGGAGACCGATAAGTAGGACATATATTCTGCTACATTGTTAGAGCAAGGTGTTGTCAATGAAAATGTCTGAGGAAGCACATGATTTTGCGGTGAGATAAATATCACCCACACACCAGCGATTATCTTGCTTATGGGGCCTGTTCTTGATGCTCCGTCAAAGAACATCTGCCACATTTCATTCTTTGAGGTCATATTGGATTCGAATATCTTCACGAAGCTTTGAGCTTTTCGGAACCGGATGAGCTGCGAGAAAGTCTGCAAGGGCCTGATCCGTGACCGTCTTTTGAGGGACAAGGAGCATATCGTATTAAGACAAGAGGTTGGCCCACTTAGCTAATCTCGAATTCAGCGATGCTGGTTTTGTCACGAAGATACATAAGGGATTAACTCTGAAAATGACATGTATGATTTGGCTAACCCAGTAATGTCATGTCTTTTGAACGGTGAAGACAAGAGCTAAACATTCCTACTCAATAGGATTATACCGGGATTCAACTCCTATCAGGGTCCTGCTCATATAGTAAACAATCTAATCATGGTCTTCGTCATTTTTTTCGGCAAGATGAGCACCTAGAGAATGGTCCATAGCTCTTATATAGAGTAAGAATGATTTTCCTGATGTGGGAGCCACCAGGACTGGAGGCTTGATGAGGTATTCTTTAATTTCTTTCGAAAGCCTCCTGGCAGGCTTTATCCCATACAAAAGAGATGCTTTTTTCATAAGCCGGGTGAAAGGTTAACAACGACCTAAGAGATTTGCAATGAATCTTCAGATATAGGCCAACCTACCTTGCAGACCTCTAAGTTCC